>BLSH010219342.1:70479-100500 GCA_018402905.1 Glandirana rugosa | reverse complement strand
TTTAGGTTAGAAGAAATAATCATAAGGTAGTTCTGTATTTCCCCCAAGTTATATGTTTGTCCAACTGCGCAAAGTCGGGAGTGTACCACGAACCAATGCTTACTCCGGGGACACTCCTGACTTTGCGCAGTTGGGCAAACATATGACTTGGGGGATAATACAGAACTACCTTATGATTATTTCTTTTAACCTAAAATACGTCACAACGGTCTTGAAGCATATTGAAGACACGATACGATGTCTAAAATGATCGTGGACACATCACGTGAAACTTGACTGTGACGGACCTCCTGTTCACGTAAGTTGTCTGCGGAACGTCTGTTGAATGCACTTGTCCTCCAGGCAGTGTCAGTTCAAAGTGCACTACACAGGTGCTAGTAAAATCTGTAGCATAGCACAGAAGTTATACGAAGTTCTGGCAACACTGCATAAAATCCAATTTTCTTTATTAGTATTCCATCAAGACATAATAGGGGGTTCAGTATACAAACGGGTTGACGCGTTTCAGTCCTCACAGGGGCCTCATTCGTAACCAAGCACCATGTGAGGGCTGAAACGCGTCAACCTGTTTGTATATTGAACCCCCTTTATGTCTTGATGGAATACTAATAAAGAAGATTGGATTTTATACCGTGTTGCCGGACCTTCAAATGTCTTCTCTGCTACGCCACAGATTGTGCAGCTCTTCATCCAGGCATCAGTAATTATTTTTCCAGCAATCTCATTATTTTATTCTGGTAGCAGCAGACTTGTTTATTATATTTGCCAGTAAAATCTGCCTGCAGTGGCCAAGCAATAATATTTCCTGACTGTAGCTTTTGTGTGTTTTTGTTTTAGATGTCACGTGTGACCTCAAACCATGTATCCAGCCCTTCAAGGCATGGGCTCCTACTGTCTACTCCTGTTTTGGGAAAGAGCACCTCTGGTTTGCAGGGTACGAAATTATTATCCAGGAGTCCTTTGAAGGTTACGCAGGAGTGATCTGGCCTGGAGTGAGTAGCGCTTTCTATTATGTGATTACCACATATGTGCACTTTGTATTTACTTGACCTCATGTATGTTCATGTATTTATTTGGTATACTTTGGGACTTGGCTAAAAAACCGGATAGCGAGCTAAGACAAGATTTCCAACACAACCCTTTGTATAAGTTAGAAGATAGAACTTCAGGTGACAGGTATATCATACATGATGTGTGGTTGGAAAATGGAGCTCTTGCCTTTAACATCCATTAAAGTGGAAGAAAATCCTAACTATTTCTAATCTTAAAAATGTCCCCTCCCCTTCCTCCTACCTATCCCGCCTAATCTGTATAAAATAATCTGTATACTTACCTAGTTTTAATCTGCTCCAATCAGGTCACATGATCCTGCAGCTCTGTGTTAGGGAGCGCTTGTCAACAGCTCTGAATTCTGGGAGCCATGATGTCATCTGTACCCCAGCCGTTGTCAATGCTCCCTTCTCTCCCCTGCAGTAGCCGCTCACTGACACAGGGGAGCCAGGACTGTGGGATCACCTGACCAGACCAACTAAAATTTTGTAAGCTGCAATATAACAAAAGTTTACCTTTGGATTTAACCACTTGACCCCCGCTCATGACCAGGCCATTTTTGCGATACGGCACTGTGTTACTTCAACTGACAATTGCATGGTCATGCAACGCTGTACCCAAATGAAATGTATGGCCATCCTCAGGCCACCCGCGGACACCAGCACATTCTGTCAAGCCGCCCGCACGCTGCTCTGTCAAGCCACCCACCCGCGGCTCTGTCAAGCCGCCCACACGCAGCTCTGTCAAGCCGCCCGTGGCTCTGTCAAGCCGCCTGCTCTCGGCTCCCATGTTAGGAACCCCGACACTCAGGGCTATGGAGATTGGATCCGGGGTTATAGCCTCGATAGCCACACCCTGGCGATGCCCCTGGATGGCGAACCTTGGCATCCTAGATGTTTTGGAACAACATTTCCCATAATGCTCATGCACTGACCTAGGTGATCCAACTGGGAGTGGGAGAGGGTAAGTACCAAAACTAGTTACCTGCTACCCCCCCCCTCCCCAAAAAAAAGTCCAAGAGTATTAGCGGAGGAGAAGAGGAGGACATAATCCCTTTTTAGGGTGAAGTTACGCTTTTAGGGTGTCTTTACTCTTTAACTTAGAATGATGGCAGTCTTATAGTGGTTCTAAACTCTACAGGGTTTTTACCTTAATGCATTTTTCTGCATTAAAGAATATGTAAACCCAACATTTCTTATTCCTGATATGTGTCTGCTGTACCATGTACTTGTATGAGAAAGTATCCTGTTCTCTTTGTATTGCTTCCTTTGTGTAAAATCCCTGGTGTTCCTTCCAGTCCCTCTGCTTTCCTATTAAAAACTGACCACACTAGGCATGAGAGCACACCGTGGTCATTTTTCTAGTTGTTCGGTGAACTCAGTCTGCTCTCCTCCAATGACCAGACTTGAGCTGACATGCCCCCTCCCCCCCTGCACAGCCATTCACAGGGATTCAAGACCAGTGTGCTTCTGTTTCTTTTCCTCCAGCTCTCTATGCAGCTGGGAACAGAGGGAATGTGATCAGTTATAAAAAAAGGGGAAAGAAAGGGATTACATACTGTATACTTTGAGAACAAAAAACTTCCAAGCTTCCACCCACCCCTCTGCCTAACATCTACCAAAGTCCTGTGTCAATCCAACCCTGCACCTTGCTGCAGCTCTTCTCTCCCCGTGTTCTCACAGGTTCTGCTGAGAGCAGTGGGAGCCATTGGCTCCTGCTGCTGTCAGTCAACTCCAATGAGGAAGGAGCTGGGGTTTGGCCAAGCCATGTGTCTATGGACACACATAGCCTGGCTCAGGAGAGCGCCTGCACGGGTGCCCCCTCAGCACACAGCTCCAGAAGATGAGGATCGGGGCTGCTCTGTGCAATACTATTGCACACAGCAGGTAAGTATCACTTCTTAGCCTTTAACAACCACCTTAAGACAGATATAATTCAGAATTTGTGGCCATCCGATAACCTCACCCTTGTGACAGACCCTTGTGTCATCGGATGGCCACACTCCATGGCTATATAAGAGCTGCCACACAGCAGGCGACAACACAACACAGGAAGACAGCCACAGAGCAAGAGTGGCTTTTTTTTTTAGCGGGCAACCGGCGCGAGGAATAAGAGAGAAGATAGCTCAAGAAGACAGCAGCGGGAAGAGACGGCAGCGGGAAAAGACAGCGGCAGGAGAAGATGGCTCAGAGAAAAGACAGCACCGGAAAAGAAGGCGGCGGGAAGAGAAGGAATCGGGAGAGACAGCGGTGGGAGAAGAGGACACTGGAAGGGACGGCAATGGGAAGAGATGGCACCGGAAGAGACAGCGGCAGGAAGAGATGGTGGCGGAGAGGACAGTGCTGGGAGAAGACAGCTCAGGGCTATTAATAAAGGCTGTTTTTTTACATTCACTGCTTTTTCATGTAATGAGTAGGGGTACGATGTATATTCATTGGTTTGCGCAAAAGTGGCCGTGTTTACGGATGATGAGAATTCATTTCTGGGGTTTTTATTTTTTTTTTATTTTTTACTAGTAATGGCAGCGATCTGCGATTTTTAGCGGTACTGCGATATTGCAGCGGACATGTCAGACATTTTTGACACTTTTGTGGGACCAATGACATTTATTCAGCGATCAAAAATGTAAATGTCCACTGATTACTGTATAAATGTCATTGGCAGTGAAGGGGTTAACCTGTAGGAGGTGATCTAGGGGTTAACTGTGTTCCCTGGGTGTGTTCTTACTGTGGGGGGTTGGGCTACCATGGGCATGAGAGATCTAACTGATCCCAGTGACAGGGATCAGTAGATCACCCATGCCTGCACTGTCAGAATGGGGAACCGCCGTGTTTATATCGGCGGTTCCCCATTCTTTGTCTGTGGCCGCTCATCGCGGCTCACCGGCGGACATTGGGTCCGCCCGAGCCGCGGGCACACTCCTCAGGAGTGCGGCGGGCACGCGCCCCCTAGCGGCCATTCGCAGATCGCCGTCTTTTTACGGCGATTCGCGTACAGCAACCACACTGCCGCCGTGAAAACACGGTAGGCGGTGGGGAAGTGGTTAATGTGCTTCTTTTTGAGCAACTCCTTTGTTGCCTTGGCTGTGTGTTTTGGGTCACTGTCCTGCTGGAATACCCATCCACGACCCATTTTCAGTGCCCTGGCTGAGGGAAGGAGGTTCTCACCCAAGATTTGATGGTACATGGCCCCGTCCATCGTCCTTTTGATGCTGTGAAGTTGTCCTGTCCCCTTAGCAGAAAAACCCCCTAAAGCGTAATGTGTCCATGGGGATGGTGTTCTTGGGGTCATACGTAGCTTTCCTCTTCCTCCAAACACGGCAAGTTGAGTTGATGCCAAAGAGCTTGATTTTGGTCTCATCTGACCACAACACTTTCACCCAGTTCTCCTTTGAATCATTCATGTTCATTAGCAGACTTCAGAAGGGCTTGTGCATGTACTTTCTTGAGTGACTGCAGGATTTCAATCTTGGTGCAGGATTTTCTTGGTGACTATGGTCTCAGCTGCATTGAGATCATTGACAAGGTTCTCCCATGTAGTTCTGGGCTGATTCCTCACCATTCCCATGATCATTAAAACTCCATGAGGTGAGAACTTGCATGGAGCCCCAGGCCGAGGGAAATTGACAGTTATTTTGTGTTTCTTCTATTTGCAAATAATTGCATCAACTGTTGTCACCCTCTCACCAATCTGCTTGGCGATGGTCTTGTAGCCCATTTCAGCCTTTTGTAGGTCCACAATCTTGTCCCTGACATCCTTGGACAGCTCTTTGGCCTTGGACAAGGTGGAGAGATTGAAATCTGATTGATTGCTCTGGGGACAGGTGTCTTTTATACAGGTAACCAGATGAGATTAGGAGCACTCCCTTTAAAAGAGTGCTCCTAATCTCAGCTCATTACCTGTATAGAAGACACTAGACGTGTGCACTGCCGAAAAATTTGTTCCTTTTCGTTTCATTTGGTTTTTGTTTATTTCGGAAAATTGAAAAATTTCAAAAAATTCTAAATTCGTAAACGTAAAAATTCGGAAAAGTAAATTTGAAAATAAGAAAGAAAATCCAAAAATTTTAAATAAAAGCCAACTAATAATAACTATTAAACCATAGGTATTGGAAATTCCTTTCAAATTTGGCTGTTAGTGAACGTAACGATTTGAAAGGAAATTCCAATACCTACAATTTAATAGTTAGTAATAGTTAAGTTATTGTTAGTTATTATTTCAGATTTTCAAATTATCAGGTGTTCATATTTTTGGGTTTTCGTTCTTATTTTTGTATTGTTGTTCTTTTGAATTTTCGAATTTCTGAATTTTTCGCATTTCCGGTTTTACGAATTTTCCAATTTCTGAGTTTTCAAATGCTGGATTTTCGAATTTCCGAGTTTAGAATTTCTGAATATTCAAATTTTCGAATATTCTAAGTTACGAATATTCAGAAAAATTCGGAAATTCTAATTTTGGAAATTTCGGATATTTCCGAATGAACAAATTTTTCGAAATTTGTTAAAAAACTAATTTGGAACGAAACGAATTGCACCAGTCTAGAAGACACCTGGGAGCCAGAAATCTTGTTGATAGGGAATCAAATACTTATTTCACTAATTAAAATGCAAATCAATTTATAGATTTTTTTGAAATGCGTTTTTCTGGATATTTTAGTTGTTCTGTCTCTCACTGTTAAAATAAACCTACCATTTAAATTATAGACTGATCATTTCTTTGTCAGTGGGCAAATGTACAAAATCAATAGGGGATCAAATACTTTTTCCCTCACTGTGCTTCCTGGAATCCATCTGCACTTAGCTCAGACATGCAGGCAGGAGGGTGTATTTAGCTGGAAAAACCCCTCCTGAAGACTTCTGGGATGTGTGACATCATTTGCCTAGGCCTCCACCAGGAGGTGACTTAAGAAATGTAAAATAAAAATTTAAAACAAGTAAAATATGATATACTTTCTGATCTATTTACTAATGCTAGCAGTAAAAGAATTAATAATAGTCAATGTTGATTGAGAGAGTGAAGACCAGCTTTAAAAAGAATACTGTGATGAGGACACACAGCATTACTTTGTGCAGAGATTTTCCTGCTTTGGGACAACAACCTACAGTATGTGCCAGCAGACAGAGTGATCATCACTAAGGCAGGTTGACTGGCAGTTAAGCACACATAGTAGCTGCCATCAATGCTTTATTGGCAATATGCACCACCAGTCATAGCATCTGATGTTGCAATTCTGACCTTTAAATGATATTTCTACTTTTGCAGCCAAAACAAATGTGATGGGATAACATCAGCATTATATTTGTAACATGTTCTCATTCACATAGCATAACTTGAAAAAGATGTTTAAAAAATGCAGCTTACCTTTTGATTTTATGCGTGTTTTACACGTGATTGTAGGTGCTCCCCCATTGGCTTCTATTAGACTGTGCATTGCCATCAAAGCGCATAACAGTCCTGGATGCAGCATCTTTGATGCTCTATCAGAAAAAGCACCCAAACTGCAGTGAACATGCTCTTAGTTCTTTTTGTTATAAGGGGGGCTGGGAACCAATAATTAATGTCTGGAGGCAGATATCTCATCAGTTGTATTTGATTTTAACACTGTCTGTCTTAGCAAAAGCTTACAGCGGTATTCAACCCAATTCTTAGGTGTGATGGCAAAATCAGTTGGTTTTTTAGGCTTTCTTTCCTTTCTTTTCATTTGGTAATCCTGCCAGTGAGCCTGTTTTTCAACAGAACAAGCTGTCCTGCAGATGTAGTAGTTAGAGGGTTGAGACAAACCATTTAACACTGACAGGGGTGCTTTCAATAAGGTAATAAAATATCCTTTGTGCTTTTAATGCTTAGCTTTTATTCATTTTATGGGCAATAAAAATACAGTCTGTCATACCACATTTATAAAATATTTATCCCAAAAGTTAAAAACTATTGATGTAACTACTTGAAAACTGTTAGCTGTAATTTGGCTTCAACGTGTTAGTGTACCTAAATATGCTAGTACATCTAACTCTCACCTGCCCCAGATTGACAATGCTGCTGTCCAAAGGTGTCTCTGCTGCTCCTTCATCCAAAGTGTAGGCACCCCAATATAGGATATGTGTGACTAGCCAAATCACAAGGTGAAAACAGAGGGTAAAAGGCCTAAAAATGAAAACAAATGCAGTCACATGTAATGATTGGTAAGCTGCAATATATTACATTTTTGGCTTTGGTTTAATACCGCTTTAAAGGTTTGGAGCTGGGCTTCTCCATTGTATGTCAATGAAGACTGGACTAAGCCAGTCCCCTTTACTTTAATAACCCTAACTAAAATCTAGTGGAACCAATTACCTTTAGGCCCCTTTCACATGATCCAGCCTAGCTATTGGCACATTTGAGCTAGCTGAGAAATTCTTGCATTCAGCTATGACCCTTTCTCCCAACTCCAATTAAATTTAAAATTATGCTTTGCAGTGAGGCTGTGCCTGAACTGCAAGGGATAATTGCTCATTTTGACTAGAGGAGAGGAGAAACATTTTTACTTACCTAATCCTCCACTCCCTCAGCAGATGGCACTGCCCTGGATGCCAGCGGTGGACTGTTCCCTGGTATCAACACATCCAATGCAGTGCTATAGATTCTTTTTTGGTCTTAATGATATCAGGACCCTTGACCACTAGAGCGCAGGGGAGAAAAGCCTGCGGGCACTTGTCGAGGAGTGGAGGTTCAGATAAAAAAAAAAACATTTTTAGTTCCCTAGGCCTAAACAAGCAATTAACGCTTATAGTGTGGGGGCATAGCCCCACTGAAATGGATCATTTTTTAATTGTCCAAAGCTAGAAAGCACTGTGTATGTGAGGTCATTCACAAAATACAACCCCTTCTGTGAATGGACAGCAGAGGGAAGAGGCAGGCAGAGTAGCTGCTGTGTGAGAAAGGAGCATGTCTCCTGTTAGAGCGCTGGGAGTATAGCGGTAGCTGTACCTCCGGCACTCAGTAAAACTGTCAGTTGTAAATGAAAGAGATACGTCCTGTGAGGTGGCATGCACCTTGTTGGACTTATCTAATAATAAGCCAGCACATTTTAGAAATCAGCTAAATTCCTGGAGTTCGGCTTCATTGCCCAGTATTTTACATACATCCATATTTCCATGTGACAATGTTTCTCAATCCAACAACTAGCATGTTATTTAGCAGAAAGAAATTATGATTTGTTATACACCAATTATGATATTTGTACTTTTGTAATTATTTTAGGATGTCTAATGTATGTTATTCGCCTTGTGGACCTTGTAATATAGGTGTGTTTTGTGTTTACCCAACTGGTGTCGTCATATACAGTGCCTTGAAAAAGTATTCACACCTCTTGAAATTTTTCACATTTTGTCATGTTGCAACCAAAAACTTAAATGTATTTTATTGGGTTGTTATGTGATAGACCAACACAAAGTGGCACATAATTGTGAAGTGGAAGATAAATGATAAATGGTTTTCAAAATGTTTAAAAATAAGTATCTGAAAAGTGTGGCATGCATTTGTATTCAGCCCCCTTTACTCTAATACTAAAATCTAGTGGAACCAATTACCTTTAGGCCCCTTTCACGAGATTGGCCCGCTCGGATCCGCCTGTCCATTTTCCGAGCAGGCCACCCATTGTATGGGCAGGCGGAGGTCAGCGGAGATGTGTCCGCTGACACCCACCTGCCATCCGATCCGTCAAGATCCGCTCAAAACAGATGGATGGTGATACGTTTGCCATCCGTCAAGCGGATCAGATTGTATGGGATCAGAGGAAAATGGACATGCAGTTCGTTTTCATCTGATCTTCCCATAGAAAACAGTGGGGCTCTGACAGGTCCATCCCTGCACAGTGAGCAAAGACGGACCTGTCATCCACCGACTCAGCAGGGATCAACGGAGCTATCTCCCACTGAGCTAGCGGAGCCCATCCAGCAGATCCGCCCCGTGTGAAAGGGGCCTTAGAAGTCACCTAATTCATAAATAGAGTCCACCTGTTTGTAATTTAATCTTAGTATATATACAGCTGTTCTGTGAAGCCCTCAGAGGTTTGTTAGAGAACCTTAAGTGCACAAACCGCATCATAAAGGTGAAGGAACACACCAAATGGGTCAGGGATAAAGCTGTGGAGAAGTTTAAAGCAGGGTTAGGTTATAAAAAAAATATCCCAAGCTTTGAACATCTCACGGAGCACTGTTCAATCCTTCATCCGAAAATGGAAAAAGTATGGCACAACTGCAAACCTACCAAGACATGGCTGTCCACCTAAACTGATAGGCTGGACAAAGAGAGCATTAATCAGACAAGCAGCCAAGAGGCCCATGGTAACTGGAGGAGCTGCAGAAATCCACAGCTCAGGTGGGAGAATCTGTCCACAAGACAACTATAAGTCGTGCACTCCACAAAACTGGCCATTATGAAAGAGTGGCAAGAAGAAAGCCATTGTTGAAATTAAGCCATAAGAAGTCCAGTTTGCAGTTTGCAAGAAGCCATGTGGGGGACACAGCTAACATGTGGAAGAAGGTGCTCTGGTCAGATGAGACCAAAATTTTACTTTTTGGCCTAAAAAGCAAAACGCTGTGTGGTATAAAACTAACACTGCACATCACTCTGAACACACCAACCCCACCATGAAACGTGGTGGCAGCATCATGGTGTGGGGATGCTTTTCTTCAGCAGGGACAGGGAAGCTGGTCAGAGTTGATAAGAAGATGGATGGAGCCAAATACAAGGCAATCTTAGAAGAAAACCCATTAAAGTCTGCAATAGACTTGAGAGTGGGGCAGAGGTTCACCTTCCAGCAGGACAATAATCTTAAACGTACAGCCAGAACTTCAATGAAATGGTTTAGATCAAAGCATATTCATGTGTTAGAATGGCCCAGCCAAAGTCTAGACCTAAATCCAATTGAGAATCTGTGGCAAGACTTGAAAATTGTTGTTCACAGACGCTTTCCATCCAATCTAACAGAGCTTGAGCTAGTTTTCAAAGAAGAATGGGCAAAACTTTCACTCTCTAGATGTGCAAAGCTGGTAGAGTAATCCCCAAAAAGACTTGCAGCTGTAATTGCAGCAAAAGGTGGTTTTTCAAAGTATTGACTCAGGGGGGCTGAATGCAAACGCATGCCACACTTTTCACATATTTATTTCTAAAACATTTGGAAAAACATTTATCATTTATCTTCCACTTCACAATTATGTGTCACTTTGTGTTGGTCTATCACATAAAAACCCAATAAAATACATTTACGTTTTTGGTTGTAACATGACAAAATGTGGAAAATTTCAAGGGGTATGAATACTTTTTCAAGGCACTGTACATTAATATAAGGTAATTCTATTTTGGCAGTAATTATGGATTATGTACAACAAGGTTTGGCCGTGGGAGTTCCGTTTCAGTTAAAAAATAAAGACTCATAGATATGTATTGAAAGTCTTTTGCAGATCCTGCTAGCGGAGGCTGATTACCCGCTGCATTCCTTCTTAGCTGGCCTATGTTCTGCGAAATGCACTTGGACTGTCATATGTGTCACCTTCTATGGCTGCCCGTGGTGGCGCATGAGATTTGTGAATTTTGGTGAAATGAGGTGGCACTGTGTTCTGTACAGCTTCACCATTTCCTCCAATCAGTTTGAAGCTCGTCAGACCTTACTTTCATTAGAGAAAAGTTGGGTAATTGGAACATAAGATGTATAGTTTACCCCCATGCTCTGTTATATTTCTCTGCTATAAAAAGCAACCCCAGGCTCTTTGACCGTTCCCATCTTCTTGCTCCAGAACAGCCTTTCTCAACCTTTTCAACACAGAGGAACCATTAAAATAGTTGTCCGGTCTTGGGGAGGAACCCCTGCTAAATATTAGTAATCTACAACTCATGATACATTCGTGTGATGGTCAATGGGAAGAATGCTCCATACACTTGTGGTCACTGGGGAGTATTACCTCCTTAGAGATAGCTAAAAAGATCAACCGTGTCAGTGGGAACTTATCTGAGATGCAGAAATTGCCTACTGCTCAAGGAACCCCTAGCAACCTCTGGAGGAACCCTAGGGTTCCACGGAACCCTGGTTGAGCAACCCTACTCCAGAATATTGAATCAAATTGCCATAATCCTGGTGAGTGGTACAGAAATCTTGCATTATCAGCAAAACATGTTTGCTTTTTAATAGTTATTTACAGTATTTTTAAGACTGTAATGAGTCCTTATTAGGAGACATTTTGCTAACATATGGTCTTTATGTGCGTTAATGTTATTTTCCTATCTGCTGTTGTGGAACGGTACAAGTCATAAGGCACAGAAATAACATGCAGAATTCAAATGAACATCTGGACCTGTCTTGTGCACTGATGCATTATTAGTCTAGCTGCCTTTCTAAATGAGAACTATAGGCAAAATACAGCCTTCAGTAATAACTAACTCATAAGTAGCTGCTTACCCATGTCTTTACTGGGGGACATTTATCAATTCTGTTGCACAACAAGGCAATGCTAAACAGGAGCAGTGAGACAGATCAGGCAACAGATTTATTACAAGGTGACATCCACAGTCATATATTCCTTACTCCTGCTGTAAAGTAGCCCTGTCATAGAATGAAACCTGACCATGTTTGGGGGCTTTAGACAGTATAGTTAAACTTCCTGCCATCTGCCGTTTTTATTCTTGCACCAAGGTACACTTGTCCTTTAACCAGTTCAGCCCCAGAAGGATTTCCCATAGTAGGACCAGAGCACTTTTTGTGATTCGTTACTGCATCGTTTTAACTGACAATTGTGCGGTCGTGCGATGTTGTACCCAAACAAAATTTGCATCCTTTTTTTCCCACAAATGGAACTTTCTTTTGGTGGTATTTGATCTTCGTCATTTCTGATCGCTGCTATAAACAAAAAAAGAGCGACAATTTTGTAAAAAGAAAACAATATTTCTTACTTTTTGCTGAAATACAAATCCCAAAAAAATATAAAAAAAAACAGATTTATTCATCGGTTTTGGCCGATTTATATTCTTACTCATATTTTTGGTAAAAAAAAATCGCAATCAGCGTTTATTGATTGGTTTGCACAAAAGTTGCCACGTTTACAAACCATGAGAATTAATTTCTGGCGTCTTTACAATTTTTTTTTTTTTACTGGTAATGGCGCCGATCTGCAATTTATATTGGGGTGGACATGTCGGACATTTTTGACACTTTTTTTGGGACTAATGACATTTTATAGAGCGATCGGAAATTTAAATATCCACTGATTACTGTATAAATGTCATTGGCAGTGAAAGGGTTAACCTGCAGAGGGCAGTGAAGGGGTTAACTGTGCTCCCTAGGCGTGTTTTAACTGTGAGGGGGCTGGGCTACTATGGGCATAAGAGATCTAACTGATCCCAGTGACAGGGATCAGTAGATCTTTTTAATGCCCACTGACCGAGTGGGGAACAGAGCAGTTCCTCTGTCTTTCTCTCTGCCAGGTCATCGCGGCTCGCCGGTGGACATTGGGTCTGCCTGAGCCGCAGGCACACTCCTGCAGAGTGCGACGGGCACGAGAGAGCACCGCCGCCCGCTAGCTGCGCACGCGCTGGCCACCATTTATAGACGGCGATTTTGCGTAATAGCGCCACTCTGCAGCAGTAAATGTACGGAAGCCGATACGGAACCGGTTAAAGTGGTTCTAAAGGTTCATTTTTTTTTCCCTTTCAAAATTATAAGCATGTTATACTTGCCCGCTCTGTACAGTGGTTTTGCACAGATCAGTCCCAATCTTGCTCTTCTCGGCTCCCCCGTCTGCACTCCTGACCCCCGTACCCTTGGCAAGTGCCCCTATAGCAAGCTGCTTGCTCGTAGGGGCACTTGCTCTAGTGTGGCTCAGTCCTGCAGCCCCCCGCTCTCCCTCCTCACTGGCTGTTATTGACAGCAACAGGAGCCTCCCACTGCTGTATCTGAGTCAATCAGGAGAGAGAAACCTGAGAGAGCTGCTGCTCTCGTGCACATCACTGGATCAAGAGGGGGCTTGGGGAAGCTGCACACAAGGCATGCATAGAATGCATGAAGGTAAAAAAAACCTTCTCCCTTTACAACCACTTTAAAGCCTAAAGTTAAAGTATACCTAAAGGCAATTTTTTTTTAGTTTTGGATAGAGTGTAGAGGGATTAGAACACTTGGTAATTACTATTGCTGCCTGTGCTCCTGTTTTGGAGATTCACCCTCTCTAATTGTCCTGTTTACCATTATCATTGAATGTGAAAGTAAAAGAAAATCCCACATTTGGGTTGGCTCAGAAAAGTAATAGAGGGGAAATCTTCCAATTGGGGTACTAATTCTGGTGAGCTGGGGGTCCCCAAGGAATTTCCTTAATTTTCAAAGATTTCCTTTTACTTCCTGTTTGGCTATGGGACAGGACATGAAGGGAAATCTCTCCAACTGGACACAGGTGGCAAAAAAATATCTGACATGGGATATATCCCTCCCTTACTTTATTAAAAATTAAAAGATTTGCCTATAGTTCTACTTAAGGTTCAGCTAAATACATTTGCATCAAAACAAAAGGCTTGCAAAGTCTTGCAGTTTTTATGCTTTAGAAAGCAGCCACAGCCTGAGTAGAAAGCCTGTTGCCTGCCAGCATACTACAGAAAGGACCATTTTGTGTGGAAGCAGTGGTCTTTCTGCAGAGGTCCATCATGTCCCCTGCTAAGTCAGAGCTAAAGCTCCCCAATTAGCAGGAAGCATGAGATTTTTATAGGATTGCTGTGGCCTTTATAACTGAACAGTCTTTTTTTTTCTTATTGAAATTGCTATTTCACGAATATGACATTGTTGGCAAAAATCCATACTTAATTACAGAATTTTCACATTTAAAGCAGGTTAATTGAAAGTTGACCTAAAAACATAATTTTATTATAAGGTTATTGCCTTCTAGTTTTGATTAAAATATTCAATATAGGACAGTGATAATGAGAACACAATTCCAAAGTCCTCATTACAGCTTTCACAAATGGTTTTTGGTTTTAATGTTCTGCAGAAGTTAGAGTTAGCTGAAACTTCATACATGTCAATTAAAAAGAATGAGTGGCATATTTTACATATTTTTTCTATGAAAATGTTCTACTTTATTTTTAATCCTGTTCAGATGCAGAGGCCAGCAGAGTTAAAGCACCCATATAGAGAAGAATGTATACAAAGGTGTAACAGTCATAATGAAAAGGACAAACGTACCATCATAGAAAGTGTTGCCACATCCTTTTTCGTTGTATTTTTAAGGCAGGTCATATAGAATTCATTTTTTTTTATCCAACCAGCAGGTTGAAACAAAAAAAATTCAATGTGGATGGGGGAATTACTCTCTCTGAGCTATTGTACTCTGCCAGCGAGGAGATATCCTTATTGGCACAATACAATGAGCAGTGTTGCCGGCCATAGCCCGGAATAACCCGGCAGACTGGTTATACCAGGGGTCCTCAAACTATGGCCCTCCAGTTGTTCAGGAACTACAATTCCCATCATGCCTAGTCATGCCTGTGAATCTCAGAGTTTTACAATGCCTCATGGGATGTGTAGTTCCGCAACAGCTGGAGGGCCGTAGTTTGAGGATGCCTGGGTTATACACATGTCTATCTATTGACTTGTGTACAGCCAGCCTGCCCATACATCAAAATTCGGCCAGTCCCTGCTGAACCAGCTGAATTTTGATCCATGTATGGCCGGCTCGAAGCAGTTGTATCCCCTAATTTTTGATTTTTACCGACAGGTAAGCCTATAATAAGTCCTATATTTGTCCTGCATGCAGCCGCTGACGTCGTGTCATAGCTCCGGACCTTGCCGGAAAGATGGGCTCCAGCGCGCATGTGCGGGATTGACGTCTCACAGCTCCAGCCTCTCACATCGCCGGAGCCGCAAACCCGGAAGGATCCCCCGAGGGAAAATATCAGCTCCCTCTGTGGGGATCGAGCGGCCCTGTGGGAGCTTCGTTCTAAGGTAAGTATATCATAATGAGCTAGTATGCGGCATACTAGCTCATTATATCTTTGCCTTACAGGTGTTTTTTTTTTTTTTTATCCTTTTTGGGGATACAACCGCTTTAAGGTAGCTGCAGTCAATGAGTGACATCTGTAAGTCTGGTGGGACACAAAACAGTGGTATACATTGCACACTCTTCAGTGCCAACACTAAACCTGTTCTGGAAGGCAAAGGATCTCAGTTTTTTGGAGTCATCTTGTGATCTCTTGCTGGCATTCTCTCACTGGTCTTCTGCCCAGCTGTCTACCCATATCTGTATCCATATGACAAACCAGGTCCTAAGGGCTCATGTAAACTGATTTTCTTCTCAAATGTAGCCTTCCCAATTCAAGCACATTGCTGCTCAAATGCATGTGTTTGAATGCAAAAATGCAGTGTATGACAAGAAGCAGTTGCATTTTACCTGCTTGGCCTGAAATTCAAGTGCACATCAGTGAGACATGCTGCATCCAAAGAAACACAACACCAAGCAGATCAAATGCATTCTCTGAACTGTCATCTACTCTTCCCTAAAAGTCAAAATGGATATCTGATGATCTGTGTTTGATGTGCGTTTAAAACAATCTCTAAATGCAGGGAAACAATGTGTACATGAGACCTAATTGTATTGGGAACTGTATGTTCTGTAAGCCTGTGAGGCTCACATCTGTTGTTACCACGTTCAGTCCTATGAAGGAAAGACTTCCTCAACACCAGGACAAGATTGAAGATCCACAATGTCAGGGAGATCTTCACCTAACTGGACAATAACATTGGGTGATTCAGGTATTGGATTTGCTTGTTCCACCTCTTAAGGACATTGGATCAAAGGGGTCTGGTGCAACAGGAAACTGGCTTGAGGCAGACAACCATGAGGCCCAGAACCATGCAGAAACAAATTCAGGGGTGTTGTAACCTGAGGGTCCAAGAGCTGAACCTTATGGAGGCAGTCTTCTCTAAGTAAGATTCTGGCCTGGGAAGATTAGACCCAAGTACTCCAGACAATGAGAAGGCTGGAGGGCAGACTTTGAAAAGTTATTATCCAGGCAAAGGTTTGAAAGAATCTTTGGATGTTGGCAGACAAAGTTCTGGCTGGGTCATCCAGGTAACCTGTGACATAAATTACTTGGGTTCGTGGAAGAGCCAGAAGAAGGGCAAGCACTTTTGTGAACACTCGGGGTGCAGAGCCAGAATGGCAGTGCGATGAACTGGAAGTGGTGGTCTCCTACAGAAAAATGCAGAAAATGTTGATGAGATGAGAAAATGGGAAAATTGTATAAAAATCAGGCAGGGCAGTCATAAACTAAACAGTACATAAGAAATATTCTAATATTGATTAACCCTCCATACAGAAAAGGAAACTTCTATAGTGAAAAATGATATCCGTAAAAAAGCCTCTTAAACTAGACAGTGTCCATAAATCATCCTCCTATATTCTTCAACCTCTTGAAAAGGTGCCAAACTTCAGCACTTAGGTGGTGGACATACACAGTGTTGAAATTTGGCATATTTTCAAGAGGTTGAAGAATATAGAAGGATGATTTATGGCCACTGTTTAGTTTAAGACATTTCACAGATATAACTTTTCACTGTAGGAGCTTCTTTAAGGGCCCATTCACACTAGAAACTGCATGTGAATCACACAGCAACATGCAATTTTGTGCAGTGCATATTCATTCACTCATTCTTAAGAGGCTGAAATCGCACTGCACTGCACCAAAAGTAGTAGTCCTAATCTTTTGTGCCATGCAAAAGTGTGTGCAAGTGTACCTAGAAAAAATGATGCTGGTTTGAAGACAAAGGGTAGTCACATCAAATATTGATCTGATTCAGATTCTTCTTCTGTTCGCTCACTTTGCATTTTGTAAATTGCTGAAAATAAACAATTAAAATATACATATATTCTTGAAAGCATTCTTACATTACAGCATTTCTTTACACCTGCCTACACTGTGTGCACAATTATTAGGCAAATGAGTATTTTGACTAAATCTTAATTTTTATGCATGTTGTCCAACTCCAAGCTGTATATTTTTGAATGATTATTGGATTGAGGCATATCAGGTGATGTGTATTTGTGTAATGAGGGAGGGTGTGGCCTAGGGAGATCAATGCCCTATATTGAGGTGTGCATAATTATTAGGCAGCATATTTTCCTCAGGCAAAAAAGAGATTTAACTGACTCCTGAAAAGTCAAAAAATGCAAAAAGTCTTTCAAAGGGATGCAGCACTCTTGAAAATTTCTAAAATATTTGGGTGTGATCACAGAACCATCAAATGTTTTGTTGCAGATAGTCAACGGGGTTGCAAGAAACGTGTTGAGTAAAAAAGACACAAATTATCTGCTAAAGATTTGAGAAAAATCAGAGTGAAGCTACCAGGAACCCATTATCCTCCAGTTCTACCATATTCCAGAACTGCAACCTCCCTGGAGTGCTCAGAAGAACAAGGTGTTCAGTGCTCAGAGACATGGACAAGGTAAGGATTGCTGAAACCTGACCACCACTGAACAAGACACATACGTTGAAACGTCAAGACTGGGCCAAGAAATATCTGAAGACAGATTTTTCAAAGGTTTTCACAGGGCCTGTGGCTGGATCAGTAACGGGCACAGAGCTCTACTTCCACTCAGATGCCATCAAGGTGGAGGTGGGGTATTGGTATGAACTAGTTGGCCCTTTTCGGGTTGAACATGGACTCAAAATCAACTCAATCGATCCCAAACCTACTGACAGTTTTTAGAAGACACTTTCTTCAAGCAGTGGTACAGGAAAAAGTCTGCATCTTTCAAGAAGACCATTATAGTTATTCAGGGCAATGCTCCATCCCATGCTTCAAAGTACTCCACAAGGACTTAAAGATGAAACAATAAGGACATGGTCCCCTTCCCCACCTGATATAAACCCTACTGTGGGCCTTTTTTAAATGGGAGATTTACAGTGAAGGAAAACACTACACCTCTCTGAACAGTGTCTGGGAAACTGACAGACTCCATGAATGGAAGGCTTATGACTGTTATTCAAAAGAAGGGGGGCTATATTGGTCACTGATTTTTTTTTTTGATGTTTCAATATTTTTTATTGAAAAGTTTATATTAAACAATTACAAAGAGTTATCAGTGTTCAATTCGGTTTATAGACATCTTACACAATTTAAGGTGTATTCAGTATGAAGATCAGAAATAATATCAAGTACTTGTGTAAGTTTAATGCAAAGGACATGTTACTACCTTTTATAGTATTCAACCATATATTCCAATACAGCCAGTCTCTGGAACCTGAGAGGCAGTTAACCGTCGTCTATAGTAGGAATGCTGCATCAGTCATTTTCTTATTTAGAAGTTGTACTGTAAATTGTTGTACTAACTAATTACTCGAAGGCCTTCGTATGTCCTTACACTTGATGATAATGCTCTGAGTTAACTTGGCTCAAAGTGCATTTGTCTTGCCAAGGTGTGCACAGCCCCCCATCTAAATAGAGAATGGGGCTCTGCTGCCTATTAAAAATTTCAAAATCATACACTCCGAGCCTTTCAACATCAAAACCCAAAAGAAGTATTGGTTAAAGAATAAAAAGAGAAATGAGAAAAATATGCGAAGGGGGGGGGGGAGAAAAAGAGGGCTCTGCGCTCTCCAAGCCCAGGCATCTATACATTTAACATGAGCCAGGAAAGCTTATGTTTTAATTGATCGAATGGTATGGTAGCCAACCTCCAATTCGTGGCTATCGTAATTTTAGCAGAAACAAATATGAATGTTAGGAGGTGTCTCTGAAGGCCTGTTCGACCTTACACCCTAGCAGTGCGTGCTCCGGGGACTTAGGCAAGTTATTTTGGGTAAGGGTGTAGATAAAATTGTAAACCGTTATCCAAAACCTTCGTACTTTGGGGCATTGCCACCATATGTGGTAGACCGTTCCTTCTTGTCCACAGCCTCGGAAACAACTCGATGAGGCTCCCTGGACAAAGGTAGCCAATCTGGTTGGTACCAAATGCCACCTCATCAACACCTTATAGTTAGCTTCAACAATGGAAGTATTGATGAGGAACCTTGAAGCGGCTAATGCTATTGAATTCCATTCATCAATTTCCATTGTAGTCTGGATGTCCTGTTCCCATCTAGACATATAATTTAATTTAACCAAGGTATGTGTTAAAATAGTATATATTTCTGATATATGACCACGGATTTTATCATAGCGATGACACAGGTATGATAAAATCCATGGTCATATATCAGAAATATATACTGTTTTAACACATACCTCGGTTAAATTAAGTTAAATGTCTAGATGGGAACAGGACACCCAGACTACAATGGAAATTGATGAATGGAATTACGATATCAAATTTACGAGACAGAGTATACAAGTAATGGTGTATTTGAGTATATCGAAACTGTTCAGAGTTTGGCATTTGGTATTTTTCTACCATCTTCTGTTTTGACAGCGGTCTTCTCTAGTCACAAAGGTCCAAGATCCTCATCAAACCCTTGTTGGTCCACCATTCAAAAGCAAGGGTATTTGAATTTATATCATTTAGATAACCTGTCCCAGATGCTAAGTGATAGCGATAGAAAGGAGCATAAAATTGGAGGCCGATCTCTCGTTCGTAGCCACATGATATGAGAGATTGGCTTTAGTTGGCAAGAACAGGATTGTATTTGCATCCACAGTGCATGGGGATGCTGAGAATAAAATCTGGTAAGTTGTGCCAATTGGGCAGCATTAAAATATTTTAACAGGTTGGGAAATCCCAGGCATCCCTTTTGTTTTGGTGTAAACAGCGTGCGTTTATTCACTCAGGACCTGTTATCTCCCCACATGAACTGTAAGAGCCTAGTTTGGAATGACATCAATTCAGACCTAACTGGCATTATTGGTATAGTACAAAAAAAATACAAAATTCTTGGAAGAATGTTCATTTTTATGAAGTGTAGTCTGCCGAAATACAATGGAGGGTGAAGCTGCCATCTGGCTAAGTCGGCCATTAAACATTTATAAAGTGCTGGATAATTATGAGAATATGTTTGCAAGGTGGGCGTCAGGTGGATACCTAGGTAAGGAAGAGCTTCTGATTCCCAGCGGAACTTGTGGGGTTGTTCTAAGGCCTTTTGAGTGCTATTCTGAAGAGATATATTGAGCGCTCGTGATTTGTCATGGTTAATTGTGTGACCGGAGAGTGCAGAGAACAGTTGAAGTATTGCATACACATTGGGAAGGGTGGTGATGGGTGACGAGATGACCATTAAGATGTCATCTGCAAACAATAGGCATTCCCCTAATATCCTGACTTGTTTGTATTTTAATCGCAAGCAGTTTTAATGCTAAAACAAAAAGCAATGGAGATAGGGGGCACCCCTGCCGAGTCCCTCTCTGTATAAGGAGGGGCCTAGTGGAGAATCCCTTGAGCATTACAGATGCACTGGGTGTGCTATATAATGTTCGGAGTATAGATAAAAATTTTTGACCGAAACAATATTGAGATAGGACATGAAACAGGTAGTCCCAGGACAGGGAGTCAAATGCTTTATGTATATCCAATGAGAGTAGCATGCCCTGTCGGGCCCCCTCACCGTCCCAGTTCATTTGGATGACTGAGATTATGTCTATAACCCTCCTAGTTTGATCCGAAGCCTGGCGATTGGGGACAAATCCTGCTTGATTTAAGTGAATATATTATGAAAGGAATGAGTTTAGTCGAGAAGCTAGTAGTTTTGTCATTATCTTTAAGTCCAGGTTTATCAAAGAGATTGGATGGTAATTCAAACAATCTCCATGATCTTTACCTGGCTTCGGTATAACATGGATATACCCTGTATTCTCATGTGTTGGAATGTAATTTCCCCTATCATTAAAATAAGAGCACAGGTGGGGAATCAGGATGTCCTGATGTTTTCTGTAATAATGGCCAATAAAACCATCCGGGCCCGGTGCTTTAGAAGGATGTAAGGTTTTTATGACCAGATTTTTTTTTTTTTTTAAATGTCAGAAATGGGAAAATTTCTGTTTTTCATTTAATTGCATAATAATTCTGCACACTAATAGTTGCCCAATAACTGTGTACACATAGATATTCTCCTAAGAAGGCCAAAACCTCACTTTTACTTTCTTAAATATTCAGGTTTGAGGTTTATTAACATTTTGGATTGATTGGATTGATTGAGAGCACTGTAGTTGTTCAGTAATTAAATGAATCCTCAAAAATACAACTTGCCTAATAATTGTGCACAGTGTATGTATATGTGTATATGTAATGTGTATATATATATATATATATATATATATTCATTTGTATTGAGTTTTAATAAATACTACACTCAGGTAATGGCGCTCTCTCTCCCTCTTTCTTTATTTTTTTGGTGTTTACATGTTCTCCTGGTGGGTACTGTCTCAGATCCCACAGGAAGTAGAGACTGCTGACACTACCATCATATGAACTTTTCATTTTTTTATGGATTTCTTTATGGACTTGTTCTAATATAATAATTTTTCTTTGTTTGTTTTATATGATTTAAATTTGTGCGCTAGAATCGTTTTGCGCCCGGGTGTGTACCTTACATAGCTTAGACAATATTCGGGTAGTGAGTGCAATTTTTTTATTGCAACAAAGGCACTTCCTGGTGAACTAACTGTGTATTTCACTTGTTATTGTTACTCTCTTGCAGGCCAAGGCTTTATGTTACTTCTTGGAAGAAAACCAAGCTGAATTTGACTTGAGAAATAAGAAGGTTCTTGAAATCGGCTCTGGAACAGGACTGGTATCGATTGTTGCATGCATCTTAGGTCTGTGACTGGTCTACTATTTGGTGTGCTTAAACTAACTACAGATGAAATTACATATAAACTTTAAGTAATTTTTAATCAAGTTATCTTGCTTCAACATGCATTACTAACATTTGTACAGTACAGTATGATACCGATTTCCTCTTCCAGGAGCTCACGTCCTAGCAACTGACTTGCCCAATGTACTTGGCAACCTGAGATTTAATGTGGCAAGAAACACAAGAGGGCGCTCTTTTCATATGCCCGAAGTGAAAGAACTGATGTGGGGTCAAGACCTTGAATCCAACTACCCGAAAATCACTTGTGCTTATGATTATATTCTTGCGGCGGATGTAGTCTACCACCATACCTGTCTGGACAAACTTCTGGAAACTATGAAACACCTGTGCCAGCCGGGAACACAGTTAATTTGGGCTAACAAATTCAGATTTAACACCGACTTTGATTTTTTAGAACAGTTCAACAAGTCTTTTCAGACAGAAGTGCTGGCAGAGTTCCCAGATTTGGAGGTTAAAATCTTCAAAGCGAGACATAAAATAGATTAGACATACATGGTAGATCATTTATTCATTAAGATTGCGCATATTTTTAAATGACTAATATTTGTTGCAGAGTTTGCAGTAATAACTGTCGGAAACACCAGTAGCTGAATTTCTTATGAGTACCGTAGAATAAATGAGACCATTATTGCATCATGAATTAAGAGTAACAATTCACTAAATTAATACTTAATTTTAAATCACTTTCATTACAAGTTTTTTCTAGATTTTTGCACTTGAATTTATGGGCACTGGCAAAAATGACATAAATGATGCAATCTATCACTACATTGACACAGCATTTTTTGTTTTTTTAATTTTATTACCAAAAATATATTCCCTGTTTATTATGACAGATCTGTTGATCTTGTACTTCCTGTAACGAGGTGACAATGGTGTTCAAATAGACTCTAAATATATAAAAAACTTATTAAAGCCCAATTCTAGTCAACATTTTTGGAAGTGTGTCTAAACCTAAAAACAAAATTTTCATGTATTGCAGTTTATTGGCCTTAGATATGATAGCTACATTCGTTTTCAGGCAGAGCTCATTTTCAGCAAGTACAGAAAATATGTTGATCTTGCCAGAAATGCAGTGTCCTTGTCACTTCCTTTGAGCTGAAAAACAACACAAACATCCTTATACGTATTGTCTAAACTAGTAATCACCTCCCCTTAAAGATAGATATGTTTAACCACTTCCCTACTGGGCACTTTTACCCCCTTCCTGCCCAGGCCAATTTTCAGCTTTCAGGGCTGTCGCATTTTGAATGACAATTGCTCGGTCATACAACACTGTACCCGTATGAAATTTTATAATTTTTTGAGGTAGAGCTTTCTTTTGGTGGTAAAATTTTGAAAAAAAACAACCTTTTTCTTAGTTTCTGTTAAAAATGTTTTGCAAATAAGTAATTTTTCTTCTTCACTGATTGTGCTGATGAGACTGCACTGATGGACACTGATTGGCAGTGATGGGGCTGCACTAATAATCAGGGCACCGATGATCAGTGTAAATGTATGCTGTCACAGGATAGCTGGTTATCAGCTTTCCTTTCCTCACACCTGTTACAGCGCCGATTACTGGCATTTGTTTACATGGGATCAACTGTGATTGGACATGGCTGATCACATGGTAAATGACTGCTGTGATTGGCCCTTTTACCGAGATCCATGATCAGCTGTCACAGAGTGCGCTTCGGGGGTGCGGGGTTCTGGGAGGATGCCCTCCCAGAACTGGACGACCGCTCTGTAGCCATCTTTCAGCTATAACGGGGTTGGCAAGTGGTTAAAATGCAGCCTGTCACACCCGTTGGCTACCTCCACCACTGGAGAAATGAGTGTAGACACGGTGGGGGTTATTTACTAAAACTACAGAGTGCAAAATCTGGTGCAGCTCTGCCCATGTGAGAGGACCCTTTCAGGTTTTCTTTTGGATAAGGTCTAAGGTATATGAAAAATCTGACTAATGTAAGCACCACTGTCAGTTTGTCCCAACCGGTATAACTATCACTTTTGCTGGTCAGCTTGATCTGCACATAAATGTGCAGAAAATATAAATAAAAGCATGTGAATTAACAAAAGAAATGCATACACTGAATAGCATTATTAAAGTTCTTTACATACAGTTACCAGAATACAATATTTTTACCATAGTGAGCCTTTAATTTAACCAGTACAGATCCGCGCTATAGCCGAAAGAAGGCTACAGCGCGGACCTGAATTGCCGGGGGACGTCCATGGATGTCCGCCCATTTGCACACTCACAGCCGGCGGCAGCACGCTCTCGTGCCCGCCGCACGTTGTATGGGCATGCCCGTGGGTCGGGCGAACTCAATGTCCGCTCGTGACCCGTGATAGGCTAATAGAGAGGCAGAACGGGGAACCGCCAATGTAAACATGGCGGTTCTCCATTATGTGAGGGGGGGACATGACAGATATACTGATCCCTGTCATCGGGATCAGTGAGATCTGTTATGTCCCTGCCAGCCCAGCCCCCACACAGTTAGAACACAGTGAGGGAAAACCGTTAACCCCTTGATTGCCCCCTTAGTGTTAACCCCTTCCCTGCCAGTGACATTTATACAGTAATCAGTAAAATTTCTGATCGCTGTATAAATGTCAATGGTCCCAAAAAAGTGTCAAAAATGTCCGACATGTCTGCTGCAATGTCGCAGTCCAACTAAAAATCGCAGATCGCCGCCATTACTAGTAAAAAAAAATAAATAAAAATGCCATAAATCAATTCCCATAGTTTGTAGATGCAATAACTTTTGCGCAAACCAATCAATATACGCCGATTGCAATTTTTTTTTTACCAACATTAAGTAGAAGAATATATATCGGTCTAAACTGATGAATATTTTTTTTTTGGATATTTATTATAGCAAAAAGTAACAAATATTGTTCTTTTTTCAAAACTGTCACCCTTTTTTGTTTATAGCGCAAAAAATAAAAACCGCAGAGGTGATCAAATACCACCAAAAGAAAGCTCTATTTCTGGGGAAAAAATTATAAAAATTTTGAATGGGTACAGCGTTGCACGACCACGCAATTGTAATTCAAAATGCGATGACGCTGAAAATTGGTCTGGGCAGGAGGGGGGATTAAGTGCCCACTAAGCAAGTGGTTAAAGGCACAGCCTAGTCCCACATTGAACAAGATTCCTATTAAAGTGATGTCAAAGTCCTGTCCATTAGATTGCAAGGATTTAGGTAATCTTTAGGTAATCTTCACTGTAGACCTGTTCCTGCTCTGAGCTCTGCCTGCTATAATCACTCAATTAGTCTGTGTGTCACAATAACATGTACAGGAAATGACTGTGCATAAAGAACACCCTATGTTGCCATTTTTGTCAGCTTATACATTTATAAAATGTTCAAATGGAAATGAAGAGGAAAGTTTAAATATCAATAAATTATAAAATTGCTCATATTTAAGTTGTATATAGGTTGTATCAGTGCAGGGCTCATTCTTAACATGTATTATGCCACACATTAACGTGTGTAATTTCAATGGATCGCCAACACACCACAACGGACCTAAAATGGACATGCACCATTTTTTCTGACACGGCACTTGGTAGTGCACTACAGCCTGCTCTGGTACACTGCATCACGTCTGTAAAATTTAATTTCAAAATTGCTGCCTCTGTAATCGTAAAACTGTTGCTTTCTTGCAGAATGTACAGTATGCATGCAGAAACCACAGCGTATTTGTTGCCATGAACCTAGAGAGCAAGAGTAACCATTATTTATGTGCATGAAAGGGTTAAAAGAAGGGAGATCATACAAGTGGTAGAGACTAAGGTTACTAGTATTCTGACCTCCAGTATTCAGTAAAAATGTAAAAGCATTGGTGGATTTGTATAGCATCCATCCTCCATATGTACATAGATATGGGTGAATAACGTGAATATCATTAATTATGAAGGCTCAGGTTGCCAAAGATTGTGTCTCTGTGGATTTCCAGTAGCTAGAGTTTGGAGCTCTGGCTACGATCAGACAATGCCTAACCTAGTCAAATTTGATGTTTTTTACGAAGCCAAGGAACATGGAGCATATTGCAACATTGGATGAAGCAACAAGTTGTGGCCGCATCTTGCAGTAGGCTGTAAATACTTTAATACAAATCTGGAACTATTCACATCTCCATCATATATGGAGGTGTGTTCCTTATGATTGTAGGCATCAGAAGGAGGTGGGGAACAGACACCAAAGAGTAATGGGACACCATTGGCAGAGTATTTATAGCTTATCTCCTGGAAATTTTGACTTGGAGAAAGTGTGTCAGTACGTGCGCCTTGGATCGCTCCTCCTCTCATCAGCCAGTCGCAATTTCCTCCTCTCATTCTGCAATAAAAGGGAATCTCCCTTTTTATGCCATCTCCCTTATAAGTGCATATATGGAGGGGAGAGTCCTGGTAACAGCAGAGTTACTCCACCTGTGGGAGGGTGATGGATTGGATTAGAAATGAGCTGATGGTTGGCTGGCTTGGTATCAAGCTTTCATATTCGTTTGGGTGTGAGGTCTTTGATGGTCTCAGAGGGTACGTTGTGCAGGAGTCAAAATGTGATATATCTGTGTGATTGGAGAGTGTTTCAAGTTCATGGTAGAGGCCATGGCAGGAGAAGACTGGGTATTAGTGAAGATGGAGATGAGAGGTCCAGGCCATGTGGGGAGATCAAGGGTGAAAAGCAAGCGATCCCAGCATTTTAGCAGAGACTAAGAAGAAGACAGCATTGGTTGGGACCTATTACTTATCAAACTATAGCAATGCTTTCAGAGGTCAGGGAATATCCTTCTCACCAAGACAGAGAATCGTATGATCTTTTGCATGGAAGCAATTGTCAGTCTGGCAGACCTGCTCTATGCATTTGTTTAGTTCTGGACAATGTCTTGATACTTATTCAGGGAGGTTTATATCCCCAAATTAATTATATGGCTGCAAATCTTTTTAAAGTAAGAGGGTGTGGTCATGTGATAGAGATTGCCTAAAGCATATACAAAAGCCATGGCAGGACATTTATCTTGAGGACTTTGACTCCTAGACAACAAAAAGTGAAGAAATTAGCAAGGAACGTGTTAAAACAAGACCTACTTCATGGAAAGTAGGGCTTGTTGACATCAATACTTTAGTGGCACTGACCTAGAAAATTCATGCAGGTAAAGATTTTTTTCTCAAACTACCTAGTATGCATATGAGATTTAGTTCAGCATAATAGCCAGTCAGCTAGCCTTTTCAGGAAGTCAACGATCTCGCTTGAGGAATTTATTTATTTTTCAATCTAGCATCTCTCTTTTGTAGAGGGTTACCAGATTCACCACTAAATAGGTATTGGTTGGCAGCTGATAAAAAACAATGAATGTGTTCAGGTTCCTCTTTTATTGAATTCTGGGCGCATGGAGGCTTGAAGAGGGAAACCCAAAACTATGAAAGCAAAATCACCACTTAAACCTTCTTTTACTGGTACATGAATGCAAGGGAGAACATTTTGCTCTGTACCTTGACCTTCTATTTATTTTTTTTCAGGCAGATGATTTTGTGTAGATGTGGCTCTTGTTACTACAGTAACACCCGGGGCCGCCATCAGGGGGGTACAGCCCATGCACTTGTAAGGGGCCTGAGCATCTCGACAGGCCCGGCCGAATGGCGGGAATGTGAGAAGGCGGGTGCGGAGGAGCTCTGTGGCTTCTTCTGTATGTTTGCGAGTTGGCTGTTGCTTCTCTGTGTCATTGAGCTCACATCCGGCTCGTTGCTGCCACCTCTGGCCATTTACTGCATGTGCACCCCTTGTGTGTGCTGCCTGTACTGTATTATGGACTGCAGCTCCTATCTGTGTCACAGCAACATGTAGAAACCAGAGCTGGGAATAGGAAAATCACCTTACAAGTAAGGGCTGTTGTACAAGTGAGGGAGAGAGAGTTGTGTGTGTGTGTGTGTGTGTGTGTCATATATACAGGTTGGGGGGGTTGAAGCACTGAAGGACTTGGTGGGGTGGCCAGTGGGCAGGCCCTGGCGAATGCTGGTGGTCAGGCCTCAGGCCTAAAGCTGTGTAAAAGGTGCTACAATTCCTGATGGCTGCGTTGGTAACACCCATGTAACTTCAGTTTTGAAGTACAAGGGGAAAATGACATAAGAAAGAATGATGGAGACCACCCTGCAATCCCACCTTCATGCATGTGAATAACACGCTGAATCTGGTGACTAGAAACTCAGGATGAACTGAAATTTTAGCACATTTGCAACTTAGTAACAGCCTAAACTTGGTACAAATTGGGATAGAAATACAGTAAATGAGATGCCATTGGCAACGTGCATAATTCAGGCTCTGGTGTGGTCACTGCCAATTTGATTCTGTTTTTATTACTTAGTGAGTCCTGATTTTTTTATTTCTTCTTTATTAACCATTAATATGTACACTTTTTTTATGTCACATTTAAAAAAAACAAAAAACAAAAAAAAAAAACACAAAAATGAAAGAAAAAAATATTTTGTTTGAAAATAACCATGCTTTGTACCAGAATCATAATTGTAGTTGCATTTTTAACAGGACAAATGATGATACAATGTATATTTTTATTCTACAGAAACACTATTTTGTAAAGGAACACTGCTCAAAAATAAGCACGTTTTTAATTGTGTTACTTTATTTTGTGATCGGATTACATATTATTAAAAAAAAAAAAAAAAATCATTTTTGCAAGATCACACACAAGCAAAGTCTTGTACCTCCTTAAAGAAAAATGCTGGTATGTTATTTGGTTCCTGTCTAAATTTGCCCTAGAATGTGATTTGTTAGGTCCCTTTCACACTTGTGCAACTTGAAAATCACATGATTTTTGCCACAATTTTGATGCGACTTGAAGCAATGCCTGTGTAATCCTGAGGTCTATGGACCTCAAGTTGCATCCAAGTCTGACTTCAAAGTAGTCTCTGCACTACTTTGGTCCAACAGATATGATTGGTACTCATTGAAAGTCATGAGGTGCGACTTTGCATTTCCAGGTCGCACAAGTGTGAAAGGGGCCCAAGTTTAAAAGGTCTACTTAAAACTCAATTCTACAGTACTAGCCAAATCTGGGTTTTATTGCTTTGGACAGTGCAGTCATTCTACCATTAAACAGTATTATATGGGGGTAGACGAGAGGGGTAAGCTCATCAGTGTGCTGTTGCTTTAATGTCCAATGACAGGCTGCAGTTGGTTCTGATGCAGGTTGTATTGCTTGACTGCAGAATAACCTTTAGGCTGATGTCGCACCTGCAATCCTGATGCTGGTGACAACTTGCCAACAACAGGATTGCTATCTATTACCTGTATTAATGGGGTCACTCCTTCACTAGCAAGGGAAATTTAGCAGAATTCCAGGCCAAAGAGGGAGCTTATCCGAGATGAGAAGCCTCTCGTACCTGTGTAAAATCAGTCCTAGGAACGTTCAGGACATAATTATTACAGATGCCTAGATCACAATACAGGTTGAATTGAATTACAAACCCTTGGTGGTTTATAGGTATATATTTCAACTGTGTATTTAGTAATTTGCCTGGTGTTGCACTGCTGTAAAGTTAGAGGCACACAAGTTGCTATACAGTAATGGAAACCACAAAGTATAACTAAAGCAAAAATTTATTTTTTTAGTTTTGAATAGAGGGGAGAGGGATTAGAACACCTATTAGGTTTTTGTTTTCTGGGTCTCCATTAGAATTATTCCCCCTCTCTCTATGTCCTTTTCACCATTATCATTGAAAGTTAAAAAGGAGACGTTCACTTTCTGTAACATGTTTTGACAGTGAGCAGGGGCTCACCCGGCTGCGCCATTCCTACTACAAATACCAACAGCCTTTACGGCTGTTGGCTTGAACTACCATGGCACTTTTGATTACTCTAGGTAGTTCATTGAGCTTCTTGTCCATGTGGAACTGCCTGCCCGTACACAGTCTGCCGGACACCCACAATCTGCTGATTGTGGGTGCAATGCTTTCCAGGTTCCTAACAAAAAATGAAATAAATGTACTTTTTTACCTGTGCACCTATATTTTTTTTTTTTTTTTGTAAAGGTGAACATATCCTAAATCTCAAATTTTCAGTTGACCCCAAACAGTAATAGAGATACTCTTCCAGTGGGGAAAGTAAAGTAGTTCTTGTGACCTGGGGGGGGGGGGGGGCAGGGCAATCC
>BLSH010219342.1:60110-70469 GCA_018402905.1 Glandirana rugosa | reverse complement strand
TCCTTTACTCTTCTTTAGAGGGGTCCTCTCAAATTTTGTAAAGACACAAATTTTTGCAGTGGTTCTCAACCCTGTCCTCAAGTACCCCCAACAGGCCATGTTTTGGGAATTTCTCTTAGATAAAATAGCTGTCCGAAATACCAAGCCATTGACTCTGATTTAAAGCATCTGTGCAAGATAAAGGAAAACCTGCAAACATGGCCTGTTGGGGGTACTTGAGGACAGGGTTGAGAACCACTGGACTATAGGACAGGTATTGAATGTTAATCTCTCCAATGGTACACAGATAGCAGGGGGAAAAAAAAAAAAAACTTGACAGGAGTTATAACCTTCCCTTACTCTATTCAAAATGGAAAAAAAGTCTGCCTATAGTTGCCTACTTTAAATCACAAATTGTGATTACATTGAAAGTAGGTTAGAAACTTTGTTTTTAAACACAGAAATGTTTTAAACTCTCCTGGGGAGATTTCTTCTCATTTCCTGAGTGCAAAACACTCAGTAAAAGGGCAAAAATATAACTTCAGTGGAAATCTCCCAAGTCCAGCATGTCCATACCCTTTCCATCTGACTGGCTTAAAGTTAGTCATTTCAGGTTTAAAAAGCAGCAAATAATATCTGCAGAAAGAAGAGGCACTATGTTTAGATTTTTAGTGGTGTACATCTTGAAACCTTGCTGCAAGTATTTGAGTCATATCACACAGTGGCTCCTTCTGCTGCTCCATATGTCCTGTAGCAGCCTTTTTCAACCCGCTAAGCCCAGAGAAACCATTAAAATAATTTTCAGGTGCTTGGGAACCCCTTGTAAAACCAATTCATCAGGTGTCAGTGGAATAAATTGCCCTTACATTGGTGGTCAGTGGGGTGATTGCACCTTTTATAGTATTGTCAGAATGTTACACTTTCAGGCACCAAAAAGATCATTGCTGCTGGCTCTGCCAAGTGAAACACTTGGCAGAAATAAGATGGGAGGTCAATCAACCATAGCTCAATAAACCTTTAGCATCCTCTCAAGGAACCCTTGTTGAGAATGACTGCCCTGTAGTAAATTCATGAACCGTTGTAAGAACTATGTGCAGCAAGGGTAGCAGGAATTCACACACACCTAAAGTACTGAAACACGTGGCAGCTGGGGAGAGGCATTGTGGAGGCTTTAAAAGACATTACCAACTTAAAAATTTCAGGTAAAGCACAGAAAAATCAGGCATTATAAATACTTGCAGCATTTTCCTTCCCAACATTTTTTTAACTTGCACTGTGCCCCTGAACATAGCAACAAATTCCCTAGCATAGCCCTCTCCTGATTTGGAAGGGTGGAATTACTTTACCTTCTATGTAACCACTGGGAGGAGGAGTGAATGAGAACACTATAGGAGACACAAGTAGGGCTTTCCCAGAACATACTTAAAATGTGTTAAATGCACAAAAAAAAAAAGAAAAAAAAAAATCTTATGGTTAGATTGTTGTTGAAATGAATGGTCTGATGACCAGCTTTCATAAAAGACATGGAGTGATGAATAGGTATAGAGACTCTTCTTTCTGCAGTCATTGCCATTTGCTTTTTTTAATCTTGTGACTCATGGTCACTTTAAGGTGCAGTTCCATATAACAGAATGGGAAGCTATGACTTTTGGAACCTTTGTCTAACAGACATTACATTGGATAAGCTGAATTAGGCTTCCACTTTATCCCAAAAGATCGTATGTGGAATAAACATACACAGACAACTGTAGGTCCCATAATCATTTTATAATTGTAAAAAAAAAAAACCCACTAGCATTTGTAACAATTTGTTCTGTGCATGACTTGTTTTATTTTACATAAGTATGATGATAAACATATGTATAACTGTACAATATACCTGATTAAAGAAACATTAAATGCCTGGCATGTGTCTTTATTTGACTTCATATACAGATTATGCTATTGCCTAAAAATCTCCTTGATGACCGATATTCCATTTACATACAAGAAGAGTAAATGCTAGACTTTTAAAAGCACAACTACTCAAACATGAAGGGCCGTTACTGACACTGGAAACAAAACAAACTCTGAAATCCATTTATTACAAAAGTCAGTGAATGGTAAAATAAACGTGTGCGTTTTTGTAAAGAATTCTACCCAACATTTCACACTATTCAATGGGGCTTGACGACTATAAACAGTCATCGTCGCCGCCTCCCCTGTCCATGCATCCGGCCCCTTTCAGGATGCCGCTGCATGAATTCCAACCGGGAGGGGGAGTGCTTCTTTTTTGAAGCACCGATTAGAGCCAGAGGCTCTAATGGGCTTCAATATAGGGTGGGCTGGGAGCGCAGAGTGTGTGCTCTCAGCCCACCCAGGTGTATTACAACAGCGAATGAACACGGATCCTCCTCCTTGCCAATCAGGAAGCGGGTTTTGACAGCAGTCACCTGATTGGCTAAAATGATAAGCCTGGCAAACAGCCGGGGGGGGGGGGGGGTGTTTGCCACCCCCCCAAAAAAAAAACCCACTAGCTGCCAATGATAAACAGTGAGTGGGCACTTGCTTGCATAATGCAAAAGACAAGTGGCCCTAACCAGTTCATGCCTTTTCCACTGGAACAAAGTAATCTTTTTGGGTGGGGATTAGAAATTCAAGAGCACCACAGAGATAAATGCACACACAGTGCTTTTACTCCAATTCACCAACCCTTAACATTGTTAGGTGGGATCTTCTTTTATGTAAACTATAGCATGTATTTAAAGTGCACCTGTTGTCTACACATACTGGAGATAAGCATGTTGTGGGCCAAGCTAAAATCCTTTAAAATGTAGCTGATCACTGCACTAGAAACGCCAGTTGATGGACCCTTAGTAAGTTGCATTCCAATTAGCTTTGCCCAGAAAACGGCTACCTTTCCCATATGTGGGCAATGGATATGCATTATTTAAATTTCCTTCTATAAATAAAATAGTACGTATTTGAACTATTTAGGCCTTCATAACCTCAACATAAAAAATGTTAAAAATAGGATTACTGTAAAAATCCAGGTCTCGAGTTAAAAATTATTAACACCACATGCACCAACCCTAGGCCATCCAAATACCACACACAATAATGCACATGGGTGCATTGGCAGATAAATACATTAGTTTAACCATTGTATTAACAGAAAACATGCTTTAAAAAAAAAACATAAAAACAGACATCTGGGAGAGCTAAATATTCTTATGTATAAGACATTTTGTATCAAATGATATTGCAGCTGGAATTTTAGAAAATGCTGTAATCCGGAGGATACATGACTGGGATCCAGTTTTCTGTAAAATTTGCACAATGGGTCCAACCAAGTAATTTCATTAACTGTGTGAGAATAAAAACAGATTGTTAATGTACAACAATATAAAATGTTCACTTACATGGAAGTTACACATATCATAAGGACAAACATTCTATCAAGTGAAAGGTACAACAGATTATAAAAAAAAATATTCACTTAAGGCTCCTCCCAGTTTGACAGTAAACCTTCTACCATGGGTGCTCCACCTGTGGCCATCCAGCTGTTGAGAAACTACAAATCCCATGGGACTTTGCAAGGCTGGGTTACAAGCATGACAAGGCCAAAGGCAGAGGCATGATGGGACTTGTAGTTCTGCAACAGCTGGAGGGCCACAGGTTGAGCACCCATGTATCTAAGCACTAACTACATGGGTCTAAATTACTTATTAAATTCTGGTGAATAACACTGCAGAGCTTGTCTAGACTGATAAAAGAACCAGCTTTAGAGAACATGCAGAAGCTACACAGTGATAAAAACAATTCTTACCTGGACACAGTTTTTCCAGTTTTCTTTAGTTGGCTTCTCTTCTACTATTTTTGTTGCAGCTTTAATTCCTCGTCCATATAGTTTATTTGCTAAAGCATGTTTGTAGACAAACAGCAAAACCTTTAGGAATACAAGAAAAAAAAAAGTCTTACGATCAAATGAAAAACTGAAACGGAAAACTAAAATGTAAAAAACACTAATGGTGTGCTTACTCACAACAGTTCTAACGGCTACCTTTAAAGTGGTACTCCAAATTCTTTTTTCCCCCCAAATTTTAAATAAGAGTTAGAACCTGTCAGCTTTTTACTGTTGCCTGGTTCCCTACTGGAGAGAAGTCATGCCCTGACCAAGTGAAACTTTCCATTAGGATATAAAATGTCTTTAATAGGCACAATGAGAGATAGCCAGGAAAGGTTACAGCCTCTGGTAGGTCTTTATTTCTATGTGATGTAACCAGAGTCTAAACTGAAAACACCTTACAAACATTTAACATGGAAACGTGTTAGAGGCTCCGAGCCCTTCCTAAATAAAATAAAAATAAATAAAATTTAGCAGGAGAGATTTACTGTGTCTGATTTGGGTCTAACTACTGTAGAAATACAAAAGGCAAGTAGCTTCAGAGGAGATGCCTATAAATTCTGTATCAGGAGTACAGTCTAGTAAACAGTCCTGATATCCATAGACCATAGGGTTATAGGCTGGTACTTTCAGGCGATTTGACACTGTCAAAGCTTTTGAGGGCATCTCTACCCCACTCTGCAAGTTTTTTTTTAGCAAGCAATGCAGTGCAACGCAGGAACAGAGGGGAGGGTGGCCTGTGCCCTGTACTTAAAGATATGAACTTTACAGGCAGGTAAAATTCCTTTTATCTTAATCGTACAGTACAGAACACAGAATTGATATTCATAGACCCTAGAATATACCCAAGCAATAAATAAGAAGGGTGGGGGCAACAGCAAGGCAAACAGAAATGTGGCAACAGGCCCACTCGATAACAAGGGTCAATAAACCAGAGTGCTGCTTCAAGAACCTTGCAGCTGAAAACTGTAAACAACTGGATATCGACCTAGTAGAAATTGGAAAAGGTATGAACAGAAGACCAAGTGGCAGCCTTAAAAAGCTAGGCATCAGAGGGCTGACGCAGGAATTGCCCAGAAACTATCAACCTGGTCGAGTGAGCTTGTATTAGGAGTTGCTTAGAAACATAGAAAAGGGAAGGCAGAAAAAGACTGAGTAGTCCATCGAGTCTGCCCCTTTTTAGTTGTTTTTTTTTTGTATTTAACATTAACCTTGTTTGACTATAGATTTATGTTTATCCCACGCATGCTTGAAGCCATTTACTGTTGACTGTCTCACAACCTCTGTTGGTAGTTTATTCCAATCATCAACCACCCTTTCAGTAAAATAATACTTTCTAAGATTAGTTTTGAACTTCCCTCCAGTTAGTTTGAGAGCTTTGTCCTTTAGAATGTAAGCTCTTGATATGAATTTTCTTATCTACATAGCAATGGTGGATCTTGAAGGATGTCTCTAGCAAAGTCTCAAGGAAGGACTAATTGGGAGTCAGTCTTCCTAAGGGAAGCTGTAGCCTTGAGGTAGACTCTGCCCACATCCAGTGTAACACAATCATCTTTGGGTGCTTAGGAGCAGGGCACAAGGAAGGAAGAATCATGTGTTTGTTGAGTTGGAAGGTTGACACCAGCTTAGGAAGAAAGAAGTGTGGTCTTTGGTGCAAGACTACCTTATCCTTGATAAGAATGAGGAAGGAATCCCTACATTAGAGCAGATACCACAGAGACATCCAACAGATGTGATGGCCTCCAAGAAGGCTACCTTGCAGAAGGGTCATCCACTGGCAGCTCCCTGATGGAGTTCAAAGGGTGGTTTCTGCAGGAAAAAGAGAATTGGGGTCCCAAGTAAGCACAGGGCAGTGTAAGGAAAAGTTGATCCAAGAAACACCATGAATAAAAGGTTTTTTTTTCCCTGGGAAAATGAAGTTGAGGGTCTTTGGAAAAGAATGGACAAGGCCGAAACCTGTCCCTGAAGAGTGCTTAAAGTGGTTCTAAAGCCTCAAGGTTTCTTACCTTAATGCATTCTATACATTAAAGTAAAAAAATTTCTGTGCTGCAGGAGCCCCCCAGCTCCCCTTCTTACCCGAGTCCGATCAGTTCCAGTGACGTGCACAAGAGCAGTGGCTTTCACCAATATCTCCCTCCTCATTGGGCAGATTGATAGCAGCTGCAGCCATTCGCTCCCGCTGCTGTCAATCAAATGCCATGACGAGGGAGCACTGACACAGACTAGGCAACTTGGGAGCGAGCATGCACGGATGCCCCCAGGGAAAGTGGCTTTTCCTATGGGGAACTTACCGAAGAGGAGGGGCCTGGATCGCCGGCAGTAGATCCCAGAAAAGGAAGATCGGGCTGCTCTGTGCAGAGCATGTAAGTATAAACTTTTTTTTTTTTTTTATAAACCAAAACAACAAACGACAAAGGATTATAATCACTTTATGGCCAAGTTTTGGTCATGTTCCGATTACAGGAAAGCCAGAATGGCACAAAGGAATCCGGAATGGGTTTGAAGTGTCTGTGTTCACACCAGGCAATGAAGGGGTTTCAGGTATGATAGTAGATCTTTCTGGAAGCGCCTTGCTTCTAGCAAATTTGGAATGACAGTATCAGAGACCCCTCAGTCCCTAAAGGGCCCCATTAAAGCCAGTGACAGAAGCAGGATGGAAGCATGGTTTCTTCTCTTGCTCTTTCATGGAGAAGTCCAAGCAAAATTTGCAATGAAAGAAAGGCATAAATTGGCCTAAACGAAGTCCAGGAAATGATCAGAGCAACCGATGCCAGTGCTAGAGGATTCCTGGTCCTGGCCACAAAAAGAGGCAACTTGTTGTGGAAGCCAGGATTCCACATCTGGAGTCCCTCATCACTGACTTATTAGATTGAAGAGGTCAGGGTGAAAGACCATTCCCCTTGTTCCAGACAATGACAACTGAGATAATCTACCATTCAAATGTCCACCCCAGAGATGAGAAGAGCAGAGATTGCTGGACAGTACTTCTCTGTCAATGAGATAATCAGGCTTGCTTTCTTAAATGCAGCACGACTCCTGGTATTCTTCTCATGACTTATGTAGGCCACAGCCGTGGTCTTGTCGGTCTGCAACTTGATCATACTTCCCTGAAAAAAGTGGGTCCAGCTGGACTTACTTGGGTGACTATATTCCCTAAATGGTGAGAGAAAACACTTCTCCCCCTGTGGCTGGCATCTGTTATCACCTTCCACTGACAAAGGACTTCCCCATTGTCAAGCCTGGGTTGGAAATCCACCAGGCTAGGGAGTTACCTGCTTGACTGGATAGAAGGAAAGGGCAGTTGAAAGATCATGCGTGTTTGTTGTATGCCGACATGTTGTATTGGGGAGGCCTTGAATGGTATTGTGCTAATAGAATAGCCTTGAAATAGGCCACCGTGAGGTCCAGAACTCTCATGGAGAATCTCAGAAGGCTGGTCTCTTTGATCTTAAAGTGGTTGTTAAGCCACTGTCGTATTTACATAATCCTGTGTGCCCCAGTATCTGTGATTTATAAAAAAAAAGGGATTTTATTATAAACTTACCGTAAAATCCTTTTCTCCGAGTTCACTGACAGACGCAGCTCTTCATGACTTTGTGGGTTTTATGTTCGTCCTACTAGGAGTTAACTAGACAGGGAAAAGAATCAGCTGGCCCCTCCCTTGGGGGCCGTCCTCTCTTCCTACATCAAACCCCCTCACAGAATAGCTCTTCAGTTCGTACACAAGCCGTACCAAAACAGAGCCCAGAGGGGTGGGTGCTGCGTCTGTCAGTGAACTTGGAGAGAAGGATTTTACGGTAAGTTATAATAAAATCCCTTTCTCTCCTACGTTCACTGACAGACGCAGCTCTTCATGACTTTGTGGGGACGTCCCCAAGCTGTGTCAATAAAAGAGGGGTGGGTAAACGCAAACAACTGTACCCAACTGAACCCCTGAGAAGGCGTCAGACGCGCCTACACTACCGCCTGCGGAGCCTGCGGCCAAAGGCAGCATCCAAAGATGCGAACACATCAACTTATAAAACTTAGTAAAAAGGGTGAACCGAGGCCCAAATGGCCGCATTGCACACCTGTGACACCGAAGCCTGGTGTCTGACAACCCAGTAAGTACTAACCGCCCGGGTAGAATGAGCCGTGACCGAAAAAAGGGGGAACCTAGCCCCGAAACAGAATACACATGGGTCACCTTTTTTTTTTTTTTTTTTAATTCCACTGAGAAATCGTAGCCGAAGAGGCCGCCAGACCTTTTGTGCGGTCCTTCTGGCACAACAAACAAGGCGCCAGCCTTACAAAAAGGAGCTGTAGCAGCCAAGTACACTCTTAAAGCCCTTACCACATCCAAAGTATGCCACTCAAACTCCTTGGGGTGCGATGGACGAGGGCACAATGAAGGCAGGACAATATCTTCATTGATAAGAAAAGAAGAGACTACCTTCGGGAGAAAAGAAGGAAGGGGTCGCAAGACCGCCTTATCCTATGCATTACCAAATAAGGAAAATTGCACGATAGTGCAGCCAATTCCGATACTCGTCTGGCAGAAGTAAAGGCGACTAAGAAGGCCACCTTTTGCGACAGAAGTTGTAAGGGAATATCCCTGAGTTTTTTATAAGGTGGTTTTTGAAGAACAGAAAGCACCAGATTCAGATCCCACGGAGCCATCGGAGATCTCACCCGAGTCACCACATGTCGCACACCTTGTACAAAGGTACGAATCAGAGAGTGCGAAGCCAAGGTCTTTGAAAAGTATGGCTAAAGCCGAGATCTGGCCCTTAAGGGTACTCAAAGCCAACTGCTTATTCAGACCCTGCTGTAAAAAGGGTCAGTATCCTGGAGACTACAAACGAGCGAGGGTTAAAGCCCTCCGCCTCGCACCAAGCAATGTAAGCCTTCCAGGTGCGGTGATAAAACCTGCGAGAGGTGCACTTGCGAGCTGTCAACAGAGTAGGGATCAAGGAGTCGGCCACTCCTCTATCTCTGAGCACCTGGGACTCAATAGCCAAGCCGTCAAAACCAGCGAGGGTAAAGCAGGGTGCAAGATGGGTCCATAGAGACAGGAGGTCGTCCTGCATCGGGAGCCGCCAGGAGGCGTCTGCCACCATTTTGCACTACGTCGGCGTACCAGGTGCGCCGAGGCCAAACTGGGGCCACCAGAATGGTCGGAATTTCTTCCATCACTATTCTGCGCACCAATCTCGGAAGCAGACGTATGGGAGGAAAAACGTACAGGAGGCGATAACGGCTCCAGGGAGTCACCAGGGCATCCGTGGCCACTGCCAATGGATCCTTTGTCCTGGACACAAAAGTTCTCACCTTGAGATTGAACCTGGACGCCATAAGATTCACATCCGGTGTCCCCCATTTGTGGCAAATCTGCTTGAACACCCCCGGTGAAGGGACCACAACCCCTGGTCCAGCTTCTGGCGACTAAGAGAGTCCGCCAGCCAGTTCTCCACACCTGGGATGTAAACCGCAGAGATTGCCGGAACGTAGAGTTCCGCCCAACGCAGAATCAGAGCTGCCTCCGCAGCCGCCGCTGGGCTCCGTGTGCCGCCCTGATGATTCACATACGCCACCGCCGTGGCATTGTCCGATTGAATTCGAATCGGGCGGCCTTGCAATCTCCTTGTCCAATGAGAAAGACACAGTCTGATCTCTCTCAGCTCCAGCACGTTGATGGGTAGGCAGGCCTACTGGGCCGACCAACGACCCCGAGCTGATAGTCGTTCCAGGACTCCGCCCCAGACCGTCAGGCTGGCGTCCGTGGAGATTACCGTCCACCGAAGGGACAGGAACGACTTCCCCCGAGTGAGGGCCGAGTCCCATAACCACCAGGCGAGGTACGCCCTGACCTGAGGGCCCAGCCAGATCGGAAGATCCAACGACCAGTGGGGCTTGTCCCATTGGACCAGAACTGCTCGCTGGAGCAAACGAGTGCGACTCTAGGCAAAAGGTATCGCCTCGAACGACGAGACCATGAGCCCCAGCACCCTCATACAAAACCGCAAGGAAGACCGGCGGCATGATAGGAGGGTGCGCACAGCCGACTAAGTTCTGTAGCTTCGTCGGAGGGAACAACACCTTTTCTTGTCCATAATGATACTCCAGATGGCAGGAAGGAGACACCGACGACTACTGCAGGTTGAGCAACCAGCCGAAATCCCGCAATGAGACCATTGCGATGTTCACATTCTCCTCCAGGGCAGAGACAGAGTCCGCTCGCAGGAGCAGATCGTCCAGGTATGCCACTATGGCAATGCCCCACCTACGCAGCAACGCCGACACCGGGGCCAGAAACTTCGTGAACACCCGGGGCGCGGAGGTCAGGCCGACGGAAAGAGCTACAAATTGAAAATGGCGATCCCCAACCGCGAACCGCAGAAAACGCTGATGTCGCGGATGGATGGGGACATGGAGGTACGCATCCTTTCCAATGACGCTAGGAAGTCCCCCTGGTGCAGGGCGGCCACGACCGATCGAACAGACTCCATCCGGAA
>BLSH010219342.1:40709-57672 GCA_018402905.1 Glandirana rugosa | reverse complement strand
GTAAGTCTTGTGTGCTATAGATCTCGGGTAACAAGACTTTGTGCCGAGAGGAGAGGTAGATATACGTATGCAGTGGAGGGGGAGGAGGGAAGGGGAGGAGGGAAAGGACAGGGGAGAGCAGAACCAAGCAGGATCAGCCAGTCATTTCAGGTGTTACAGGGGGCCAAATGACACAGCACAAGCACTGTGCTGTATGTATAATACGCTTTAAAAGAAATAGGATAATTTTTTTAGGGTAACAAACATTTTAAGGCCTGAGTATAAGAAAGTTGGTATTCTGGAAGAACCCTTACTTGGGATGTGTCTAAAAATGAGGCACGAGTATTCCAACCAGAGGGAAAGTTGGAGAGCAGATTGTTGAAAGTTCATTACTTAACCGAAAGCCTGAAGCATCTGTATAGTCTTGCACATGACGTATGCATATAGATGGAGAGGAGAGCCGTGTTTCAGAACAATGGGCTCTAGATATCGTGTGTTCTGAATGCCCTGAGTTCTTATGGGGGCAAGACAGGGTGCAATACTCTGAGCCGAGTATAGGTCAAAGGGCAGCGCGACAAACTGGAAAGGTCTGTCTCCTACGTTTAGCACAGATGAGGTGGGTAAAAATGGGAATATGCAAATAAGCATCTTGGATGTCTATGGATGCCAGATAGACAAAGATGATTTAGGACGTTTTGCAAATTAACTGTCCCTGGGCAGATCCGGCCTATTTGAGAGAAGAAAGCGGCGAGGGGTTAGAACTTTATTTTGTACCCCCTTTAAAACCACCAAATAAACCACAACGCCCCCAATACTTTTCTGAGCCCGATCTTGATCCAGCGATGTGAATGAGATAAAACACTTTTCCCCCCTCGTTGGCTCAGAGAAAGCAGCGGGAGCCAATGGCTCCTGTCTGCTGTAAATAACAACCAGTGAGATGGGAGCGGGGCTGAGTAGCAGGCACCAGTGCCCCCATAGCAAGCGGCTTGCTATGGGGCACTGGGCAAAGGGGAGAAGCCAGGGGTGCCGGCGGGAGACCAGAGAAGGAGGAGGATCAGGGCTGCTCTGTTCAAACCTATTGCACAGAGCAGGCAATGTATGATGCAGATGTTTTGTATTTCAATTTAAAAATCTGAGCATTTACAATCACTTTAAGTTTCAGAAAGTTGATTGGAAAGTGGAATTTCTCCAGCGTCCAAGCCCCCTACACTGATAAAGTGCCTAGGATCAAAACAAACCTGAACCATCCACGCCAAATTGTCAGTCAAAACTTGTACTGACTGTTCAACAGGTCATCCAGATACCCCAAATGGGGATGCCATAAAAGCATAACAAGGCAAGCACATGGGGTTGGAACAAATTAAAGCATTCAGGGCCTTGAGAGTCAAGATGGGGTGGATACCCCCTATAGGCTCTGGAACTGTGAAAAGGTTAAAAGTAAAATCTCTAAAACCTTTCCGCCACAGGAACTGGGTTGATAACCCCCTTGCTCCATAAGACCCGTAAAGGCTATATGGAGGATTTCTAATCTGACACTGGAAGGTTAAAAGACATGAAGCAAGAAGAGGGTTGTAGGGCAAGAAAACCACATCCTGTACCAAGGCATTTGAGCTGTTGTCTGTCCAGGTGTCTGAAAAGGCTAAACTACAAACAACCCCCACTTTGGATAGTGGGGAGACCCTTCATGCTGAAGAGGACTGGTTTGCTGATGGCTCAGAAACGTTTAAAGCTGAAGTCAGGTCAGATAATTCTGCATGGGAAAGAACCGGCAATCAAAAGTGCAATTTGGCCCATAAAATGCAGCATAACTGCAGAGAAATCTACCAGGGTTACAATAGAGGAAGGGGCCCATGAAGCTAGACAAGACTCTGAGAAATGAAGGGACTTAAGCAGAGGGTAATGTTCTTGGCTGTCGGTATAGGACCTTTGAAAATAAAATTCTGTAGGGTTGCCCCAGAAAAAAAAAAAAAACACAGAAGGAAGTAAAAGATTTCTCATTAGCAGCACAAAACTTAGGCATGGTACTGATCACGTTTTTTTTTTTTCGGTCAGTGTCCAAATCCTCCTGTAGTCAGCAGCATAACCCAATTGTCTATGAATCCTGTGTGCTTACAGAAAAAGAAATCGATTACCATTGGTTAAACAAGATAAAACAATGGTTTACCTTTGAGTCATAAACATCAATCCATTTTGCAATTTCCCAGTAAGTTTCATTTAAGGCCTCTAGAGCAGCCTCTTGATCATCTTCTCTCCCATCAACGTCACATGATGCAGCACCATCTTTGGACTGGAGGTGCAGCACCTTGTCTGACAAGCCGCAGCCTTTTCGACATAGAGCATCAATCAGGGTGCCCTTCTGCTTCTCCATGTCACTGTGAGCAAGTATACAGTGAAGAGACATGGTTATCTACAAAGCATACACACCCACTTTACAAGTCAACAATCTCCAAACATTTAGGAAAGTACCAAGTTTTAGTCACGAGGCACAGGGACCCATCAATAAAATTAGTATATAATAATTTATTAACAATTTTAGCAAATAGAAAGCTATGTACTGACCATTAAATTGATAGCAAACACACATTAACCCCTACTATTAGCAAACAAAAATCTCTAATAGCAAGACATTAAAAAAAAAATAAAAAAAATGTATACCCAACTTGAGCAGCAACTTTATCTAAATTGCTTTGCATTTTGGGTCCAGTGAGGTAGGATTTAATCCACTTTAGCCAGCATTCATGTCATCACTGGTCTCAGCCTTCTCCATGTATTGCTATGGAACATACACAAAAGAGCACATATCCCACCCACTACCAGTCTGACTCCTGAGAACAATCCAGCCTCTTATCAAGTAATGCGCTTATCTTTTTAAGATACTCTGAAATATACAGAAATATATCTTGGAGGAGTATAGTGCAGGACAATGGAGTTGATTTTTAGACTATGGGTTACAGTACCTTGAAAAAGTATTCATACTCCTTGAAATTTTCGACATTTTGTCATGTTACAACCAAAATGCCAAGTGCCACATAATTGTGAAGTGGAAGGAAAATAAGTGGTTTTCAAATTTTTTTACAAATAAATATGTGAAAAATGTGGCATGCATTTGTATTCAGCCCACCGAGTCAATACTTTATAGAACCACCTTTCGCTGCAATTATAGCTGCAAGTCTTTTTGGGGATGTCTCTACCAGCTTTGCACATCTAGAGCGAAATTTTTGCCCATTCTTCTTTGTAAAATAGCTCAAGCTCTGCCAGATTGGATGGAGAGCATCTGTGAACAGCAATTTTCAAGTCTTGCCACAAATTCTCAATCGGATTTAGGTCTGGGTCATTCAAACACATAAATATGCTTTGCTCTAAACTATTCCATTGTAGCTCTGGCAGTAGGTTTGGGGTCATTGTCCTGTTGACAGGTGAACCTCCACCCCAGTCTCAAGTCTTTTGCAGACTCTAAGGCTGGATTCACACCATTGCGGTGCGAATTACAACCTGTCTGCTACCGAGAAGGGGCGGAGCCGCCGTTCTGTGGCTCCTGCCCGTTCTCACAGCGTAGCAGCTGCGGGGGGAGGGGCCGCGAGCAGGGGAAATATCCCCGTTCAGTGCGGAGTGCATCTCCGCGTTAGATGCGCTCCCATTGAACACAATAGGCTGGGAATTCGCACCGCATTGCACAGAAAACGCACACGTTTTCTGTGCAATGCGGAGTGCGAATGCACCGCACATATGTGAACTGGACACCTTGAAAACAATGTGTTTTCAAGTGTCCTGTGAATTGGATGCGTTTAAGCCGCATCCTATTCGCATAGGTGTGAACCCAGCCTAAAAGGTTTTCTTCTAAGATTGTCCTGTATTTGGCTCCATCCATCTTCCCATCAACAACTCTTACCAGCTTCCCTGTCCCTGCTGAAGAAAAGCATCCCCACAACATGATGCTGTCACCACATTTCATGATGGGGTTGGTGTGTTCAGGGTGATGTGCAGTGTTCGTTATCCGCCACACATAGCGTTTTGGTTTTAAGCCAAAAAGTTCAATTTTGGTCTCATCTGACCAGAGCACCTTCTTCCACGTTTTCTGTCTCCCCTTCTTGCAAACTGCAAACATGACTTCTTATGGCTTTCTTTCAACAATGGCTTTCTTCTTGCCACTCTTCCATAAAGGCCAGATTTGTGGAGTGCATGACTTATAGTTGTCCTGTGGACAGATTCTCCCACCTGAGCTGCGGACCTCTGCAGCTCCTCCAGAGTTACCATGGGCCTCTTGGCTGCTTCTCTGATTAATGCTCTCCTTGCCCGGCCTGTCAGTTTAGGTGGACGGCCATTTCTTGGTAGGTTTGCAGTTGTGCTATACTCTTTCCATTTTCGAATGATAGATTGAACAGTGCTCTTGGGAGCTTGGGATATTTTTTTATAACCTCTGGGGGCTTCACAGAACAGCTGTATTTATACGGAGATTAAATGACACACGGGTGGACTCTATTTACTAATTAGGTGATTTCTGGAGGCAGTTAGTTACACTTGATTTTAATTAGGGGCATCAGAGTAAAGGGGCCGAATACAAATGCATGCCACACTTTTCAGACATTTGTAAAAAAACTTTGAAAACCATTTATCATTTTCCTTCCACTACACAATTATGTGCCACTTTGTGTTGGTCTATCACATAAAATCCCAATAAAATACATTTATATTTTTGGTTGTAACATGACAAAATGTGGAAAATTTTAAGGGGTATGAATACTTTTTCATGGCACTGTATATCTACAAAGCTTCATACTGTTATAATTGTATGAAAATCAATAAAAATACTGAACTGAAAAAAAAAACAGCGGGATCAGGTGACTTATCTTTGCTGGGTGTCCAGTGCCTTTAGAGGATTGGGCAAACCTGCCCTCAATCTATCCATCAGACCCCTTTCACACCAGAGCGCCGCTAAAGCAGCAGTTGTCTTTGCAGTGCTTTAGTGGCTTTTTAGCGCCAGTTTTTAGGCGCTAGCGGGCCGGTTTTTTAAGGTCATGTGGCGACGTGCTTAAATTTTTTTTTTTAAAAAACCAGCACACAAAAAAGAACCCTTTTGCAGCGCTTTTGAAGCACTTTTCAGATGCTTTGGAAGCGCTGCCATTCATTGCAATGGGCAGGGGCATTTTGGAGGGGGGCCTATTACAGCACTCTCAACCCACCCCAAAAATGCTGCTTGCAGGACTTTTTCTAATGTCCCACAAGCGCACTACTCCAGTGTGAAAGCACACACTGCAAAGAATGGGAGACAGTTTTTCAGAGGCTAAAATGCCTGAAAACTGTCTCAGTGTGAAAGAGGTCTTAATATATATGTACTCTTACTATGAAGGCTCTCAAAATGTATATAGTTAGGACTGCACATAATACTGGGGTGCCTTGTCACAGCCTGTGCAGCTTATGCATGTATTTGCTAAAGTGTGCAAACTAAACCCGTTTAACTTGAACTGTTAGACATGACAATCCAGTTTGGTGCAGGCTGGCTGGTAAGTTGAGCTGGGAATTTATTTGACAGCGCCTTGCTGTTAAGGCCAATATAGTTTGTGGCAGTTGCTGTTTGTTTGGACTGTCATCTTAGGTCTATGGGTAACCCTATCCAACACAAAAGGGGCCTGGGAAGAAAAAGAATCAAATAAAGTCCCTATATAAAGTATTATATACATACAAACTTTGTGAGGAGGCATCAGTTGCAAAGCCCTAGAAGCAAATGTATTCATCACAAGGACTGTGATCCGTACATAAAATATATCTGGAAAAGGGTCAGAAAAGAAAATATTTACTGGTTAGGTACTTTTTTATAGTGGCTGCGTCAGGTCTTGGATCGGACTTCATGGCAAAAAACAAGGCAAGAGCGGTCTGATCAATTCTAGAAATTACTTCCTCAGCAGCTGCAATTATTTCATTTATGAGCTTGATTTTTTCCTGGAATAAAAAGATGCCACATTAGAAGCAAACTAAACCAAAATCATCACAGACCTTATAATATCAAGCAAGGGCTGCATTCTAAAGATTGAAAAGCAATTTTAATATTAGTTTCAAGCAAGTTAAAAAAAAAAAAAAAAAAAAAACAAGACAAATGCGTATTAATAAAGCAAAAAAAAAAAAAAAGGAGGGTAAAATTCTTTATTTCGAGTACAACTATTCATACAAGGGAGAATAGGTTTTTATTACCAGAACTTGAGCGTTAAATGCAGGTTAATAATAAAAAAAAAAAAAATAAATATTACCACAATGCTAGGTTAAAGTTTCTTATTGAAATGCATAAAAAAAAAATATGACTATTAGATTGCATACAATTAAGTACTTGAAGGGCTTTTATACTTACCTTCTGCTGCTTCTGGCTCTCAAGCTCAGGTGACAGAGTTAAAACTGACTAAGCCTCCTATTCAGAAGAGGAGATCACGTGACCAAATAACCCAGCCTTTACTACGGAACAGAATTTGCTCCATGCAAAGTGTTCCTTCTATTTATCCTGATTAATTCACAACTTTGTTAACATTTGAGTATAATGCCTCTTATTTGATGCAGTCAAATAAAAAGACACAACTTTTGTAACCACCACTCATCAGTTAGAATATCCTCTAAGCCAGCCGACAATGGCAGTAAGCACAATCTACTGAATATAATCCATAGCAAACAATATGACCATGCTACGTTGTGCGGTATTTGATATTTAGGCTACAAAATGAACCATTATTCGAACACAGGAGAGTCAGGTTGGGTTACCTTCTGTTGCCTAGCAATAACAAGTTTGACTGCAAAGGGTTTAGGAAGATCTCTACCCTGTGGATCAATGGTTCCTAAAGAAAAACCTAACTTAAAGAGATAGTAAACCCTCTTACTTCCTCGTTATAACCCTGCAATATAAAAGCATAATAGGCTAGTATGCATCACATACTAGTCTATGATGTGACACTTACCTGCATTGGAAGCCCGCGCTGTCCTCGCTCCAGGAAGCGTCCATCTTTGCCCCTCTTCCTTCCAGGGCCATGGACTCCGGCTCTGATTTGCCAGAGCCACGTGACGTTACTCCCGTGCATGCGCACAAGAGCCGCCAATCGCAGCACATCAGTGAAGAAACGGCACGGAGGCCATTTCTTCACTGCGCATGTGCCAATGACGTTGGCACAGGGAAAAGTACACTGTGCATCTCCTAAACCGTGCAGGTTTGGGAGATGTGCAGGGAACCTACAGGTAAGCCTTATTATAAGCTCACTTGTAGGTTAAAGTGGTTGTCAAGAATTGACAACCACTTTAAAGAATAAAAAGTTATACATATTCAATTCCTACACAAGGCATTTTAGAATGCAAAGCATTTCACTGTACAGGCATTATTCTCATTTCTTCCTGCTCATGATTGGCTCACTGCTTTGCCTACAAGTCCCCTGCAATGTGAGTTTTCAGTTTTGCCTTTTAGCATTTTGCACACAACAGAGACGCAGACACTGCTGCTTCTCCCGCTGGAACACCGAGAATGATCAAGTGGTAATAATGGCAGATCCTATCAAGTGACAGGTGCTGGTCAGGCTTACTTTAGAGTAAAAAAAGTTAAGCCACAGTGAAATTCTGCTATAATCTTTCAAATGTGCAGTATATAATGCACCTGAAGAATATAGTAGCTGTTTTTAATGCCTCATTTTTTGTAGTGAACATAAAACCAAGATGTCTCATTTTCCAATCCATAGCAGAATATTGACAACTGGTTATATCTACTTTCCCCTCCTCCAGTCTTTCTAGAATAGCATTGCTTTTTAGAATCCAAAGAGAAGACCTGTGAAAAAAGTTTTCCTGAAAATTTCCAATTACATATGTTGTTTACCATGCTGCTACCGGTAAGATACGGGGGAATATTGCAACTGAAACTTGCAGCAAGCTTGTAAATGAAGACAGCTTTTGTTAAGTATGAATTACTTACTTTTGATTTTGAAGTGCCCTTCCTCTGGTAATTTGCAAGGAAACACATAGTGGGTGCTTTAAATGATTAGAGTTCTAGATTTGATCCAGATAATGCTACACTTTAAAACTGAAGTGTTCATGTTATGAATTGCCCCAGATAATAACAGGAAACTTACCAAACAGGCAAGTTAAAAATGACTGAATCTAGCAGCGCATACATCCAGCAATGATACTACACACTAACAGCTGATAAGAACTGCATTGGCCTGCGTACACCAACTACTCCGAGTCGTACAGTAGTATGTAAACTGTTCAATGAATCAGATACAAAGATAACAGGGCACCCTAATATAGTTCTCAAACAGGTTCAAAACATTAATTTTAGCTTAAGGGCTCATGCACATGACGTTTTAAAAACGGCAGTGTTACAGCAGCGCTAGAAATGCCTGTTTTTCACGTTTAGCCCCTTTTTATGGGATTATTTTAGCATTAAAAACATGCCCTATAATGCTTAATGCGTTTAGCCGAGTTTTTACAGCTCATTTTTACTGCTCCTGGAAGCACAGGCTGTCATTTTTTTCTACTGCCCCTAAACACTTATGCCTCCAAACGCCTCTGACAGTTTGTAAGCATGGACACATAGGCTAACATGGAGGGGCTTTTAGAGGCAAAAAAAAAAAAAAAAAGATAAGAAAGAAGAAGAAGGTCAAACGCCCCCAACAGCAGCTGTAAAAGCGCCCTGTGCGCATGAGCCCTTAGGCCCCTTTCACACAAGCGATATGACGGGCTCCGCTGCTCAGCGGGGATCCATCCGTTAATCCCCCTTAGCCGGTGGATGACAGGACAGTCTCTCCACTCCGTGCAGAGACTGACCTATCACAGCTCCATTCTCCTCTATGGAGGATCGGATGGCCACGGACCGTCTTGTCCATGTTCATCCGATAGGCAGATGGAAAATAGTGTTTCCATCCGTCTGTTTTTGGCGGATCGAAGCGGATCGGGTGTCAACGGACATGTCACCGCTGACATCTGTCGCTCCATAGAGAACAATGGAGCATCCGTTCGGGTCCACCTGAAAAACTTACAGGCGGACCCGAACCATCCGCCCGTGTGGAAGGGGCCTTACTCTTTTTCTTAGATTAGCTCCAGCCCATTTTGTTTTTATTATTTTGAACACGGCACAAGTTTGAAGTCCCATATAGGAAGCAAGGACTAATCTTCTAATTGGGCACAGAAAACAGAGGTTCTAACTAGAAACAAAAAAAGCTTAAAAATGCTCATATATATATATATATATTGTCTAGCCTGTAGAGGTCTGTACGTCCCTCCATGGATATGCTTCCCCAGACCATCACTGACCCACCACCAAACTGGTCATGCAGAACAGGCAGCATAACATTATCCATGGCTTCTCCAGACCCTTTCACGCATGTCACAAGTGATCAGGGTGAAACTGCTCTCATCTGTGAAAAGCACATGGTGCCAGTGGTGGACCTGCCAATTCTGGTGTTCAATGGCAAATGCCATTCGAGCTCATGGCGCCAGGCAGTGAGCACAGGGCCCACTAGAGGACGTCAAGCCCTTAGGCCACCCTCATGAAGTCTGTTACTGATTGTTTGGTCAGACATTCACACCTGTGGCCTGCTGGAGGTCAGTTTGTAGGGCTCTGGCAGTGCTCATCCTGTTCCTCCTTGCACAAAGAAGCAGATACCAGTCCTGCTGATGGATTAAGGACCTTCTATGGCCCTGTCCAGCTCTCCTAGAGTAACTGCCTGTCTCCTGGAATTTCCTCCATGCTCTTGAGACTGTGCTGGGAGACACAGCAAACCTTCTGGCAATGGCATGTATTGATGTGCCACCCTGGTGGAGTTGGACTGCCTTTGCAACGTCTATAGGGTCCAGGTATCGCCTCATGCTACCAGTAGTGACACTGACCCTAGCCAAATGCAAAACTAGGGAAAAACAGTCAGAAAAGAATAGGGGGAAAAAAAATGTCAGTGACCTCCACCTATAAAACCATTCATGTTTTGGAGGACCTCTCATTGTTGCTCATCTAGTGCACCTGTTGTTAATTTCATTAACACCAAAGCACCTGAATCTAATTAACAACCCCCTCTGCTACAGATCAACATCCCAGGAGTTTGACTTGATGCTATACTCTGTTTAAAAAGTGTTCCTTTAATTTTTTTGTGGTATATATATATATATATATATATATATATATATATATATATATATATATATATATATATATATATACACACGCACACACATGCATATATACACACACGCCGGCCACTTTATTAGATACACCTTACTAGTACCGGGTTGGACCCCCTTTTGCCTTCAGAACTGCCTTAATTCTTCGTAGCATAGATTGAACAAGGTGTTGGAAACATTCCTCAGAGATTTTGGTCCATATTGACATGATGGCATAACTCAGCTGCTGGAGATTTGTCAGCTGCACATCCAGGATGCAAATCTCCTGTTCCACCACATCCCAAAGGTACTATATTGGATTGAGATCTGGTGACTGTGGAGGCCACTGGAGTACAGTTACCTCTCATGTTCAAGAAACCAGAGGTGAGAGGATTTGAGCTTTGGGACTTGGTGCATCATCCTGCTGGAAGTAGCCATCAGAAGATGGGTGCACTGTAGTCATAAAAGGATGGACATGGTCAGCAACAATGCTCAGGTAGGCTGTGTTGTTTAAACAATGCTCAATCGGTACTAAGGCGCCCAAAGTGTGGCAAGAAAATATCCCCCACACCATTACACCACCACCAGCCTGAATAATTGATTCCAGGCAGGACGGATCCAGGCATTCATGTTTACACCAGACTCTGACTCTACCATCTGAATGTCGCAGCTTTAAAAAAAAAAAAAAAAAAAAAAAAAAAATAGATCGAGATTCGTCAGATCAGACATTTTTTCCAATCTTCTATTGTACAATTTTTGTGAGCCTGTGCAAATTGTAGCCTCAGTTTCCTGTTCTTAGCTGACAGGAGTGGCATCTGCTTCAGGATTCGATGTGTTGTGTGTTCAGAGATGGTGTTCTGCATACCTTGGCTGTAACGAGTGGCTATTTGAGTTACTGTTGCCTTTCTATCATCTTGAACCAGTCTGCCCATTCTCCTCTATCATCAACAAGGCATTGTCATCCACACAACAGCCGCTAACTGGATATTTTCTCTCTTTCAGACCATTCTCTGTAAACCCTAGAGATGGTTGTGCGTAAAAATCCCAGTAGACCAGCAGTTTATGAAATACTCAGACCAGCCTGAGGTAGTCTGTTGGTGGATTAACCAACAATGGTGTGGTTTTTGTGTGTATTATCTCACAGACACATGAATGTACAAATCACAATGACTGGCACCTCAGTGCACTGGTGTAAATTGGCCCAACTGTCAAAACCGAACACACAAGCACACATTTATTTTTAAAAAAACCTCCACATTTTATTTTTTTTTACCTCAAAAATGAATGTTACCTTTTCGGAATCCAGTTGGTGAAGCCTTGCAACATACAGGGGAAGATGGTTTGGAAAGGCTTCCTTCAATTCACTGAAGATATCATTGCCTTCAAGTCTTCAATAAAAAAACATATCAAAAGTTTAATTGTGCATAAAACAAAGTATCAGAATGATACCCCAAATAGTACTGTCCCTCTTAGCGCCGACCCCCATCCCCCCATCCGCAATGAAACAGGTACTATCTGCCTGAGAAGGAATTCTTCTTAAACACTCACCTCCTGCTTGCTTTATGGCAGTGGTTCTCAACTCCGGTCCTCAGGACCCACCAACAGGCCAGATTTTAAGTATTACCTTGGGGAGATGCAGACTAAAATACTGCAATCACTGAGCAGCATATTATATCACCTGTGGTGTATTTCAGTTATCCTGCAAACCTGGCCTGTTGGGGGGTCCCGAGGACCGGAGTTGAGAACCACTGATGTTAATACACAGGAAAAACAACGGAGAGCCACATCATTTAATAGGATTCCAAAACCAGAATCTTTCTGCATATAAATTTCGGGCAACATGTTTTTTGGAATCCAAAATTTTGAGTCGGCACTCCGGGGCTACTTGCGATTTCTTTATTGTAAAGTGACCATGTGAAAGACAAGCTGACGTGTTTCGGCAGCAATGCCTTGCTCGCGTTACTGCCAAAACGAGTCAGCTTGTCTTTTACATGGTCACTTTACAATAAACAAAATCGCAAGCAGCCCCGGAGTGCCGACTCATAATTTTTGGATTTCAGTGACTTTTCTCTGGGAGATTGGAAGAGTCCTGTGAGTCTGAGCACTTGGGAAGGAGTATCATCATTTACCTACTCTCAGCTGTGTAGTCAGAGCGATGTTTCCCTGTTGCATTTGTTGTTTTTTGGCCCTACAAATTCCCCCTCATCAGGGCTGATGAAGAGGGTCATTTAAAGTCCTCCTTGAAAAGTATTTGCTTAAATTGGGCCCCTTTCACAATGCTCTGCTGCGGTTTCCTTGCAGCATGGGTGTAGCACAGTGTACCTGCTCTTTTCATGCAGGTTACCTGCACTTTCCCATTGAATTATACAAGATTGGGAAAGTGCACCAAAGATGCAGCATGTGGGACTTTTGGTGCACTTTCAGAAAATGTACCAAAAAACTCTCAATCTAAAAAGAAGTCTATAGGAAAGCACAGGTAACCTGCATGAAAACTGCAGGTACACTGCGCTGCAGGGAAACTGCGGCGGCGCAGTGTGAAAGGGGCCTTATATGGAAAAATAAACACTCTGGCTTAGAACTTGGTGTGGCACTTCGTTCTTTTTCCACATGTGTTTCACCCAAAGTTCCCCTTTGTGACCTCAGTCATGTTTTTGGAGCTGCCTCAACAGGGACATCACAATCCCTTTCATATGCTTTCTATACTAAAAAAAGGAGATCCAACAGTTTTTCGATCCAGCAATTCAAATCTAAAAGGTCACAAACTCTCCATGATAATAAACAGGAACACCCAGCGTAGCATTCAAGTTTATGGCAGCATAAAATTGGAGCACTGCTTTTGATTATTAAGCAGGTCTAGCCTGTAAAGGGTTTTTACATCCCCAGCCTCCTGATGGCACTGTTAAATGCAGAGATTTTATATTTTGAGAAAGTAATTCAGTGAGAGTACATCCTTTCCATGGAATGAAGGAACAAGAACATGGCTGAGAAAGTATTTGCAATGGGCATCAGCAGCACATTCCAGTAACCTACTAAGGAGACGTTCACAATGTCTGGCCTAATTTAACAATAACCAAAGACACCAATGTATTAACTGAGATGAGCATTATTCTTCCACATTGACATGTTTAACTTCATATGTAAATTGTCATTGAACAGTTTAATACAATGATAAAGTCTGTTTACATACTTTCAACTCCTTCCTGAATTATTGTGGTACAAAATAGCTTGTAAAACATTTCTAATTTTACATTTTCTACTGTTACTGTTCGATTGATAAAATGCCATTGCCTGTAGAAATTAATTCCATCCCTCTCCTGACATACTTTGGCATCCACTGAATCTTTAGGTCTCTGAGAGCATCTGCAAATTCTTCTTTCACATCTTTCTCCTTTTCTGCTTCTTTCTCTTTGTCTTTGCCATTCTTAGGTTTTGTTGATGCTGGTATCAAATGGTAGTGCACGGAAATCATATCCTGTAAAGAAAATTAAAAGAAGAAAAAAAACTGAAACAGTTAATAGGTTCCCAAGTGAAACAACCAAAAAGCATAAAAAGACTGTAAAAAGTACACAGCTGTAAATACATGTTAAAACAAGATTGGATAAGATTGTTAGTTTGAACTCAACAGCTGAGCACTGAAAGTAGGTAAAGCTAGCAAGAATAAGAATAAAACAGATTAAAGGGCATTTCCACTTTTGCAGTCAAAACCCTACTATTATTTTGTTATGCATTCGCATAGTATACCTAAAAAAATAAAAATGATTTAAAATAATTTCTTACCTTACATAAGTTTCTCAGGAGATGGTGCAACGTTGGTTTTTTTTGTTTTTTTTAAACAAAAGTGACCAGCCAAGATTTGAACCATCTATGGGCAGGCTGATTATTGTACCAAAGTAGATCCATAGATCAAACCATCTACGAGCAGGCCGATTGTACCCAAGTCGATCCATAGATCAAACCATCTAGGAGCAGGCTGGTTGTACCCAAGTTGATCCATCTATGGACTTGGGTACAACTAGCATGTCAGATTTTTACATGCGATTATTGCAAGCATCTATGGCCGCTAGCAATAATCACTGTGTTCTCCTGGTGGGGATAGCTTTCCGTGCCACCGAGCACGATAGCTCCACGGGAGGGACTCCCATCAAGACAAAATTAAGCGATTTTCTTTCCTGCAACCCATGGTTGCAGGAAAGAAAATCACATCTATGGCCTGCCTAAGGATGTCCTCATTAATATACAATGCAAAAACCCCAGCTTCTAAACCTTTAACCCATTGTTAGGACAGATTGCTTTCAAATTTAGTTACAACTGATAATGAATATCTGCCTGCACAGTACAGATTGGGTTAATTAAGGAAAACACAGTGGCCCAGCACCCGCAAACTACATAGAATGTTTCAATGCTGGAGAGTTAAAAAATAGAGCATCTAAAAAAGGTAAGCTGTAACTTTTACATTTTACAAGTTATGCTACGTGAATCAGAACATTTAAAAAAATATATAAAGTAGTCGTTATCCCAATCTGGCTACAAAATTGGAAACAACTGCAAAACTGGAAATGCACTTTAAAGCAGCACTCAAACTGAGATAAAATATTTAAGGATTAATTGCATGGCACAGACTCAAGCTTACAGGAGGGGAGAGCATAGACAAAACTGAATCAATGTGTTACTGCTACGTTATTGTCCAACTAAATAGATAGGGCAGGCCCTGGACCCAGATGTATTACTATATGGCATTATAGTCTCTCACCTGGGCTGTGCCATCTGGCAGCAGTGCTTATATCCTAACTTAAAACATAAATCCTCTCTCAGGTAAACAGTTCACATTATATGTAGAAAATGCAAACTGAGCATAATACAAAGTACCGAAAGCAGAGGTTACCTTCAGTAAAGGCTGCATGTCACAATGATGTGCAGATCTAAAGATACAGGCAGCTGAAGCTGTAAGCAGAAGTATTTTCTTGCAACAGTCAAGCTTAGCACTACCCCCTGAGACTCCCCACTGTTTGCACATTAAATGGTATGTATTGAAAACACATTTTTTGGTAGTTTTGGATAAGGTAGAGAAGGCTTGGTTTATTTTAGAACTTATTTGGGGGGGGAGAAAAAATAGCATATTTATAGGCGGGCAACAGGAATAAATGGAGGATCAGAGTTACATGTGGCTCTATGCAAGCAGGAGCAGCAGCAGCGGCCAATGGCAAGATGGAAAAAAAAGCAAGTGTTCAACACTCCACCTAGGGAATGACATCAGTGCTCAGTCCCACAGCATTCTGTGTTGGGAACTGCCAAGAAGCAAAGATTTTAAAGGCACCAAGTGACCAATGTAAATGAGGTAGCCTCCCAGTGCAGCTCAACTGGCCTATTCACTGGGTGAGTCTTCATGACCTGAGGCAATGCTGGAAGCTCTGGATTGCTAATTTGTTACCAGAAATGCCCTAAGCAGCACCCATTGCCTGAAGGTCACTGCTAGGCTATCTATCCCAGCAATGTACAGTTCAGCATGGTCTGGATGCTGCACTCTAAAAACCAGGCTTAGGACAGGCATGTCACAAATGGCTGCAATCAAAGAGACCAGCAATGACGCAAAGAACAAAGAAAGAAAGAAAAAGAGAAAGAAAGAAAGAAAAAAACAAAACAAAACAGTGCTAGTAAAAATAAGTTGGTCTTTTACACAACAAAAATTAAGAGACAATGCCCCTCCTAGGACACTAGAAAGAAAAAAAAAAAAAAAAACTGGTCGGCATTCTGGTAGGAAGAGGTTATCCTGGGTTAGCCTAAATTTTTGTTTGCTGTGTCCACCCTTTCTGTAGACCGTGAATGTGAAATGAATGGTGTTCAATGTCCCACAATGGATGAGGAAGAAAACATGCAGACACCAAGATCATTAAGTAGGTTCTAGATGTGGAAAAGGGGGGCGACGACAAGTGACATGTGGTTTTTACCAAGTACAACCTCTGCTTATTCATTTTCTTAAGTTTTAATTGTAGTTACCAAGGTTTGTGTGGGGTTTGCATAAAACCTGTAATTGCTTTTAATGCACATTTACTCATTTACATTACTTTGCTTTATTAAAATATGAATAAGGCACATTTTCTGGAAAAAGAAAAATACAGCAGTGCTACAAGACACAGCAAACAGATGTGGATAAAATAGGCAAAGTACATTTTATATGGTAGTATCTGGGAAATGCTTTTGAATAGACGTGCAGATGTTATGCCCCTACTGTAGGAGGTGTATGTTTGAAATTCTTGCATATTTAGAGACAATTGTAAAAAAAAAAAAAAAAAAATGACATTTTATACCATGCAAGAGCTGCATACTAAACTAAGCCTAGTACACATTTTAAGTGTTTGTTCGTGCAACCCAGCAGGTTGAACAATAAAAAAAACCCTGACAGCTGAGGTTGAAGCTGCTATACTAACAATCCGATGTTAATACAGCGATCTCCTCCGCTGAGCTTTTGGCCATCGCCCTGTCGGACCGGCTGGCATACACACGGGCCGCATGTCAGCTGGTTTTTATTGAACCGGCTGGTGTCGCCTGGCATTTGGCCCGTGTGTACTAGGCTATATTATCAATGTCACTGGTTCTCTGCTGTACCTGCCACAATAATTCCCCTGTAAAGCGTTCTCTAAGCTAGGCACAACTAAAGCTGGCCCTAGACAAATCAAAATTTGGTTGGATCAGCAGGGACCAGCTAAACTTAGATCAGTGTGTGGTTGCCTCCGTTCGGTAGAAGGCTATTAAAAAAAAAAAAAACCAGACTTGAATGGGCTGCCTGTATACAACACCAGGAACTTAGAGAGACCGGAGGGGGCAAAAAACCCAATGGTCTGTTCATAATATATGGACCTCAGCACCTGTGTGAACG
>BLSH010219342.1:2273-37277 GCA_018402905.1 Glandirana rugosa | reverse complement strand
CCTCGCGTCAGTACAACCTTGTCCTTCCCCGGTAGGGGTTTGACAAGGGTATCAAGGGATCTCTTAAGACTCTAGCATACCAAGACATTTTGGACAATTTCATGCTCCCGACTATGGGAACAGTTTGGGGATGGCCCCTTCCTGTTCCAACATGACTGCGCTCCAGTGCACAAAGCAAGGTCCATAAAGACATGGATGAGCGAGTTTAGGATTGAGGAACTTGACTGGCCTGCACCAAGTCCTGATCTCAACCTGATAGAACACCTTTGGGATGAATTAGAGCAAAGACTGCGAGCCAGGTCTTCTCGTCCAATATCACTGCCTGACCTAGCAAATGTGCTTCTGGAAGAACGGTCAAACATTCCCATAGACACTCCTAAACCTTGTGGACAGCCTTCCCAGAAGAGTTGACGCTGTTATAGCTGCAAAGGGTGTGTGTGTGTGTGTGTGTGTGTGTGTGTGTGTGTGTGTGTGTGTGTGTGTGTGTGTGTGTGTGTGTGTGTGTGTGTGTGTGTGTGTGTGTGTGTGTGTGTGTGTATAGAATATATATTAAAAAAAAAAAAAAAAAAAAGTGTTAGAAATGCACCAAAATTTCTTTTGAAGGCTGTGATCAACCTATAACCTATAGCAGTGCCAAGGTTGCCCATTTGTGTAAAGAAAAAAAAAATGTGTAGACATAATCAGAACTTAGAGATACAGATATTTCCTGGGAACTATACTAATCATATTCTGCAGTTAAGTGGGACACTATGACCCATTTTATATTTAATTAGGTGTTTCACAGCTATAAAGCATAAAAATAGCATTTTTGTATTCACCATAAAATACTTTTCTCAGGATCCATTGAGGGCCACATCTTAAAGTAAGCAACCTAGGGTTATACTGCTGCTTACAGGAGAAATGGACACTAGGCACATAAAAACCCTCTTGAGCCTATGATCTCTTAAAAGGAGAAGTTCACTTTTTGGAACGTTACATCCATATTTAGAGTAGAACATGTAACAAGATCAAGATCTTGCTGCCAGTTCCCCTGACCACCCCCCCTCGGTGTGATAGTGGGCAGGGGATCTTTCCCCCGCACCCGCTGTCAAAAACATGCCTGCATTCAGTTTCCTTTGAATGAACTACCATGAGCCACCGCGGCACCTCAGCACAGAAGTAGCCTGCTAGTCACACACGCTAGAGAGCACAAGCAGGGCCAGAGAACATGGGGGGCGCAGAGTGCACTAGGGGACCCGAGAGCACTAGGGGATAGGAGAGCACAATTAAAGTGCAATTCCAGGCTATACCCAACTAATCTTAAAAATGATCTCCCCCCACCCCCTCTTAACACCTATGCTGACTAACCTGTGCAAGAGAGATGTATATACTTCTGACCACAATGGCCTGAAAAGGTTAGGTATTGGGCTCCCCTACCAGCCAGTGGTGGTTGCAGAGGAGAGGAGGAAACACTGACAGAGGATGCTCCATAGGAGCCTATGGATACCCAATGTTGCCACTCACAGGCATTCCAGCGATCAAGTGCTCATTACGCTCCCCTGCTGGCTGAGACTGAGAGGGCGCGACTGAACTGTAGCAATCTGAAAATAGGCAAGTATATACTTCATACACAGGTTAGTCAGCATAGGTGTTACGAGGGGCATTTTTAAGATTAGTTAGGTATAGCCTGGAATCACACTTCTTGTTTCTGTTGTATTGCAGGTCAGTGGCCAGACCTAAACCTTGTAGCTCTCCCCCATTGTATGCCCCATGTTGGCATTGTGCCCACAGTAGCATTTGCAGTGGCAGGGCAGAGTAGGACTAGCTAAAGAGGTATTACTTTGACACAGTTGGCCAGCTTAAACCTGTTTTGCAATATGTGTGAACTAAATATCCCTATTTTTTATTGCAGTTTGCTAGAAAGGGTGTAGTAGCGTGCAGAGTAGAGCTGCACGATTCTGGCCAAATTGAGAATCATGATTTTTTTTTGCTTAGAATAAAGAGAAAGATTCTTGTGGCATAATATCTTACATATACAAAAAAATTGTGCTAACAGCACTGTTTAGTTTTTTTTTTTGAAAGTGTAATTTTCCCAAACAAATTGCATTTGAAAGACTGCTGCGCAAATGCCGTGTGACATAAAATATTGCAACAACCGCCATCTTATTCTCTAGGGTCTCTGCTAAAAATATATATAATCGAGATTGCAATTTTATTACGATTAATTGTGCAGCTCTAGTGCAGAGGGTTCATCCAGTATTTTTGGAATCACACTTATAACGCCCAGCTCAAGTAAAACTAAAACTCCTCTTTTGCAGCGGGGCTGCACTGCAATACAAGAATCAACTGCTTATTTCTGTCTAGGGAATATGAAAACCAGTTTTACTCACCTGATTCTCCACTACCTCAAGAAACAGCACTTCCCTAGTCTTCAGTGATGGACAGTTCCTTAGCGTCCTCATGCAAACAATGGAGTCTAGGGGAAAAGAGGCTGTAGGGACCGGTCTAGTAGTGTTGAGGATCAGGTAAGTAAAAAAGGGATTTTATTAAAACTTACCGTAAAATCCTTTTCTCTGAGTTCACTGACAGACGCAGCCCTTCATTAGAAAATTGGGTTATATGCACATCCTACTAGGAGTTAACTAGGCAAATAGAAAGAAAGTAAGCTGGCCCCTCCCAGGGGGCTGTCCTCTCTCTCTCTCTCTCTCATATAACCCCCCTGCTCTGCTTAGCATATCAGTTTGTAACAAGCCGTACAAACGCAACACAGAGGGGCGGGTGCTGCGTCTGTCAGTGAACTCAGAGAAAAGGATTTTACGGTAAGTTTTAATAAAATCCCCTTTTCTCTTACGTTCACTGACAGACGCAGCCCTTCATTAGACAAGTGGGGATGTCTCAAAGCTATGTCAGTCAAGAGGGGTGGGAAACGACAACTGTACCCAACAGAATCCTCTCAGGAGGCGCTAGCCGAGCCTACACTGCCGCCTGTAACACTTTAGGGCCAAAAGCAGCATTCAAAGATGCTGACACATCAACTTTATAAAAAACTTAGTAAACGTGTGCACCAAGGCCCAAGTAGCCGCCTTGCGCACCTGTGACACCGAGGCCTGGTGTCTGAAAACCCAGGAAGTGCTAACTGCCCTGGGGGAATGAGCCGTGACTGGAAAAAGAGGGGACCTTGCCCCGAACAGAATACGCATGGGTCACGGTCTGTCTGATCCAACGGGAAACAGTAGCAGACGAGTCCGCCAATCCCTTGCGCGGACCATCCGTCAGCACAAACAAGGCATCAGTCTTCCGAAAAGGAGCTGTAATACACCCTTAATGCCCTTACGACCGCCAAGGAATGCAAAGCAATCTCCATGCCAAGCGAAGGGTGTGAGCACAATGAAGGCAGAACAATGTCCCCATTATGAGAAAAAAAAGGGAGCACTCTTTTGGCAGAAAAGAAGGAGAAAGACGCAGCACTGTCTTATCCTTATAAAGAACCAAGTAGGAAGACCTACAAGACAACGCTGCCAACTCAGATACCCGCCCAGCGGATGCAATGGCCACTAAAAAGGCTACCCTTCGCGACAGCAATTGTAAGGAAATATTTCTGATCTGCCCATATGGCGGATCTGCAGTATGGATAGTACTAACTTCTAAATCCCACGGTGCCAACGGCGACCGTACCTGAGGAGCCACATGACATACACCCTGTGCAATGTACGGATTAAGAAAACGTCGCTAATGGACGCTGGAAAGAAATGCCAGAGCCGAATTCTGGCCTTTGAGCGTCTCAAAGCCAACTTGTTATCCATGCCTTGCTGTAAGAAAAACCAGCATCCAAGCCCTGGAAAAAGAGCGGGGGTTCCAACCTCCCGCCTCACACCAGGCAATGTAAGCCTTCCAGGTGCGATGACATATTTTGCGCGAAGTACCCTTACGCGCCCTAAGCATGGTAGGGATCACGGAGTCAGAGACGCCTCTATCCCTCAACACCTAGGACTCAATAGCCAAGCTGCCAAAGCCAGCGATGGCAAAACAGGGTGCGGGATGGGTCCCCAAGAGAGCAGATCTTCGCGAAGCGGAAGTCGCCAGGGAACGTCCGTTACCATCCGCACCACATCGGCGTACCAAGGGCGCCGAGGCCAATCTGGAGCCACCAGGATTGTCGGGATTCCCTCCACTTCTATCCTGCGCAGGAGCTGCGGTAGAAGCTTGAAAAGGGGAAAGACGGAAAGCAGCTTGTACTGAAAACAAGGCGCTACCAGAACGTCCGTGGCAACGCCAACGGAATCCTGTCCCTCACACGAAGGTCTGCACCTTGCGATTGAACCTGGACGCCATCAGGACCACATCTGGCGTGCCCCACCTGTGGCAGAACTGGCAGAACACCTCTGGACGTAGGTACCATTCCCCCTGATCCAGAGTCTGGTGACTGAGAAAGTCCGCTTGCCAGTTTTCTACGCCCGGAATGTAGATGGCGGTTGCCGGCACGTGAGAATTCTGCCCACCCTAGAGTGTGGGCCGCTTCCGCAGCTGCTGCCAAGCTTCATGTTACGCCCTTATCGGGCACGTACGCCACTGCTGTATCGTTGGCCGACCGAACCCGATAGGAAGCCATGCAGCCTTGTCAACCAGTGGGAGAAACAGAGCCTGATTGCCCTCAGCTCCAACACATTTATAGGAAGGCGATATTCCTGCGCCGACCAACGACCCTGAGCAGACAGCTGTGCCAGGACTCCTACCCAGCCCGATAGGCTGGCATCCATTGCGACTATTGATCAAGGCAGGGGAAGAAAGACTTCCCCAACGCCAAGGCCGGGGCCCGAAGCCACCAGGACACGACCCCCTGGTCTGGTGTCCATTTTGATCAGTAGGTCCAGGGACAACGGAGACTTGTTCAATCGTCACAGAATCTCTCGCTGCAGGAGCCAAGTGTGACTCCTGGCGAACGGTAATGCCTCGAAGGCCGAGACCATGAGCCCCACATACAGAACCGTAAGGGGGACCACCGACGTGACAGCAGGACTCGCACTGCTGCTTGTAGCGTCAGTAACTTGGTCAGAGGAAGGAACACCTTCGCCTGCTCCGTGTCCATAATTCGACCCAGATATTCCACCGAGTCAATGCCGACTTCTGCAGATTGATCAGCCAGCCGAAGTCTCTCATCGAGGCCATGGTGATAGCAACATTGTCCTCCAGAGCCGAAGCTGACTGGGCTCGCAGGGGCAGATCATCGGGGTATGCCCCCACAGTAATGCCTCGCAGCCTCAACAGAGCCAGCACCGAATCCAGTAGCTTGGCGAAGACCCGAGGGGCCAAGGCCAGGCCGAAGGGGAGACACAAATTGATAATGTAGATCCCCTACCGCAAAGCGCTGGTGCCGAAGACCAATGAGACATGCAGATAAGCGTCCCGGATGTCCAGGAATGCCAGGAAGTACCCTAGGTGAAGGGCTGCCACAGCCGAGCGTACAGACTCCACCCTGAATTTTCACGCTTTCACAAAGTGATTGAGCGCCTTCAGGTCCAGAAATGGCCTGACCCCACCTTTTTTGGGTTCCACAAAAAGGGTTTGAATAAAAACCGTGGAAACCTCTCCAATGGAGGGACTGGCACAAGTATCCCCTGTTCGGACAGTGTCTGAACCGCACCGAAAAGAGCTACCCGACGCCCCGGAGGGGGTCTCAAATTTGACGGGAAGAACCTGTCTGGGGGTAGAGTGTTGAACTCTATCCTGTACCCGTAGGACACCCCTTCTTGACCCCACCGGTCTGAAATGTTATCAGTCCACCTGTCTGCGAACCTCAGCAGTCGGCCCCCCACCCGAAAGTCAGGCGGGGGCAACCCCTCATGCGGAGAACTTGTCCTCCATCTGTTCGGGCATGCATTTCCAGGGCCGCTTACCGAACCCCGAGGCAGACTTGCCGGGCCCTGAGCCCTTGCCCGTTGTACCAGGCATACGAAAAAAACGCTTCTGGCCCGAAGGAGAAAGGCCCTGCTTACGGTGGTACTCCCACCGCTGTGGTGCTGGAATAAAACGTACTCTCCCCCCCAACCCCCCGGTGAAATCCATACTGATTTCATCCAATTGCGCCCCAAAGAGCCGACCTCCCTGAAAGGGTAGGTCCAGGAGTCCCTTTAAGTACGCGTGGTCACCCGACCAACAGCGTAACCACAGCAACCGTCCAACAATGACTGCAAAACACAGACCTCTTCGACAGCATGGGGAGCAGGTCTAAGGCTACGCCACACAGGTACAGACCCCGTATCAGGTGTACAACCCGCTGCAAAGCCTCCGGGGAGTACCTGAAGTCCAGTTCAGAGTGCAAATCAGTCGCATGATCCGTAAGCGACTGCGCCACCATGGCCGACGCCAAAGCCGGTCTCATAGTCGTCCCCGCTAACAAGAACAATGTCTTGGATATCGTCTCCATCTACCCATCGGCCGGATACTAAAAAGATGGAGACCTTCCTGAAGAAAAAGTCGTCGCCCTATTCAGGCGAGCCACCGGAGGGTCCACTGCGGGGGACGCCCACTTCTGTAAAAACTATCCACAAAGGGATAACCGTACAAAAAAGTGCTTGGGCAATGAAAAGGATTTCTGTGGCCGCCACCATTCCATATAAACAAACTGGTCAAAAAAGTGGACATAAGGATAAACCTTATGGTCCGCGCTGGCTTAAAGGACCCATAAACGTAGGTAGTCTGAAGGCTCCAGCTCACCATCTGAGAGCTCCACGGGGGTCCCTGTGACCACAGAGCCCCTTTCCGGTTCAGATTTCTCCCCAGAAGAGGGAGGGGGTGGACGCTTTTTAGTCACCCTCTGGCACGGCTCGGTACCCCCCGGCAAAGAACTCCCCCAAAAATGAAGTCAATTGGACTAGGAGAACCACCGGTCCCAGCGCAGCCTGCGCTTCCACGGACCCCTCCAGGGAAGAACCCACAGGTTCAGTCGCCATTGTGCCACCTGAACCCTTGCTAGACCTAAAGACCATGACACACCCATAGTGCAGCCTCACCCACACCCCACAGAGCGACCGGGTAATGCCCGGACTGTGCTCCCCGCCACTGACACCCCAGGGAGAGCCAGCTATACTTGCTGTTTGCCCTTCTGCGTCGTGTCCCAGTAGGAGCGCAGCCCGCCACTTATATTGTGCTGAGGTGCCGCTGTGCTGTCCAGATTCAGGGAAACACCAAGAACATGGCCGCTGAACGATCGCTGGAGGCCCAAGCACGAAGCAAACCAGGCCGCGACTATGGCAAAAAGGCCGCCAAGTGGTCACAAGCAAACAGGACACCCGCGGCTACGAACGATCGTGGCTACGGCAACGATCGCTAGCAAAATGGTGGCTGCGAGTGCGGGGATGGGAGCCCAGGCAGGACTCATTAAAAATGTGGCCCTGAAACCCTCCACCGGACCTGGTACCGCAATTCGCCCCCCCCCAACCCTCCGCACCCCTGGAAGGGGGGGGGGGGAGGGGGGTCACTCACCAATCCGACGGGCGCAGCGGGTAGCCATCCGGTAGCAGACTTCTCTCTCCTCAGAGGGGAGGGATGCTGCAGGCCAAAACAGCGTCCCTGGACGTGAGCGCAGCCCAGTCTCTCTGACACAAGTGGAGTTTTACCCACTGGCCCACCCGCACGGAACAGGTACGATGCGGCAGACCCCGCCAAAGCTAAAGGTTAGCTCACATCAGTCGGCCGCGCTGGGGAAAGTACAGGATTCTAGATATCCTCTATGCCCCATCCGTCTTCTTGATAGTCTTCATCAGATAGCTTGAGAAAAATAAAAAAGCGGTAGCTAAAAAAGGGAACCGTAGGTCCCATAAGGGAGCCAGGTCTAACTCCTTGCACTAGGCATAATAAAACTGATATGCTAAGCAGAGCAGGGGGATTATATGAGAGAGAGAGAAAGGACGGCCCCCTGGGAGGGGCCAGCTTGTTTTCTTTCTATTCGCCTAGTTAACTCCTAGTAGGATGTGCATATAACCCACTTATCTAATGAAGGGCTGCGTCTGTCAGTGAACGTAAGAGAAAAGGGCTTTGCCAAATCCCCTAGACCTAGCAGTTGACCCTTTCAGTGTTGGCGCAGTCCGAATGGAAAGAGTTTTAGTTTTGCTGTAGTTCAGCTTTAAAGGCTAAGTTTACCTTTGCTCACTTTTTTTTTCTAAATTCCAGCTCCCCTATGTACCAATATAGCATTCATGTACTTTGTTTTGCAGAAATATCAACGCTTTCCATAAAATCTACAGACATTTGCCTTACTGTTCTCCATCCATGTTTACAAACATATCTATTGCGTCTGTCTACTTCCTGATCAGACTAGAGGTCATGACACAGAAAGGAGTTGACCAGCTGACCTCATTAGCACACACCCTGCACCATCCACCCTCCTACCTACCGCCCATCTCTGGGTGCACGTTTTTTTTTTAAATGAAATGCAATCAGTGATCACCCTTCTCACTAAATCCACAATATACAAACCAGATTGCATAGTGTATGGCATTTTTATACAAGTACATAGGAGGGAGTGGACAGAAACCCGTTCACAACTCTGCATAGTGGGAACTCACATTCCCACATGCGTTTTTGTTTAGAAAGGTGGGGAGGAGTTTTGGAGCATTTTCACTCATCACACATAAGGCAGCCCACCCACCTGAATGGGCCACCCTACACACAGCAATCACTCCAAAGAAGTTTCAGAACTTCTTTTCATAGAGCTTGGTGTGTTTTTTACTGCGATTTTTGGTGCCACACATTTCTAAAATGCAAGGAAACGCACAGATGTGAATGAAGCCGCATTGTTTTTGTGTTACTGCACCATTTGCACTTTCAGGCCCCATTCACATCTAGCATAGTGGGGGCAAATGTTTTTTGGCCCGTTTTTCCTTTGACATGCATAGGGCAGCCTGTTGATTTCAATTGGCTGCATTACATGCAGCATTTGCCACTCGTTTTTTTCACATGGCAAAATGTGGGTTTGCTTCTATGTTTGGTGTGCTGTCAACAATTAATGGCACTGAAAGCGCAAATAGTAATTTTAGGTATATAAAGATGGCCATATACTACACAATCTGATTGTACAATCTCCTTTAGATCTGCAATCAATTATGTAGTGCAAGGCCCTGCCTGACTGGATACAGAGTGATTGGCTAGTTAAGTGTTTCCTCCTATTCTATAAATTTGATAAATCTAAATGAGATTGTATAATCAGATTGTATAGTGTATGTCCACTTTTATACACCTAAGATTACTAGTTGTGCTTCCAGTGCCATTAACTGTTAACAGCACACCAAACACAGAAGCAAAACACACATTTTGCCACGGGAAAAAACGAGTGGCAAAAGCAGCAAAAACGCACAGTAAAAACACGCAATCCACAAAAATACCAAAATGTCCCATGAGCCACATACAGCACAGCCCATTGAAATCAACGGGCTGCCCTATGCACATCACAGGAAAAACGAGCCAGAAAACATTCGCTCCCACTATACTATACTATACTAGACTATAGAGTCACTACCAACCCCTCCTGAAAATGTGAGTTGCCTGCTTGTCATACAACCTCGCCTGTTCTTTTTTCTGGGTAACTGACCCAGAACAAGTGTACAGATAAAGACTTTAGACAAACTGACTTTTCATACTTGTCCAAAGTCAATGATTCAGCCAGGCAAATGACATGTTTAGGAGTCACAGATGACCACCAATGTGGAGTGGGAACTTTGCCAGAATCATTTCTGCTTCCATTCAGATCTCTCTTTAGGTCCAGAGCAGGAAAAGAAAGTGGAAAAGACAGGACAGAGAAAATGCACATAGTACAACAGCATTTTGGTGCAATCAAAAGAGAGTAGCTAGACTGCTGTTCAAAGTTACAACACTGCCCTAAGAACTCTAGCCAACTAACAATATTTATCCGAATAGCTAATAATGAATGCTCACTCAATTACCCCAATACACAGGACTCCAAGGGAATGCAAGAACACTGGGTTGACAAGCAGGCATATAGAGAATGGTTCTGCTATGTGGCATTAATGATGCTTTGGGGCTGTCTCTACAGACTTTTGCTGGTGCCATAACTGCTTCTCTCCCCAGGCAAGTTGATGAGAAAGCAAACAGCCTGAAGCAGGTTGATCCCCGCTTACAAGGAGGTTGACAACACCCATCAATGAACTCTAAATGATCTTAAGCTGGCCATATATTATGCAATTTTCTTGTACAAATTTACTCTAGATTTACCAAATCCATGTAATATGGAGGGGCAAACCTAAACGCTTTCAATTTGTATGCAATCAGGCGGGCCCTTGCACTACATAGCTGAAGGCTTTAGATTGATTTCAAGTAAAAGCAAAATGCATCCTAAAGCTTTTGCCCATCTACAAGCCCAAAGCCTGTTGACATAGATCCTTTAGGAACTTTAATATTCTGGTCACTTCAGGCTAGGTTCACACCGCAGCACGGAGCGGCTCGCAGCAGGGGTCCGGTGCGTCCCTGTTCACAGTTTCATGTCCAATTTCAGCAGAAACTTTTGGCTTAATTCAGACCTGAAACGGACCAAAAGACGCACAGGACTCCCGTGCAATTCGCACCGGAGATGTGTGAACCGGCTCCATAGAGAGCTGGTCACAATCTCCTGACATAACAATTGGATGCGGTAAAACCCGTATCCAATTCACAATAGTGTGAACCCAGCCTTAACCAAGCAGATGAGAAAAAAGGCAGACTGACGCTTAAAACTTGTAAGAGCACAGTTAGCTATATTGTGGTAATGGTGATAAAATCTGTGATTAAATTAGAAAATAAAAAGGGAAAAAAAAAACCAAAAACCTACTCACCGCTTTTTTGCCAAGTTCTGTCTTGGACAGCGTCAGAGTGCCACTGAGGTAGCAGCCTGGCCCAGCACCTTTGGGTATTCTGTTCAACAGAAGACACAATATGAAATATAAAATATCCAGATAAACCTGTATTGTTACAAACAGCTGCTCTAATGTTGCTTCCAAAGTTAAACTGCACTTTAATTTCATAAGATGCGATTATACCTGTAGATTCAAGCAAATGCATGTTGCCTCAATTTTTCAGTTAGAAATGCAAACTCCACATACTCTACCCATGACAGTCTATCCACCATCCCTTTAAGACCTTATTGAAACTAAAAAGTCAGACTGTAGAATAGTTTGCGGTTACTTAGGGCTTATGTACACTGATGATTGTACAAGGCCTAAGCTCTGTCTGTATCTGGCTACCAACAATGAATGCCCTTATTAACACTCATATTGGCATCGGATTTCAATTATCAGTCCTCTAGCTACTTTGGTTCTACATACAATAACCGAGTGGCTAACCTTTGGAATCCAATTCCAACACAGCATTATCTGCTCACACTGCTATTTGGATGGCAAACTGCAAGGAGGAACATCCCCAAAATACCCTAAGGAACCTCTGGAAAAATTTTATTGGCCGAGGAAAGGCCGAAGGCAAGGGTCACTGATGACCTGGAAAGACTTGTTTATATACGCATCCCCTATGTCAAGATATGCTAAGAAGTTTCTGCAATAAGGGAGGCAATAACCGACCCATTAGATTCCATTTGAAACGTTTGAGAAGATATGGGAAAAAGCTACTTTGGTTATCAGAACTGTAAAAAGGTTTGAATAAAACCTTAAAATTTGGTGTCGGATTGACCTGGTGTAACAAATTCCTGAATGACTGCTAGAAGTCCACCCGAAGAAGCAGAGATGCGGTAAAACTCAAAGTGAAAAATCAAGGTGGATGGAGGCAAAACAAACCAAAATGTTTAAAACTGAGAAAATGTACCATTTAAAAAAAAAATAGTTTTTAAATTGATGACCGCAACACATCTCAAAACCGTTAGGGCCATGGTTACCACGGTGCAGCATCCCCTCTTCTTTTAACACTCTAAACGTCTGGGAGTTGAGGAGACCAGTTGCTGGAATTTTTGGAAAGGAATGTTGTCCCATTCTTGCCTAAAGAAAAAAAAAAAGGATTCTAACTGCTCAACAATCCTGGGTCTTCTTTCTTGTAGTTTTCATTTCAAGATGCGCCAAATGTATTCAACTGGTTAAAGGTTGGACTGCAGGCAGGCCAGTTAAGCACCTGGACACTTCTACTACAAAGCCATGTTGTCATAGATGCAGTTTAGCACTGTCCTGCTGAAATATGCAAGACCATACCTGAAAAAGATGTCACATGAAAGGAGCATACGCTGCTCTAAAACATGACTATAAAAAATGTCAGCATTGATGCCGCCTTTCCAGATGTGCAAGCTGCCTGTTCCATATGCACTTATGCACCCCCATGCCATCAGAGATGCAGACTTTGAACTGAGCGCTGATGACAAGCAGCTCAGAAGAAGGTCTCTCTCCTCTTTACTCCAGAGGATGCAGCAACCATAGTTGCCAAAAAGAAAGTCACATTTTAAATTCATCCGACCACAGAATAATTTTCAACTTTGCAACAGACTATTTTAAATGGCCTTTGGCCCAGAGAAGACAACAGCGTTTCTGGATCATGTTCAGATTTGGCTTCTTCGCATGATGGAACTTTAATTTGAATTTTTGGATGGCACTGCGAAATGTGTTCACGGACTGTGATTTTAAGAAGTATTCCTGAGTCCATGTAGTGACGTCCATCACAGAATCATGCCTGCTTTTAATGCAGTGCCACCTGAGGGCCCAGAGGTAATGGGCATCCAATATCGAATTTCAACTTTGTCCCTTACGCATAGAATTCTTCAGATTCTTGGAAACTTTTCATATTATGTACCGTAGATGAACCTATGCCCATATTTCATTCTGAGACATGGAGGTGATCAATCATGTTACTGGCCTGTTGCTAAAAAACCTAATTGCAAAATGTTATTCCAGCTCTTCCATGTTGGTACCTTTGCCAGCTTTTTGTTGCCCTGTGCCAACTTTTACAAAATTTTCTTAAAATGCTACATTTTCTCAGTTTAAACATTTGATATTGTTTCTATTCTCTATTGTGAATAAACTGTAGGTTTAGGAGATCAAATCCTTGCACTGTTCTTTTTATACAGATTTTACACAGGGTGTTAATTTTTTTTGGAATTCGGGTTGTAGTTTGTAACCCTTGAATACAACCTCTCCCAACCAAACTTCAATGAAAGCCATCAGATGTTCCTCCACCTCCTCTGATGGAGCTGGTGGATCAGAACTTGTTGCTGAGGTTAATTTACCCCCAGGCTTGGATTCCTTAGATTGCCAAGGATGTTTAAAACTTTGAGGGTGAGGAAGAGGATTTGCAGATGGAAGATCCTTGAAAAATTCCCATCCCAGCCCCTTATCTACCCTTCCCATCTTGACTAGAATGAGATCATCTAGCAAAGGGTTGAAAAGACAGTCTCCAAGTAGATCCCTGCTTAACAATTTAGACCACTCACCCAAAGTCTGGGAAATCATTGCAGCAGAAAACATATTTAAAAAGGAATCATAAGTCATAATAAAGCAGTAGTTGATACAGGAAACATCCGATTGCCTCTTGGAGGATCAGGAAGACATTTTTTTCCCTCACTGAGTGAATTGGGCCATGCTTTATTGGGGTTTTCTGCCTTCCTCTGCATCAACTGTGGGTATAGGATAATGTATATGGAGGCTATTTGTGTGTATGTGTGTGTTTTTTTATATTGGTCGAACTTGATGGATTACAGTCTTTATTCAACTTAACTATTTAAAGCATGGGTTAAAGAGCAGATCGGATGGATAGATCAAGAAATTGCTTCCAACTTCTTATCAATAGTTTTCTTAAGGCTAGAGTGTCTTCTATGAACAAAGTGTAAAAGGACGAAAGCGCCACAGGCTGGTTCAAGTCCAGTAAAAGCTTGGCTTTGTCTTCTCGCTTTTTACCAAGAACTAATAAAGTGGAGTTGAACAAACCTGTGGTGCGCTCATGTTTTTACCCTTTGCTTAGATTTTATCAAGAACCCTCAGGGATACCCCACATAAAAGATCTGTCGCCCTTGATTTGGAGAGCGAACAAGTTTTTCCCTTTTGGATCCAGCAGTCTTAACACATTTTTTTGCAAGAGTGTCTTCTATTGGAATGGTCACAGTCTTGTTAATGCGAGAAACAGGTGGGTCAACTATGGGAGTAGAAGATCATTTCATGACAAAATCCTCCGCAAAAGGGATAAAGTGTCAGGAACAATTTGGTGGCAAGAAATGGTTTGTATGGGCATTACGTAACCTTTATAGATAAATATACTTTGGCAGAAAGTTTGGGTTGATGGGAACTGCGCCCACACATCATGTTGGATGGGAAAAGGAACAGTGGACTTCCCTAATTTTAAAAAGACACAAGGACTTTGTTAAATAGGTCTAGATGAAATTCAGCTGATGAAATATCTTCCTCTAGGGGAAGGCAGGGACAAGAAGGAATCCTCTGGAGGATGTGACAAATTAAGAAATATTACTTGTCTCTACATCAAAGTCTGCTAGAGAAGACATCGGTGGGCTTTAGGCTTGTGATCAGAAAGAGAAACAAAATTGCACTAACTGGCTCAAATTCTTGCATGCCAGTGAAAAAGGCCTCTGCAGTAAGGTAGGTAAAGGAATGAGCAACTGAGGATGAAAAGGTTGGGGGTCAGAAATGGCTGACCGTTCCAACTAGGACTTATAAGAAATTTGGAAAGCACAATCTTTCTCTGTGCCATATTTGATCCCAATTTGGAAGATAGCCTGCAGTCGCAGGGCGACTACCCTTCCGCTTGGTACTAGACATAGCTGCACTTTGAGGAGGGCTACCCCATGCACAAAGAATGCATACTCAAGGACCAGCTAAGCTGTACAGGGTATATACACAGGGGTATGGCTGGATAATCAATGTCACTGCAGGTCGTTTGAAAGTCATCTGGCTTCATCTGATGCATCTTTTGGTGCAGGCCATCAGTAGAGGTGCATGGAGATCATGAGTAGCAAAAAAAAATAAATAAATGCAAAGTAGTGGCAGATACACTGTTTCCTGGGCAACCACCCTAAAAAACATGGAAAGGAGAGCTGGAGGCATACACCATTCATTACATCAATTAATGTTGCATCATCTAAGTCCAGGCCTAACAGGAGGAGTGGCAAGAAATTGAAAAAGGCAGTTCAAGCATAACAAAGCTCAACCATCTGAGCGTTTCATAGGGATGGACAATGACCCTGAACCTGTATAGCACTCTGCAGCTAATAAACACACGCTGCACCAAGTGGCGATGTGAGCTCACAAACAGGATCCAGTGCCCAAAGCAACATTACAGGGTTTCCCAGTGGCGTGGGGTCAAGGTGCAGCTCCCAAGGTTCTACGGAGGTTGCACCGAATCAGGAAACAGCTTGTTGTGATAGAACACCGTGAGGGCCCCTGGAAGATGTCAGATGACGATACGCTTAGGACGGGGGCTTTGGACGTGAAGGTCACCATGCACAGCGGGTCTGAGCTCGCGCCCAGTGATTGCAGCCACAGCCAGCTCTGCTTTAGGTTTATACATTTAATAAATGTGTCAGTGTCTCTGCTTTGGATGATTTTATAAATTATTATTATTATACAGGATTTATATAACGCCGACAGTTTGCGCAGCGCTTATAAATACAATGTTTTAATGGTTTTACGCTATGGGAACGGTCTCTCTTGTTCCTTAATATATGAATTGGTGGCTTTGAGAGTTTTTAAAGCAAAAACTGCAGATGTTACAGATTGTTACTCCCAGAAGGCTATCAGCTAGCTTATATTAGCAGAATTTACCTCTGGTGAATCCATTTAGTATATTTGGTGGTGGATTCACGTTGTGATGTGGTGGAAGAAAGAAGATTTAAAAGGAACTGTAGAATTGTTTCACCATGTTGGGACTTTTTATATACACATTAGATGTTTGAACATTTTTTAGTTTTTGTTTTTTTTCTGCTTTGTTGCATGGTGCACAAATTATTTTTATGTAATAATTTCATATGCACATGAAACTTTGAAGTTATGTGAACATATTCCAAAAAGATATATGGTTATCATGATTAATGGACATATGGACACATTAATGTGGTTGTAACACACTGAGTTTAGGATTATTTGCACAAAGTACACTTTTTAGCAACACTTTTTAGCAACAGAGCGATCTTTCTAGAATAGTACACAGTGAAAATTTGATCGAATAATCCAAGGTAAAATGATAAGCTATGCGAATGTAAATATGTCTGCGCCACAGACCCGCTATGTATGAAAAATAGCTGCTGTATCAAAATGATACTTCCTGACAATAAATGGAAATATATAAACAGTGCTAGCCCCAAAAGGTTACATCAATATATCAAGTGAAACCTAATTGATTTATGTACAAATTATGTGTGAAAAAAAAAAAAAGAAAAAAAAAAAAAGGTGCGAAAAAAATAAATTCATAAAAAGTAAATTGCCAATCCATCCCTGAAGACGAAATCACAACATTGGGCTTGTTAGCCATGTCATCGTCCAGTTGGGCTGTGTGCGCTCACAGTCAGTGTATGCAGCTGGAACCAGCACAGTTTAAAAAGATATTGCAGTTACTCTTTAGTGTCAGGAATGGCATTAAATACATGTGAGTGCGCTGTTTTGTTGTTAATATGATTTTAATAAAAGGTGGTTTTATGCAATGAAGATTGTTTCTGCTTGTCAACCGCATTTTCTGAGAATGGACATGTAGTAAGACTACCTTCTGGAGGAGGAAGAGACTAGGAGCAATAGGGTGTTCAACCTGTGGCCCTCCAGCTGTTGCAGAGCTATAAAGTACCATGAGGCATTGCAAGGCTTACAGTTAAAAGCATGACTCCCAAAAGCAGAGCCATGATGGGACTAGTTCCACAACAGCTGGAGGGCCACAGGTTGAACATCCATTAGAGAGTTGATAATTCTGGTGAATCATTTGCGTGACTGGTGCAGGTTTCACTCATGGATGAGCTGAAATGATTTGTGGTAGGCTTCACTTGATATATTTATAGAACCTATAAAGACTAGCGCTGTTGTACATTTCCATTTATTCAAAATAAAGATTTCTCCGTAAGGGAGAATAGGTCCATCACCAAAGCATACCAGCAAAAAACGGAGGTCTCAAGTAGTGGGGTAGGGTTAGATGGGTATGCCCAGGGAAGGTACCAGCCTATAACCCAGGGTCAATGAATATCCAGCCTATGTCCTGTAATGTACAATTGGGGTGGGAGGGTTCCCCCAAATCTCAAACACACAATAAACTCATAGCAATTGATAGTAGGAAAAATAAACTTCTAATATAAGCAAAAAAAAAAAAACAGCAAAAAATGGGAAGGAAACATCCAGTCTGATAAGAGCACTAAGCAAGTGTGAGGTGAAAAGGGTTATAGCCTTAAGGCAGCAGGCATGCCAGTTATCTATAACCCTGGGTTGCTTATTACCAAGTTGTGACCCTCAATGGGTGAAAGAAAAAAACAAACTTTTTTTTTTTTTTTTATAACAAAGAGAGAAGCATGGGTTATTCACCGACTACTTACTTATCATCAGGCAACATTGTAACGAAGAAAGGCTGGCTGTGTTTTGGTGGCAAAGTTATTGTATTGACCTTTTTCTTTCCCAGAAGAGCCAAACTGTGACTTTCAAAAACATCCAAACTCAAAGTGTTTGACATTCTATGAGAAACCACAAAAGGAAGGTCTTTCAATCGCTCCAATTCAGACATCTGCTCATGGCGGACCTGCATACGGATTGTATAATCTCCTTTTTCAAGTTTCACAGAATACTAAAAGGAAAGACCATACAGAAGATCAAACACCATTTCATAGGATACCACTCTGTAGATACCCCATTGACTGCTTTATTCCCTATTCAGTGTTAGCCCTACCACCATCCTCAAATAATACAGTATTTCCAGCTACCATAGGATTATGAACACATTAATTGTAGAAGTGTTTTCTATAATGCAAAGGAGAATAGATATGTTTGTGTTACATCATATAGGATGTGCAGACATTCAGATACATTAAGCACAAGTTAAATGCAGCAGTGAGTAAACTATGTTTATGGCAAACACACACAAAAAAAAAAAAAAAAAAATCAAATGCAAAATGTCAACAGTTCACACTTCAGTGTGCATGCACCCATAAAGTAGTAACCAAACTGGAGACCCTACTGTCCCTTCCTAACTAGTAGGAAAGAGTGACGTGCAGTAACAAAATCAGGAATGATCCTTTATTTGCATGACCACTATAAGGTCTGGCACACAATACTCCTGTTTGAGCATCTACTTATTCAGACGATTTTTTTTGCGCGTATTTTCGGACACATTTTTGGCAAATGCGCGCAAAACTTATTCTCACGTTCTTGTTCTGCAGATTGTAAATGGGCATTAGCGCACAATTGTGTGCATGAGGCGTAAATTACTGACCAAAAACGCTGATTTTTCTATTCCATTTTCTGTTCTGTTATTCTGTGTGTGCATAGGCACATTACAATGAATGGGCTGTATTTTAGCTCAGTAAAAAATAAATAAAAAACTGTACTGAGCTTTTTCAAGCTGCAGTGTGCAAGAGGCCTAAAACTAAAGTTGGTCTGTTATAGGTTACTGCACATCCTTGCACTACTGAAACGCACACATGTGCTTAAAAGGGCAACTCCACTTTTGTAGAAAAAAAAAAAAAAAAAAATTAATACAGCGTATGCAATTGTGAAACAAGTCATAGTGTAACTGAATGTTATTAAAATTCACCTTTCCCTTTTAATCTGCAGCCCGTGAACTTGTCTGTAAAATGCAATGCAATACTGCTACATGGAGGCATTCTGTACACAGATGGTGTATGGAATGGCTGCCAGATATGTCATTTCCTGCGTGTGTGATTGGTTTACCGATTTTCCCAGAAGTTTGTACTAAGATACAAATCAGTTTTTGAACAACCCCTGCAACAAAAATAGCATTTTTGGGAGACACTCCCAAAGGGAAAACACGTCTAAAAGATATGCAAAAACCTTGCCAATTTTCTTATTAGAACCCTGCACGTGCAGCAGCTGATTGATAATTATAAAATCACTCCCATTCATTTTGCACATGGAAACAGACAAACATGGATTTCTTCAAAATAATAAAAGGTAGGAATCTGCAACAAAGTTTGTTAAAATCCTTGCAATATATACTGATCATCCAGGAGGGGAATGTTTTTTTTTTCTTCAATAAGTGGGTTTACTCTTTAAGGGCTGGTTCACATTTCGATTGAGAGCTGCATTTTTCTGCATAAAAAAAAAAAAAAAAAAAGACTCTCTGCAAGGGCACATAGTAAACAATGGTTTTCTGTGTGCCTTGTTCACACTTTATTGTAACTGTCAGCTGCTGGGCAGAGCACAGTGGAAAAATGCAGCATGTCAGCATTTTTCCACAGCTCTGCTCCCATGCATGGAAAGGGGAAAATTATGCTATGCACTGTATAAACACAAGGCACCGCCACCCTTTGCTGGCAACTGCAATCACTACCTGCAGGGAAAAAAAACTGAACGGTTGTCCTCTGTGGGAAGTGTGAACCTACCCCAAGTCCCACTATGAATGTCAAAGTTCTCATGAAAAAGAAAAAAAAAAAAAAAGTAAAATAGAAAGAAAAAGTAATACACATGCACACAAACACACAGTAGGAGTCTGTTACAAAGCATAGAAAGCACAAAAGGACCCCCCCCCCCCCAACCATCAGAGAAAAAAGGAATCCTTTAAATATTTAACCAAAAATGGGAAGAAAAAAAATGAATCACAATATATATTAAGAAAGTGTCACAAATCTCTATTTTCTACAATATACAATACCTGGTGTGGGTAGGCATCTCCTGCTCCCATCTGTCTTTTGTTCTGGTCGTAGATCATCCATAACTGGCTATCATACTCTGATTCATACAACAACTCACAAAGTAGCGGGCAGCTTGGTGTCACTTCTCCACTTTTGGGCTTAAATTAAAAACATGAAGAACACTTAATTTTGAAAAATTTTGCTTTGCATATAACATTACCAACACTACACAGACCAACCAATCATTCCAACATTTCACATGCAAGATAAGACAATATAGCTAGCTTGCTTGGACATGTACAGCTTAAGACACTGCAGTTGTTGAATTGTAGATTAAAGTTCTGAGTATCTATAAAAATAACTAACCATGGAGCTATCCCTGTGTAAAAGTGCAAGACAGTGGCCCCACATGGCTTTTCCAGAGTTAAACAAGTAACCATTTGGCTGGATTTCCGCTTGAATCATTTATATAGAGCAAAACTCAAAATTTAGGCCATTAAATTTAACCCAGAAGCTTGTGGTACAAATTAGTTGATGGAAGCCGCTCCAGGTTGAAGGAAGGAAGTATTGCAGCAAAAACGGTTTTATTATTTTATTTGATAAAGCTATTCATTTTTAATCCGAATTAAAGGAATTAGGGTTTAAACCCCTTAGTTTAGTAACTACTAGCTTTGTACGTTTTTTTCAACAGCATAATGAGGATCTAAGTGACTGGGTACCATGTGATCACTGTGCTTTGACATCACAGCAATCACATGGTACTATTTACACTGCTGACCCCTCCCCTTACAACAGGGGAAGGAAAGAGTTCAGTACTTCTGAATAGGCACAGATTGAATGAGCAGTGGCAGATCCATTCATTCTGTTGCTGTGACAAGGATTATTTTTCTTGTAACCCCCTTACTACCACCGTATGTATATATACAGCCTTGTATAATGAGATGGTTATACCAGAATCATGGCTTAAGCTACAGCCATGAGCCTGGTAGAATTCTTTACACATGGCGATTCACTTTAAAGTAAAAGTGATCAGAGTGTGTATACAGCTGCTCCATCACTTCTACAGAAGGCGGGGGGGGGGGGGGATGGTTCCCCCATGCTTTTCCCAGGCTCTCCTGTCCCACTGGGACCAGTTGCATCGGATGCATTGTGAAGAGTGGAAGGAACGGAAGTGACATCAGAAACCAGAAGAGACGAGGATTTAGTCACTTCCGGTTTGGGCTGGTTTACAAGCCATAATTGATTTTGGTTTAAACAACAACTTTGGATGAGGAGCGATAGACCCCAGATCTCTACATAAAGAGGACCGGTCATGGCCAATGCCATCACAAGGGATGTTACAAAGTTGATAACGTGGAATAAAGACACCAGTCCATTGTGTGTGTTTACAATTTCCTATATCCCTGTATATTGCATTCGCTGAGATGCCCATCAAAGTTTTTTAAAATGATCTACTCCCCCTGCTGACACAACCAAGTGTGGGAGGGTGGTCCACATCCTTACCACTAACTCCCTTATCATCCCCTCCAATACTTTACATACTACTAATGTTAGGATGACTAGTCTGTAGTTTCCAGGTATATATCCTGGCCCTTTTTTGAATATTGGTACCACGTTGGCTTTATGCCAATCAGCTGGTATCATTCTAGTTAGTAAGTTATTGATACAGGATGTAAACGTTTTTCTGGCCTCACCTATGGATAATTGTACCATAGTTTGTCACCAGGGCATGCACAATTTCAATGTGTGAAATGTTTGGAATCCATTTCCTCGGCATAACATCATTTATAGTTTACCAAAAATTGGGTATTATATTTTGTTTGTGCTCACTAAAATTCATTAAAGTGTATTTTTACCCAATAATTTGTGTTTCAAAAACTGCTGTGCAAACATCGTGTGCTATGAAAAATTGCAACACCTACCATTTTATTCTCCAGGAATTTTGCTTTCAGAAAATATATACAGTGCCTTGAAAAAGTATTTAAACCTCTTGAAATTTTCCACATTTTTTCATGTAACAACCAAAAACGTAAATCTATTTTATTGGGATTTTCTGTGATAGACCAACATAAAGTGGCACATAATTGTGAAGTGGAAGGAAAATTATAAATGGTTTTCAGATTTTTTTTACAAATAAATATGTGAAAAGTGTGGCGTGCATTTGTATTCAGGCCCCCTGAGCCAATACTTTGTAGAACCACCTTTTACTACAATTACAACTGCAAGTCTTTTTGGGGATGTCTCTACCAGCTTTGCACATCTAGAGAGAGACAATTTTACCCTTCTGTGCAAAACCGCTCAAGCTCTGTCAGATTGGATAGCGAGTGTCTGAAAAGCAATTTTCAAGTCTTGCCACAGATTCCGAATTAGATTTAAAGTGGTAGTAAACCCGCAAAGCTATTTTTACATACAGGTAAGCCTATAATAAGGCTTACCTGTAGGTAAAAGGAATATCCCCTAAACCTGCATGGTTTAGGAGATATTCGCCCTGCATGCAGCCGCTGACATTAGCGGCGCATGCGCTCTGACGATCCGGCCGAGGCGGCCGGCAACTCAGAGCTGGCTGCCGGAGCGAAGAGCTCCCGCGCGCATGCCCGGGAGTGACGTCACGCGGCTCCGGCCACTCACAGCGCCGGAGCCGCGTACCCGGAAGACAGAAGAGGACAAACATGTCAGCGTCCTTAGCGCTGACCGACTCGGGCATCGGGGGCCTCGTTCTAAGGTAAGTATTTCATAATATGTTAGTATGCGATGCATACTAACATATTATGCTATTGTCTTGCAGGATTTTTTTTAATTTTTTTTTTTAGCAGCGGGTTTACTACCGCTTTAAGTCTGGACTTTGGCTGGGCCATTCTAATACATGAATATGCTTTGATATAAAACCATTCCATTGTAGCTCTGGCTGTATGTTTAGGGTCATTGTCCTGCTGGAAGGCAAACCTCTGCCCCAGTCTCAAGTCTTTTGCAGACTCTAACAGGTTTTCTTCTAAGATTGCACTGTATTTGGCTCCATCCATCTTCCCATCAACTCTGAACAGCTTCCCTGTCCCTGCTCAAGAAAAGCATCCCCACAACATGGTGCTGTCACCACCATGTTTCACAGAGGGGATGGTGTGTTCAGGGTGATGTGTAGTTAGTTTTTCACCACAGAGAGTTTTGCTTTTAGGCCATACAGTTCGATTTTGGTCTCATCTGACCAGAGCACCTTCTTCCACATGTTTGCTGTGTCTCCCACATGGCTGCTCGCAAAATGCAAATGGGACTCCTTATGGCTTTCTTTTAACAATGGCTTTCTTCTTGCCACTCTTCCATAAAGGCCAGATTTGTGTAGTGCATGACTAATAGTTGTCCTGTGGACAGATACTCCCACCTGAGCTGTGGATCTCTGCAGCTCCTCCAGAGTTACCATGGGCCTCTTGGCTGCTTCTCTGATTAATGCTCTCCTTTGCCGGCCTGTCAGTTTAGGTGGACGGCCATGTCTTGGTAGGTTTGCACTTGTGCCATGCTCTTTCCATTTTCGGATGATGGATTGAACAGTGCTCTGTAAGATGTTAAAAGCTTGGGATTTTTTTTTTTTTATAACCTAACCCGGTTTCTCCACAACTTTATCCCTGACCTGTCTGGTGTTTTCCTTGGCCTTTATGATGCTGTTTGTTCACTAAGGTTCTCTAACAAACCTCTGAGGGCGTCACAGAACAGCTACATTTATACGGAGATTAAATTACACACAAGCGGACTCTATTTACCAATTAGGTGATTTCTGAAGGCAATTGGTTCCACTAGATTTTAGTAAGGGGTATCAGAGTAAAAAGGGCTGAATACAAATGAACGCCACACTTCTCAGATATTTATTAGTAAAAAATGTTTAAAACCATTTATCATGTTCCTTCCACTTCACAAGTATGTGCTACTTTGTGTTGGTCTAACATAAAATCCAAATAAAATGTATTTACGTTTTTGGTTGTAACATGACAAAATGTGGAAAATTTCAAAGTGTAGGAATACTTTTTCAAGGCACTGTATTGTTTGGGAATTCAAGGTAATTTTCCAGCAAAAAAAAAAAAAAAAAAAAAAAAAAAAAAAAAAAAAAAAAGCCTTCCTCATCTTCTACAAATACTAGCTCAAATTCCATCTCCTGGTTACCTGTAAATTAACCCCTCACTTTAATATGAATTTTAAACAGAAAGTAAGGAAAGCCTTTTTTGCAAAAAAATGTTAGTCTTTATTATTGGTGATAGTAAAAAATATTCCCACCTCTCTGGGTAATAAAAACAAATATGATATATATGTTTTATATTATAAGGATATAGCATATACACCATTTTTAAATGTTTGTATAGCATGTATCATTGTGTAGGAGCTTTAAAAATGTTTTTTTCTCTACTGTTTATTGCATGAATGTGGTCTTGGTCTTTAATATGATGTATGGTATTTGTAAATCTCTTTTCTGAAAATGAATAAAAAGAATTTAAAACACAATAGTAAAAAAGATCACGTTACGTACCAGTAATGTTATTTCTACGAGCCCTCCAGGGTGGCCGGCCTACTTAGGCATCCCATTGTGGAAGGTGATAGGAGAAATAAACGTTTGCGCCCAGCGTTGACCATTCGCAGGTAATTGCTCCACAGGTGTTTACATGCAAATGGCCGTGATTAGTCAGGGGAAATGTCAGCCTCCCACTGCTTTCAATAGGGCTGCCTCCAGCAGCTAAATCACCAGGAATCCCTGCTGGGTCTCCCGCATATAATGGCCAACGGCCCCATTCGCCCCATACAACAATGCAAAAGGGATGCAAATCCACTACAAGGCAAAAAAGAATCATTTTTTTTTTTTAATAACCTACTACTCACCTGATGGAAATTATAAGTTAAAACTATCTCGTATAGTTGACGGTTGTTTGGCAAAATATCACGGGCTCCCAAAGGTCTTGTCTTGGTGCTGACAGGCCTATAAACATACAGTTTATTATCTAGATACAAAATATGAATATTTATACTCTTGTGTCCCCTTTTACATAAAGAGATTATGGGGTTGGATACTAAAGGAAACATTAAAATTTACTAAGCTTAGTAAATAAAAAGTTGAAACTGTGTTAACTTCCATCAACCAATCATGTCTTAGCAAAAATCCCCCCCCAAAATATATATATTTATGTAAAGTGAACACGGGTTCTCCCTACATAAGCCTTTGGTGTTCTATTATTTTCTGAACTGGACAAAACTTCACAAAGCCTACACACTGCACAGAAAATTGCCCCACCCTTTATGTAAAATAGCAGAATAGAATGTGTAGGGCATGAGAGTGTCTCAGTCCCAAAAATTTAAGTACTGTTTCAACAGGTTTTGGACTGGTCGATGAGCAAATGCAGCTCTCTTTACATGCACAATTTAATGGATGAACATGTCAAGAGGGGAAGATAACACCCCAATATGTTTCTTTTGATAGGTACATTAAAACTTTGTAAAAGCAGGGTTTTTTTTTAACTCCATGCATTCAGCTTAACACCCCCCAGCCTGATCTCAATGCAGTGATGTGCATGAGAGCCAAGGCTCTCTCACATCTCAATGGCTTAGAGACAGCAGTGTGAGCCAGTGAGAGAGCATGGCCGAGCTGCAAACTGTGTGTCTTATGGATGAGCAGAGATGGCTTGGGAGCGAGCATGCATGAGTGCCCTTATAGCAAGCAGCTTGCTACGATGTGCACTCGGAGAGAAAAAGTTTAAGTAAAATGTTATTTAAAAAACAAAGCTTTAAAATCATTTTAAACATGCATTAAAGTAAAACAAATTAAGTCAGAATTAGTTGCCAATACCCCAAGGAGCAACAGATCCCAATGCAAATAGTAGTATCGTGCTTGTGAGAAGATACCAAACCTGAGCACAGCCTGAATAGAAAATAGCATACGACTTCCCCGCAAATTGTCACTATTTAGTTATGTGAACAAGAAACAGGTGAGTCTTTTCATACAAGAATTACATTTACAAAAGCCTACCAGCCACTATTTTCAGCCCACACTAACCATTTGTTGAGATCAGTATATAAACCCATGCAAGCATTTTTAAAGAAAACAAGAATTTTAACAGGCATAATACCTTAAAGTCTGCACCCAATTTTTCAAACTAATGCTGGGAGACAAATCCTCATACTTTAATGTAGAGGATACATCAAAACGAGCTGTGCCTTCAGATGCATGCTGTAAAAATTAAAAATATAGAATTATGCAAGAATAAGCAAAGTTAACATGATAATCCCATATAGCTATTTGAACATCCAAAGGAAAAAGTAGGCTGCTCAGAGACCGGCAATAAAATGTTGCGGTGACACTGCTCTGCTAAGAACAAAAAAACACAAAGTAGCTGTTCCAATTTACTCCACTATATACATTAAAACTACATTGAACAACACTTGTTGCAAAACACAGTGAAACAGTTGTCAGACATACATACAAATACTACATACCACTTGATGACTGCCTAACTGGGAAAATACGCCAGGACTGACGGTTAATACTGGGGTATGGCTGCAGCTAGATGCCATAACTCCACTATTATTATTTCCCTCAGGTCTCTCTCATAAAAAGTGGTCCAAGCAGCGGATTCGCCGACGGATCACTTAGAAGCAGCGGCAGGAGCTGGGAGGGGGTCCGCCACCCACTGTCACTTTCAGGTGGTTTTCGGGCTTACCTGGCTCATCAGGAAGCCCGAAAAACAATCTCTGTGCTGGCAGTGGCTAGGCACAAAGATGAGCTAGAGGAAAGATGGCCTCCGCTCATCTCTCAAGTGGATATGTATGAACGCATCACCAAACAAAATCACATAACTATAGACCAATGCCTTAAGACATAGGTCAAGAATATCGGGTACAAAATGAAATTCAAACTTATCATACAGAAACTAGAAGGGTTTTATAGGACCGTTTTTTTTTTACAAACAAACATCTTCCTTGGAATAATGTGAAAGTAGGAATGTGCTACTGTAGGCATTCCGGTAATTCCATGGTGGAGAAACAAGATGTGGTAAAACACAGTTTCAATTTAATTTTGTAATTGTTAATTATAAATTCTATAACCAATATGTTTGGTATATGTCTTAAGGAAATGGTCAATCTTTAAAAAAAAAAAATATATATTATATATATATAAATATATATAAATATATATAAATATATATATATATATATATATATATATATATATATATATATATATATATATATATATATATATATATATATATATATATATACACACACACACACACACACACACACACATATACATATACACACACCCACACCCCTCACATTTTTGTAAATATTTTATCTTTTCATGTGACAACAGTGAGTGCACAGCTTGTATAACACTGTAAATTTGCTGCCCCCTCAAAATAACTCAACACACAGCCATTAATGTCTAAACATCTGGCAACAAAAGTGAGTACACCCCTAAATGAAAATGTCCAAATTGGGGAAAATTAACCATTTTCCCTCCTCTGTGTCATGTGACTCGTTAGGGTTACAAGGTCTCAGGTGTGAATGGGGAGCAGGTGTGAATAGGTAAATTTGGTGTTATCACTCCCACTCTCTCATACTGGTCACTGGAAGTTCAACATGGCACCTCATGGCAAAGAATTCTCTGAGGATCTGAAAAAAAGAATTGTTGATCTACATAAAGATGGCTTAGGTGATAAGAAGATTGCCAAGACCCTGAAACTGAGCTGCAGCAAGGTGGCCAAGACCATGCAGCGGTTTAACAGGACAGGTTCCACTCAGAACAGGCCTTGCCATGGTCGACCAAAGAAGTTGAGTGCACGTGCTCAGCATCATATCCAGAGGTTGTCTTTGGGAAATAGACATATGAGTGCTACCAGCATTTTTGCAGCAGTTGAAGGGGTTGGGGGGGGTCAGCCTGTCAGTGCTCAGACCATACACCACACACTGCATCAAATTGGTCTGCATGGCTGTCATCCCAGAAGGAAGCCTCTTCTAAAGATGATGCACAAGAATACCCGCAAACAGTTTGATGAAGACAAGCAGACTAAGGACATGGTCTACTGGAACCATGTCTTGTGGTCTGATGAGACCAAGATAAACTTATTTGGCTCAGATGGTGTGAAGCATGTTTGGCGGCAACCAGGTGAGGAGTACAAAGACAAGTGTGTCTTGCCTACAGTCAAGCATGGTGGTGGGAGTGTCATGTTGTGGGTCTGCATGAGTGCTCCCAGCATCATTGAGGGAACCATGAATGCCAACATGTACTGCGACATGTTGACACTGGGCCGCAGGGCAGTATTCCAACATGACAACGACAAACACACCTCCAAGATGACCAATGCCTTGCTAAAGAAGCTGAGGGTAAAGGTGATGGACTGGCCAAGCAGGTCTACAGACCTAAACCCTATTGAGCATCTGTGGGGCATCCTCAAACGGAATGTGGAGGAGCGCAAGGTCTCTAACATCCACCAGCTCTGTGATGTCATCATGGGGGAGTGGAAGAGGACTCCACTGGTGACCTGTGAAGCTCTGGTAAACGCCATGCCGAAGAGGGATAAGGCAGTGCTGGAAAATAATGGTGGCCACACTTTGGGCCAAATTAGGACATTTTCACTTAGGGGTGTACTCACTTTTGTTGCCGGCGGTTTAGACATTAATGGCTGTGTGTTGAGTTATTTTAAGGGGACAGCAAATTTACATTGTTATACATGCTGTACACTCACTACTTTATATTGTAGCAAAGTGTCATTTCTTCAGTGTTGTCACATGAAAAGATAGAATAAAATATAATTGAGATAGATATATATATATATATATATATATATATATATATTATAGATATATATTCTAACCTAATTATTTAAAATTCCTATCCTGTTGACGAAATAAAAGCAGCAGCAATATGTTGATGGCATCGCAGTCACCATTCGCCTATTCACGGCAGAAGAGCCCAATGGCTTGTAGGGGTAGCTCTCCCGCACCCAGAGTGCTGCAGTGTAGGGTATTACAGAAAGCTAATAAGGAAAATGCAAGCATTTACACTAGCTGCACATCTGCAAAGAACTCAACTCTCATAATGCGAACATATCAAAAAAAAAAAAAATAAAAAAAAAAGTATTTCAAACCCAATAGAACACAGTATCTGTACAAAATAATTATATATATATAGCTCTGCAAGACAAGCTAAAAGGTCTTCTCACATGATGACCCCTTACAGCTTTTATCAGCTTATCAGATTTTACGGTAATGTAAAAGGAAACTCACAATGTTCAGTTGAGATTGCCCACAAACAAGCCCATGAAAGGAAATGGAGTAATCAATATTGACATCACTGAGACTTGCCCACCAACGTGCAATGCAAAATTCAATGGTTTTGCCACTCTGCAATAAGAAAAAGCAAATAAGAGTAAACTAATACAGTTAAAAGAAAGAAGCAAAAAAAAAAAAAAAAAAAAAAGACCGGCCTAAACATACAAGATATCATGTGCTGCAATTATATACAATACATTTTTGATACTTAGATCAAAAATGGTTGATGTGCATATCGTTGGAGCCTAATGTGATTTCTGTACTACATCCCATTCACAAACATTTATATAAATTTAGGGGGTCAGTTCACACTGATGTGCGTTTTCTTGTGTGGTTCGATGAGTTCCGGTTTGGACAGGCTATTCATTTCAATGGACTGTGCCAAAAACAGCAAATGCAGGAAAAGTAGTTTAGGCACTACTTTTGCAACCACACCGCAACCCTGATGGTACCAAGGTACCACGTGGTTTGGTGCCCGCAAATGTACATTTGAGAGTTGCGCTTGGGGTGCCGTTACATTTTTGCACCATGCACATCTTGCAAGGGCAGTGAGTTTGGGGTTGGAAATGTTCTGGTGTGAATGGGCCCCTAAATCAAGATAACAGAAGAAGTTTAAAAAGGTGGAAAAAATGTCTACAACTTTTAAAACTTGCAGGCTTTTTTCTACAAAGTCACTGGTTCAATCTCTCTTCAACACTGCTCATTGCTATTATATTGCCCGTTAATCCCAAAAGACAGCCATGGCCAGTATAAACTTTGGGCTTTGATAAAAGGTACTTTTTCTAATGATTTTACCATTTAAGCCTCAGATGTAATAAAAAAAAAAAAAAAGAAGAAAACTCTACATTCATAACTAACACAAATACAAGTATGTCTCACCAGAACAGGAAATGCTTCTGTCACAGAGCCATTTTCAGGCAGGGAAGTGAATTTGTAAAACTCATGACTTCGGTAAGCTTTCTGCTTAACCAGCTGAACAGCATGCAGAACAAACTTAGAGGCCACATCAGAAGAACGGGAGGTCACATTAACCTCTGGAAAACAAAGTTGACGAAAGAAACACTCGTTCAAATGATATAACCTGCAGTGTTTTACAGTATCATCTTTTAATATTGTGGAATCACATTTGAAGTGTGCTTAAAGTGGATGTAAACCTAATTAAATTTGCAGAGTTTTCTTATTTCTCTTCAAAGCCCTGTCCCCCGTAGCGGTCTCCTGCTCAGTTCCTCTGTTATCAGCCTGACAAGTATTCTGTCACATATGATAAAAGAAAACTGAGTTTTGTGTTTGGGAGGGAGCTATAAATAGATTAGCAGAGGTCTGAACTACACAACAGACAGAGCTTAAAGTCTCTACCTATGAGGAGAGGGAGTGTGTGCCTTTCCTCCAATCAGCTGTCTTGGCTGTGTGCCCAGGCTTCTCTGCAGTGATAACCAGGAAGAGAAAATATCCTAACACAATCTGCACTTGCTAAAGGATATATACAGTTGAAGAGAGCAGATATACATGTAAAAACTTATATAGGGAGATTTATTTCATCTCTGTGTATCATCTGAGGCTGTTCACTTCACTGGGTATAGGAGAGGGTTTACATCCACTTTAAGTGTATTTACACTTCTGTAGCCAAATTTGAGAAACGTGTGTGTGTGTGTGTGTGTGTGTGTGTGTGTGTGTGTGTGTGTGTGTGTGTGTGTGTGTGTGTGTGTGTGTATATATATATATATATATATATATATAAAAAACATGTGTTCCCATTAACACATCATACTATCAAAAAGAAAAAAAAACAAACAAGGAGGGATATAAGACACAGAGGAGGGGGGATTATTGGGACGGGCCTCTGTGTCCTGCACTGTACATCAAGATTAAGAATTTATAGGCAGGTCTAAAATTCCCATAGTCGCAATTGTGCTGTACAAAATCAGTATGCAAAGACCATAGGATGTTCCCAAGCAAGCAAAAACAGCAAACAGAACTGCCAAAAGCACCCTGCCCAGAAAAAAAAAAAAATAAAAAAAGGGTTAAGAACCCAAGCTTGAAGCACCTTCAGGTCACCAGGGACATCAGGACTAGTGTCACAATTGGAAAGTATCCCCTCTATTTCTGTTCTGAGGACAACTCAAAGATTTGGGATTTACTTTTACTTTGGGTCATAATGGTAAACATGATAAATCAATAGGGTGAATCTCCCCAATGGAGACACCGGCAGCAATAAAAACAAAAAAAACAAAACAAAAAGTTTTACCTTTAATCGTACTTTAAAAGAATAAGTTCACCTTTCGTAACATGCATCATATTACACCCATATTTAGGGTGTAATATGTTACTGTAGCAACGGCCCCTGATCCCCCTTTATGACAGCGAGCGGGGGATCTTTTCCCCCCAGCTCGCTGTTGCAATGAAAAAAAAATATATATAAAAAGGAGGCCGTATGGGGCTCTGTCTGGCTGCGTCATTAATTTGCAGGGTTCCATGAATGTAAAAACTACAAGCATCAACATCCTTTGCTGAGGTCAGCCTGTGGTTCTCAATGAACTACCAGGTCACTGTTGAACGCTCTGGTGGTTCATTGATTCTTCCCGTGTGAAACTGCCTTCCCGTACGATGTACGAGCAAATAGCACAGTCTACAGGAGTCCTACATGGCAACCGTGATCTGCCGATTGCTGGTGCAATGCTTTCCAGGCTCCTACAAAAACAAAAATAAAAAATCGTAAATGCACATTTTTTCTACCTACAAAAATGTGCATTTATTTATTTTATTTTTAAAGTGAACTTCTACTTTAAGCGGTATTAAACCTAAAACAAAAAATGTAATATAATGCAGTTTAACAATCATTTGATGTCGTGGTTGCATTTGTTTTTTCTAGGCTTTTGCACTTCATAAGCGCAAAAAAGTGGAAGGGCTTGCTCACACTTAGTCCACAGTAAAACACAGTAGTTTACCATGCAGGAGCGTCCATTCAGGCCTGTAGTGTACTGCACTGGTAATGCACTGTTGACTCATTTTTTTCCCCCAACTTTATTGAAAATGTCACAGTGTGACACTTCATTTCTAAGCACCCTGGCTACAGTGCAGAAAAAAATAAATAAATAAACATACCGGTAGCTGCAGGTGGGCTGTAGTACAGGACCAAAAAAAAATGTAAACCTGTTGCAGGTTTTCTGCACCACACCGCAGATCTTCCAAAGTTCAAGTGTGAACAGCACACATAGAAAATATGTTTTTATGCCCAATCCATAAACTAAGGCTCCTTCATTGCACAAAAGGCAGGTTTGGTCATACCAAGTTGTGTTAGTTATGTGCACCAAGTTCAGGCAGCTCGCCAAGCTGTCTGTAAGAGGCAACTAAATCTCAAGTCTAGCCACAAGAATTACAAGTCTATAAATTCATTTTAAGCATTAGTATGGCAAATTCTATTTTCACTCTAAGATCAGTTGGCTATTTTGCCCTTAGGTCGTCTAGGCAAGTAAACCGTAATAAATATAAAACGTTATATATAAAATAAATGTATAGAATATCTGGTAATGTTGCTCTACATTTCCTAAATGTACCAGTATTGCATTGTTAGGCTATGCAGACAATGCATGGGAGTGAAGGGTTTATGAATGTACAACCAACATGCATCTCAGCAAGAAAAAATAATGTTAAAGAACAACAGAATAAGGTATGCATGGCCAATCAATCATCATTTATCTTACCAGCCCAGGTTGCACCTTGAGGAACTTCTATAAAATGACGCTTTATTTGCCCAGATTTGAAAAGAACATCTTTACACTCCAAATCAAACAATGCAGACTCACTGAGCCTATATAGTACAAAAATGATTAAAAATAGCAGTAAATACACTTGGAAAAAATCAAATTACCATTTAACCAATATGTATGAATATATATTTACTAAAGTAGGTGATGCAAGATAATGTTTGGATGGAATACTCTTGCATAATAATTTCAGTGCTGACCAAAAATATTAATAAATAAAAGGCTAAGGTCACCTTTAACAAAAGAATTTCTATGCAGGTAAGGAGCACCTCTAGATAAATGCAAAATGAAAAAAGTTGCATGATGCCCTTTCTATAAGTGTAGGCCATTGATGTGCCACCCAAAGCCAGGATGCACAGACTCCTAGAGATGCTGCCCCCTCCCACCCTGCCCGCTTCCTAGGACGTTGCAAAGATGCTCTTAGCTGATAATATTTGCTCTCGCCATCACAGGAGCTCCCTCTATCCCCGATTCAAATCCTGCCCCATGCATGCTTCGCCATCCTCCCTGCTGCAGCAGCCCTGAGTTCAGAGCTAGTGATAGAGAGAAAGCACACATGTGCATGGGGTTTGCAGAGGAGAGATACAGTAATGGGGCTTCCAAGGATCCTTCATCCCCACACAGGGATTCTATGGTAAAAGGTCAAAGTAACTCCTTAAGATTTGATTATTTTTTGTGTAGACTGTCCTGCACCAATTAAAGTATCATTTTTAGCATTAGAGTTAAGTTAGTGTTAACGTTAAACGATAGTTGACCTTTACAAAAAACCTGCCTATGCAGGTAAGGGATTGTACATTAAAACAAACTGTGCAGCTCTGAATAAAGATGAATAAAGCTCTTGCTATAGGTGTAGGCCATTTACATACCTTATGAAGCCTGACTGGAATACTCCCAGGAAATTGCTAAGTACTCCCAGAAAGTTGCTAAGTGAGGCCTAGTCATTCACTTCTCACCTCACCATCAAAGGATTGAGTTCTTCCTCTGATTCAAACCCCCTCACATACTTTTTCTCTCCCATAACGTTGTAGCTCTGAGCTCAGCATTTGAGAGTTTACTCCTGTGATGATGGAGGTGAGCAGTAATGACTAGGCTTCACTTATCAACATCCTGGGAGTAATCCAGTCAGGCTTCATAAGGTATGTAAATGGCCTACACCTATAGCAAGGGCTTTATTCCTTTTTAGCCAGAGCTGCACAGTTTGTTTTTATCTACAAACATCCCTTACCTGCATAGGCAGTTTTGTGGTAAAGTTGAACTATCCCTTTAAGGGTGAAGTGTAGGAGAACGTTGGATTAGAGGTTAAGTTATGTTTCAGTGAAATAAATGCCAAGTGTTACTTTCAGCATTAAGAATTGGAGTTAGGACGAGGCAAATGAGGTAGGTGTAACATTTTATGGTTATATTGGGGATTAAGTTTAAGTGTTTAAGGGCTGTGTTGAGAGGCCTTTGGGATAGTGTTGATGACAGTTTAACCACTTGCCGGCGGCTGATCGGCATTTGACGGCGACAAGGTGGCTCTGTAACGCGAATCGCCGTCATATGGCGGCGGCCGCGAGATCGCGCCCAGTGAGCACGCGTGCGCCTCCGGAGGCGCACCCGCGCGCTCACTGTGTCCAGGGAGGGCCAGGGAGCGGGTGCGGCGGATTCGATCTCCGCCGGCCACCCGCTATGCCCCCCGGAGTGAAAGAACGGAGGTCCGTGTAAGTAAACACGGACCTCCGTTCTGTGAGGGGGGGAAGGGCTGTGATCACAGCCTTCCTCTACACCAGTGGTTCTCAACTCCGGTCCTCGGGACCCCCCAACAGGCCAGGTTTGCAGGATAACTGAAATACATCACAGTTGACATAATTTGCTGCTCAGTGATTGCAGTGTTCTAGTCTGCATTTCCCCAAGGTAATACTCAAAATCTGGCCTGTTGGTGGGTCCCGAGGACCGGAGTTGAGAACCACTGCTCTACACGGAAGCTGTGATCGCTTCCCTTCCCCAGCTAGGGCAGTCCCCCCACAGTTAGAACACGCCCAGGGAACACTGTTAACCCTTAGAGCTCCCCCTGCAGGTTAACCCCTTCACTGCCAATGGCATTTACACAGTAATCAGTGCATTTTATAGCACTGATCGCTTTATAAATGCCAATGGTCCCAAAAAAGTGTCAAAATGGTCCGACATGTCCGCTGAAATATCGCAGTACCCCTAAACCAA
>BLSH010219287.1:28581-47522 GCA_018402905.1 Glandirana rugosa | reverse complement strand
AACACTCCCATCAAATACAGTACACCTTGTTCAAAATACTTAAAAAAGAAGGAAATAAATAAATAGCGTAAAACAGAGTTCCCAAGCGGTTTTACCCACTTATCCTTTCTCAGTATTTATGTCCAATAGTATGTTGGTGTATAAATAAATAAATAACAATGGATTTTCCACTCCAAAATCAGTCTATGATAAATATGGGAATCCTTGCTGAAAAAAAGTTCTTTGCTGAAAACACTATGCTGTAGAAGACTGTATAATGCATAAATTCCACACAGTGATCCGGTGACTTCACACACTCCTATGCGATAATCTTGTGACTCCAAATCAGTGCTCCCCACATGCGTCCCCACTCACCAGAGAGAAGTACCCCTGCAGGGGTGGCCCGCCTGTGCTGTATCTTTACCCCGGTCAGCTCGGGTCTTGGCCAGCCTGGGCTTCTATCCTCTTACCATAACCAAGGATCACCAAGAGGATAGAAGCCCAGGCTGTCCAAAAGATGTTTTGTTTTGTTTTTTTGTTCACTGTATTTTGCTGCATTTTTGCCAATATGTTTCCTTGTATGCTTTTGAACGATTAACAGTGTTATAATGCATTTACTTACTGAAATGCACTACACGATCGTACGACCAAGCCGAACGTAGTGTCGTGTTATGAACATATAAAGGGAAAGTTCAGGTGCATGTAATTAGCGTCCGGCCGCTCCTGACTTCTGAGCATGCGTGTTTTGCACAATACAACTTATAGGACCAACTTCTCTGTACACACGATACAACGGTCGTATGACCGCTTGTTGGTACGACCAAGTTTTCTAGTTTGTTCATACAACTTTTGTTGTACGACCGTCGTACATTGGCTGTTCTAATCAATCGATTTTGCATACAAAGGTCGTTTGTACGACCTGTTGTATACGACCGTCGAACCGTGTGTTCGAGGATTTAGGCTTTAGCTAATGGTGGGAAAGTCTCCACACTGTCACAATACAATGCCACAGTGGGGTGAATTAAAGAAATGTATGTATAATGTATGGATGTTGTAATAGATGCATTTTCTTTGATTCAAACTGTAGTTTTGAAAACGCTTACAAAAAAAAAAAAAAAAATGATGGCCAGACTAAGGGTTTGATTCATTTACTGAAACTGCCTATTTAAATATCTGTGGCGGCTGTGCACGGCGGCCAATCTGATTCTAAAGTCATGTTTTTTTTTAATAAAACTTTGTCAAAAACACCAGGAAGATGCATGGTTTCTTTGCAGAGCTGCACCAGATTTTGCACTCTCCAGCTTCATTACATTGTCCCGTTAAAATGATAGTGACTTAAGCCCCGTACACACGGTACAACGGTTGTACAACCACCTGATCGTTAAGCCTCATACACACGGGACGACGATCGTATACAACAGGTCGTACTAACGACCATTGTATGTGAAATTGATCGCTTGTATGCGCGATTAGAACAGCCGACATACGGCGGTCGTACAAGGGGAGTTGTATGAGCAGACTAGAAAACTTGGTCGTACCAACAAGCGGTCATACGACCGCTGTATCGTGTGTACAGAGAAGTTGGTACAACAAGTTGTATTGTGCAAAACATGCATGCTCAGAAGTCAGGAACGGCCGGATGCTAATTACATTCACCTGAACGTTCTTTCTGTGGTCGTACGATCGTGTAGTGCAGTCAGTATGCAATTTACATTATGCAACATACGATTTGAGACGACTGTTGTCCCGTGTGTACGAGGCTTTAGTGCGCACGATTACAACAGCCGGAGTTCAACAGTCGCACAACAAAGTTGGATGAGCAGTCTAGAAAATGTTGGTTGTACAACAAGCGGTTGTATGACAGTTGTACTGTGTATACAGAGCAGTTGGTCCAACAAAGTTGTACATGCGAAACACGCATGCTCAGGAGTCAGGAATGCCCGGAAGTGTCAGTTTGTTCCTAATTCACTAATCACATCCACCTGAACTTCCTCGTTATACACTTGTAACACGTCACTACATTAGGCTTGGTCGTACGATCGCTTAGTGCATGTCAGTACACGAGACACAACAGCCAACATCCAACTTGTTCCAAAGTTGGACGTTTGGTTGTACAACCGTTGCACCCGTGTGTACGGGGCTTTAGGTTATGTGCTAAAGCAACAATCTTCTCCAGAATATGGAAACTTTGTAGAAGATTAGCCACTTCCCTCAGAATCACGTCATATGACGTCGCAACTTTGAGCCTGGATATCTGAATGCTGGCTGCAGCTTACAAGCACCATTCACACATTTTTTTTTTTTTCAGCCGGCGATCTTGCGTTTGATAAAAGTGGTCTTAGCGGCAGATTCGCCGCAAGATCACTTATCAGCGGCAGGAGAGGTGCCACCCCCCCCCCCCTGCTGGTTTCCAGTCATCTCCACCGCTTACCTGACCCGCCGGCAGAGATAATTGGTTCCTCTCCCCCCAGTGTCCATGAGCCGACTAAGCGGCAGGGCGGAAATTGCGTCACAAGTCGCTTCCGCCCAACGGTCTTAAAGGGCTCCTTTTTTTTTTTGCCGTCATTTTTTTAAAATGATTTTATTTTATTTTTTGCATTTTACTGCATTTTTTTTTACCCCAGATCTAATTTTTAAGAGTTCCTGCCATATTTTTTTCTATTGTTTACATTTCTTGTAATAGGAATAAAATAGATTTTTTTTTTTTTTTTAAAGAACCGTGTAAAAATAAAAAAGTAAAATAAATTTAAAAAAATAAATAAAATCAAGCGCCCCGTCCCTGCAAGCAGAAGCAAACGCATACGTAAGTCCCGTCCACATATGAAAAAGGTGTTCAAACCACACGTGAGGTATCACCGTGATCGTTAGAGTGAGAACAATAATTCTAGCACCAGACCTCCTCAGTAACTATAAACTGCTAACCTGTCGACCTTTTTTTAAACTTAAAGATTTTTTTAGTTGCAAAGTTTGTCGCCATTCTGCGAGCTGACCCAATTTTGAAGCATGACATGGTGGGTATCATTTTACTCAGCATAACATTTCACAGTATGGAGAAAAATTGGCCAACTTTACTGTTTTCTTATTTTTTAACTAAAAAAAAAAACAGAATTTTTCCAAAAAAAAAAAAAAAAATCACGCTTGGAAGACCGCTGCGCAAATACGATGTGACAAAGTTTTGCAATGACTGCCATTTTATTCTCTAGGGTGTTAGAAAAAATATATATATAATGTTTGGGGGTTCTAAGTAATTTTACAGCAAAAAATAAATAAAAAATTAACTTGTAAACACCGAACCCAAAAAACAGGCTCGGTATTGATGGTGAAGTTAAGCTTGACTGCAAACACTCACCCTGCTTTTTAACATGTAATGAGCACCCCACGTAAAGGTCAATAACCATGTAAAAATATTGATATTTTTTTCCCCCAATCACCCAAAAAATTATTAAAAAACAACTTAGTAATGGAACAATGTGTGATGTTAAAAAAACAAATTAAATTCTATATTATGATTTTAGTCACTCATGGGCTCTCTGCTCGGCCCCATGGAAGGGATGAAGGGTGGGTTGAGGCAGTGCTAAGCCAGCTGCCAGTCACGGATATTGGTGTATCCTGACAATACTGTAATGCCTCGTACACACGGTTCGAGGGTCGTATACAACAGGTCGTACAAACAACCGCTGTATGCGAAATTGATCGTTAGTACGCGTGATCAGAACAGCCGACGTACGACAGTCGTACAACAGAAGTTGTATGAGCAGACTAGAAAACTTGGTAGTACCAACAAGCAGTCGTACGACCGTTGTATGGTGGGTACAGAGAAGTTGGTACAACAAGTTGTATTGTGCAAAACACGCATGCCCAGAAGTCAGGATCGGCCGGATGCTAATTACATGCTCCTGAACTTTCCCTTTATACGTTCATAACACGTCACTGGGTTAAGCTTGGTTGTACGATCGTTTAGTGCCTGTCAGTATGCGAGATACAACAGCCAACATACAATTTGGTCTGTTCGGTCGTACAACCGTCAAACTATGTTTACGAGGCTTAAATCGGTAGTAAACCCATGCATTTAACAGGTTAAAAACCAGTCATATTTCTGGCAAGTGCCAGAGATGTAACACTCCCATTGGTTGTGCTCTAAACCAAACTGTCAAACCATCCAATGGCTGGTGTCATAGCTGATCACATGTGCAGCATCATGGCAGATTGTAGATTAAACCGAGGCCAAGATGGCAGCTTCCTTGGCTGAAAATGATAGGAGGGTTTACTACCACTTTAAGGATACTTCCAGACACTGTAGCGGATCGGTAATGTCAGCCGACAGCAAGCACAAGTATAAGTGAACCCAAGGCATAAGGATGGGCCAAATAGATGTGAACATATTTCTATTTACATTTTATGTTTTAATTGATGTTCAACCACTTTTTGCTTTTTGCTGTTATAAATGAGACGTTTTTTTATTTCTCATTTTAATTTAGATCACGGAACCCTGGTTCTTACTGGGAATGGAATTAATAGGTCCACTTGTCCCCGCAGTGTCTGGTCATCGCTATATCTGTGTTATTGTTGATTATTATAGGAGATGGGTAGAGGCTTTACAGCACTAGAGACCGGCAAAGAGCTTCTATCAACTATATTGCACCATGGAGCACCGGAAAGGTTGCTCACAGATCAATGGCGGGAATTTGTAAACGAGGTAAGTAAACTAATTAGATAGAAATTTGGGACAAACGCAGACATCTGTAATTCAATAAGATTTTCAACATACGTAAAATGTGTTTTTTTTCTATGCAATTATTTTTATTTTTATTACAATAAAAAATAGTGACAGTACAAATATGATTATTTAACCACTCGGCGACCGTTATCGCAAACCGCCGGCGGCTGCGATAACTTGTATTGTGAACGCTGTGTCCCGGGGGGGGGGGGGGGCAGGGCGGACTCGATCACTGCCGGCTACCCGTGATTCCCCCCCCGAGCGACAGAACGGAGGTCCATGTATGTAAACAGGGATCTCCGTTCTGACAGAAGGGGAAGGGCTGTGATCACAGGCTTCCTGTATATGGAAGCAGTGATCGCTCCCCTGCCAGCCCAGCCCCTGTACAGTTAGAACACACTGAGGGAACACCGTTGACCCTTAGAGCGCCCCCTCCAGGTTAACCCCTTCCCTGCCAATGGCATTTACACAGTAATCGGTGCACTTTCATAGCACTGATCGCTCTATAAATGCCAATGGTCCCAAAAAAGTGTCAAAATGGTCCAACATGTCCGCCGCAATATCGCAGTACCGCTAAAAATCGCAGATCGCTGCCATTACTAGTAAAAAAAGAAATAAAACCCCCAGAAATGAATTCTCACCATTGGTAAATGCGGCAACTTTTCCGCAATCCAATCAATAAATGCCAATTGCGATTTTTTTTTTTTTTTTTGAGAAAAAAAACAACTTTTTTTGGATTTGTATTTTAGCAAAATTAAGAAAAATTGTATTTTTTTTGCAAAATTGTTGCTCTTTGTTTATAGCGGTGATCAGAAATGATGCAGAGGGGATCAAATACCACCAAAAGAAAGCTCTATTTGTGGGGGGAAAAAAAGGACGCATTTTGTTTGGGTACAAAGTCACACGACCGCGCAATTGTCGGTGAAAGTGACGCAGTGCCGAATCGCAAAAAGTGCTTTGGTCCTAAATGGGGGAAATCCTTCCGGGGCTGAAGTGGTTAAAGGATTAAATTATTAAGGCTTCTTAAATGTTAATGTCATTATATCTTTTTAACATCGCTAAATAGTGAATTACGCATTTTCTTTTTCTAAAATTTAACGAAAATTTGCAGCACCCAACCATCCAGGGTTGGTATTGGTCTGGTGGCAGAAGGTTATCCGGCACCTCATTCCTTGAGTATTAAAATCGTGATCTTGTGAAGCTAAAGACCGAGATCTAGGAAAGGGATAGATGTATGGTATGTTATTGTGTTGTATAGGTTTGGGGTATATGCTTTTGGGAAAGATAAGGAAATACCACTATGATGTGACTAAGCAAGAGAATGGTATGAATCTTAACCACTTCACCCCCGGAAGAATTTTGCACTTTAGGACCGGAGCCCTTTTTGCGATTCGGCGCTGCGTCGCTTTAACTGACAATTGCGCGGTCATGCGACGTTGTACCCAAACAAAATTTGCGTCCTTTTTTCCCCACAAATAGAGCTTTCTTTTAGTGGTATTTGATCGCCTCTGCGTCATTTCTTATCGCCGCTATAAACAAAAGAAGAGCGACCATTTTGCAAAAAAAACCCAAATTTCTTAATTTTTGCTAAAATTCAAAAAAAAAAAAAATATAAAAAAACATTTTTTTTCACAGTTTTTGGCCGATTTATATAATTCCTCATATTTGCGATAAAAAAAAAAATCGCAATTGGTGTTTATTGATTGGTTTGCGCAAAAGTGGCCGCGTTTACGGATTATGAGAATTTATTTGTTTTTTTTTTTTTTTTTTTTTACTAGTAATGGCGGCGATGCGATATTGGGGCGGACATGTCGGAACATTTTGAGACTTTTTTGGGACCAATGACATTTATTTAGCGATCAGAAATTTAAATGTCCACTGATTACTGTATAAATGTCATTGGCAGTGAAGGGGTTAACCTGCAGGGGGAGAGCTAGGGGTTAACTGTGTTCCCTGGGTGTTCTAACTGTGGGGGGGGGTTGGGCTAACATGGGCATGAGAGATCTAACTGATCCCAGTGACAGGGATCAGTAGATCTCTCATGCCCCACTGACAGGGCGGGGAACCGCCATGTTTACAACGGCAGTTCCCCGTTCTTTTCCCTGTAACCGCTCATCGCGGCTCGCCAGTGGACATCGGGTCCGCCCGAGCCACGGGCACACTCCCCAGGAGTGCGGCGGGAGCGCGCCGCCGGCGCGCCCGCGCCCCCTGGTGGCCAAATGCGAATCGCCGCTTATTTACGGCAATTCGCGCAGGGCTCCCCGACTGCCGCCGTGAAAAGACGGCGCGCAGTTGGGAACCTGTTAAGCTGAAATAGATCTCTTGAGTAAGGCTACTGATGTGGTATGGGGGAAAAAAACCTGATACAGAGAGATGTGGGATTTCAACGGTGCCAACATGAATCAAAAAGTGACAGAAAACAATAAAATCTAACAATTTTTATTCATACATAGTTAAAATGACATCTATGTGCAATTTTAAGAACAATGCAGGCAGATTGCTGTCACCTTCATATCAGTTCAGAGTTGACATTTCAAGTAGTGATCTAAGGATATTGCTACACGTTTCACCTGTAAAGGCTTCCTCAGGAAATCAGAGTAGATCACCGGAAACACTTTTGTAACCTGCGAACGCCATGTAAGCTGCCTGCCAGGAAACCCCAAGGCCTATGATGGTCACAGCGGGAGGGGGGGGGGGGGGGGGGTGCAGCGTGTTCACAGGGGACATAAAATGTCCAATTATATAGACAACAGTCGATTATCAAAAATGAGGGAAGCCTCAGTCTTGCAAGTGTCAACAACAATCAGTAACACTGTATAAAGACACACGACCATGTAGGCTTCCCTCCTAGTCCCCCTACCACCCCCAAACCAATGGTCTGGTTGAAAAAAAATGAACCATACCATTCAGAGGTAAGAAATATTTTTTTGGGATGAAGATGATGATTTCTTAAAAGAGAAGTATGGGGTGGTTGTTGTTTTTACCGATGTATCAGTTCTCTCATCTCCCTGAGCGGATAGCTGATGACTATAAGTCAGCAGCTCTCCACTCTGCCCCCCTCGGTCAAAGGAGTGGAGGGGGTGGAGCGGGCCATGTCAGTCCAGGCACCGTGCGGAATCGGACGTTATTCTTGTGATGACGCGGCGCCTGGACCAACTTCTATGATGTCAGCAGAGAGCGGACTTATATCTGCTGAAAATGGATCACAGGAGTGTAAAACGACTGCTGTGATCCATTGGAGAAATGCAGCCAAATAAGCTTTGTCTATAATCCTCCTTTAAGATGACAGGACATGGATGTATCAACAATATTTTTATGGTGTTAATCAATGTTAAATTAAAATTTGCAAATTCAATTTAAATTAGTAAACAAAAAAAATAAAACGTAAAAATTGAATTTTTTTAAAAAAAGTTTATGTAATTAAAATGTATTTAAGAATACAATTTAAATTTGCTCATCCAGTTATAAAATATCAAAGATAAGATGTTTTATTTTAAAGGGCATTGACTAAACTGGTTAATGCAAAAAACGGACAATTGGGATGATTATCGGGATGCTGTCCTTTTCGGAATTCGAGCAAAAAAACAATTCACTACAAAATATTCCCCGTTTTTTCTACTTTATGGCAGAGAAGCAAGGTTTCCAGTAGAAGTGCCAACTGATTTTGATGTAAGTGACATCAAATAATTTAGTTTGGGGGGAGTTCATTGCGAGACATGTAAAATAATGTAAGACAAACACAATTTATTTAATTTTTTTTTAATTAAAAATTTCAGTTCCACCCAGAATTTTTTTTTTTTTTTTTTTTTTATGGCATCCACTCTTAATACTAAATAGATGTAACCTTTTGTTTCCTTTCAAACCACCTAGTAATTCCATGTATTTTTTTTACTCACAATTTAATTTCTCCCACTGCTGGACTTTTCCATTTTAGGTGAGGGCACCAGAAGCCCTTCTATAGTCTCCTGGCATCTCTTCCTGAAAGAAGTGCATGGTGGGTAACCATCATGCACTCCTCAATCTCGGTCCGCCTTAAATTGCATCATTTCCTGTCTGGAAATAACACAATTTTACAGTACAGGGAAGCCCACTGACCCCTGGGAAATGATGAGTCACGTCACCCAGGAGGCCAGGGGAAGCAGGAAGTGAGGAGAAGAGCCTAAGACCCAATCGGGTCAGATTACAGAGACCGCCTTGCAACAAGTGACGTGGGGTGAGTATGAAATGTTGGTTTCCTTCAAAAGGTAAGTCTATATAGGCAAAGGACTTGAATGATGTAAAAAAAAAATAAAAAATTCTGGGTGGAACTCCGCTTTAACATATTGTGTATAACAATGAAGATTTTTCAGTACTGTCAACTAAGTCGGTCTGTGGAGTGAGTTTTCCTAAACTGAATCTAGCCAACTATTGCATGCTATATATAGTATTTTTTTTAAATATATTTTTTTTTTTTTTTTGGTTTGTTGGAAAAGAGTTTCAAAAAATGTAAGAATCAATGGTATTATAAGCTAAAATTTTAATATATGCTGTTATTTTGCTTATAGTTGCAAAAATATGACATTGAAGGCATGCTGGAAACTGAAGAAATACGTGACGGGCTAACAATGAAAAATCAAATAACTGAGATTGTAGAAAAAAGTATTTAAAAAAAAATCAGAGGCTTAAAAGAAAAATGGATACAACAGAATCTTTTTTCGAAAGAGGATGAGGTTTTAGTGGCCAACATCAAAAGTAGGCAAAGGAAAGGTGATAAATTAAATCCTAATTATGAAGGATCATTCAAATTAGTTGAGGTTTATGGAAACAATGCCACTGTAGAAAACAAAAAAGGAACAATTAAAGTCCATACAGACCATGTAAAAAAAACGGAAGATTAACACTAAAGCTACCAACAAAAACAAACATAAATGAGAGGAGAAATCCATCTGAGGATAACGAAGAAGAAAACGTTGGCATGTCTGAAATATCATCAAAAAGTGAAAAAGATGGCAACATGGACACTCCAATTCCAATTTTATCATCTATGACCACTGAAAAAATTCAAGTGAAAAATAATTTTCTATAAAAAAAAACACAATGCTGACAAGATATCAAATGATAGCTCCAAGTGTTCCACATTAATAGTTCAAGGTAGTTACATGATATTTATGTAAAATATATATAATATCGCAATATTGATTTATAGCACTGCTAATTAATTTATAAAAATCCAACAAATAACTGGCTGAGAAGATTGCTGCCTGTCGAGATATTGTGCACTCTGTGTTCCATGTTACCTACGAGCCCATGTACAAGTTGCCTCATACGAATGTTACAATGCATTTCTTCTTCTTTATTGAAAACTCAATGTGGAAAAAATAAATAAAATCCACCAGATATAGAAAAAGCATGGAAGAATGAGACTGGCCACATCCTTTGATCAAAAATCGGCCCTTATAAGATATTTGACACGGACCTACAACGATTAAAGCCAGGAATGGAGCTTAAAAGTGAGGTAATGTATGGATTGGAACTATTGTATAACAATATTAAAGTTTTCAGAAACCTGCATTCACTCAATTTGATCTCTCACAGTACACGGAACATGGAAATGCAATTATTTAATTAAATATAAACTTCTGAATACCTTTTTCTCATCAGCAGTATATAGCAGTCTTGTGACTTCTACCAGTGTCCGGTTAAAGCTTGTAGGAGTTTTCATTCTCCTCCGAATGGCCTATGAGGCTGCAGTACCACTAACTACAGTGCTGATTGGCCCCCTGTGCTGATCACATGCACCCCCCCCCTCCAAAAAATAAAATAAATTAAGCAATATATACCGAACTGACAATGTGCCTGCAAGACTTTGTTCAGCAGATGGATTAATACAGGATCAAAATGCCTTTTTACACAAGCCGCATGATTAAACCCTTAGGTTCTATGGTGAATATAACAAGCATGCTTTACTTTTACTTCTGCCGGTTTATTAACACTCTAAGGCTCCTTTAACACCAGTGCTGCACGAGCATTAGCGGTAAAATACCGCTAGTTTGCAGAACTTTTAGTGGCGCTTTGGCACCGCTATTCAGGAGGCAGTATTGCACTTTTAACCTCCCCTCCACAAGAGGTTCTAAAGTGCCGGAGTGTGGCACTTAAGAAGCACTGGCCATTCATTTCAATGGGAAGGGGCAGTGGAGGAGCTACCACACCGCCCCAAAGATGCTGCTTGCAACACTTTTTTTTTTTTACTGTCCTGCAAAACGCACCGCCCCAGTGTGAAAGCAATTTGGCTTTCACAATGGGGTGGAGATGGGGGGGTGTTTCAGGTGCTATTTTTAGCGGTAAAGCCCTTGAAAAACGTTCCGGTGTGAAAGGGGACTAATTGCAATATTGGGGATTTTGTTGCAGTATGATGGAACATATTTGCGGTTTATTCAAATAACGTTGATTTTAGAAATATAGAAAAGTGCTCCATTTTAATATACAGTTCAGTGAGCAGCAATGTTGTATTTCAGATAATAAATGTGTATCTAAGGATTTTATCATCACACAATGAGGAACAAACACACGGAAAGATAAAAATGACGCACACATCGCATGACAATGTGGGAAGGCAAAACCTACAATGCATTTCGGGTAAAAAAAAACAAACAAAAAATTAAGTTTCGTAAGGTTGCCAAAGAACACCTTGAAGATTTTATTTAGAGACTTCTTTATCCTATAAATTACATAAATTGAAATTAGCATAGATTATTATTTTATAATATTTTGGACTATACTAGGATTATCGGCTCTGCAAACCAAAACCACCACTGGACCCCAATTGTGAGTGCACTTGATAAGTTCATGGAAAATATAAATATTTTTTTACGAAAAATATGATGCACTTCTTATTCATTTTAAATTCAATTTATTGCTGTTTGTTTTTTTTGTTATAATAATTATGAACAATACTTTGAGGCACTAAATACTCACAAAGAAGTACATTTTACAAAGAGGCTACCACCTACATAAATACATTTTCATTTAAAAAATAGATTTTAAAATTAGCACTGCATCTTCCTGATTAACTTTGTACAACAACATTCCTATTGATGCCAAATGACCATAAATACATATTTTTTTTTTTTCAAAATGATAAAGACCCACAAACTAATTACTTAATACATTCATGTTAACCATGGATTGATAAATATTTCACTGCGTCTATCCCATTGAGACAGCCCACAAGTATTTGGCTCTTATGCCCCATACACACGGTCCGAAAATCGGACGACGGATCATTAGTTTTTTTTCCATGCTTATCTCACATTGAATCGGAAGAGTGGACTAAAGTTACGAAAATCCTCGTAGAACAGAATTAAAAAATCTGAAGTGATGTGACGTGTTGTAGTGTATTTGTATTGGATTTTCGGACGACAGCTGTACTGATTGAACGCAAATAGGACGATGTGTTATCAAACGATCAAAATATTCCTGTAAGTCCGATCAAATATGAATTGGATGAACGTTCATGATCGGCTCTGGTAAGTTGTGTACTAACGATCTGATTATCGTATGAGTGCGCTGTAAGCGGTATTTCCCGTCCGATTTTCGGACCGTGTCTACGGCCATTAGAATACCAACAAAGTCACTGATCCTGATTGTTGGCGGTCACTGTTGTTCGAAAAAGAGAAGTGTGTGTTACAAAATAACAAAACATTATTACTGACGTAGGTGGCGGGGCCGAGTCATGCGGTCTCTGTCGATGGTCACAGCAGCAGGGAAGAGCCTTTAGGCCTCATACACACGGACGTTTTTTGACGTTTTTTGCAGCTCTCCATGTTAGTCAATGGCCCCATAAAAACGTCGGCGTTTTTGAGCTGTAGGTGGCGTCGGCGTTAGTGAGCAGAAAGTAGAACCCACAGCCATCGCGTTCTGAGGATGTAACGTTTTGACGTTTGACGCCGACGCCACAAAACGCCAACTAATATTGTACTGGCGTTTTCCGGCGTTTTTTGATGCTGACGTTTTTAGGTTGAAAAATAGCAGAGGGATGATTTTTTTTAAAAAACGCCTATTGACGCCGACGCTCAAAAACGCCAATGCATAACGCCGAAAAACGTTGCCTTTTTTTCCTTGACGTCGGACCCGACGTTTTGTTTATTTTTTTTAGATACGCCCGTGTGTATGAGGCCTTATAATCACTTAAAAACTGTTATGCTTTACAGTAAAGACAAGTGACCCCTACCAACAGAACTGAATCTGCGTCCACAAGGGATGGCTCGACATTTGCTTAGTATATGGACAACTGTAGAAGAAAAAAATTGTTAGCAACAAATAATAATAATGCTTGATTTTTTTTTTTTTTTTTTATCAGGTAATGTACCCAAAGGAAAAAAAAAGTCTTTATCTTAATTCTCTTGGGGAAACTAAAGCAGATATGCAGCATTGCAGCGATTTGCCAAGATGATTAAAAATACTGTAATATTAATGTTTGAAGACTAAGTTGACTTGTAAAAAATGATACAACCAAGTAGAAAGCTCATTCTGTAGCTTAAAACATTTAAAATAAAAAAATGTTTACTATGCAGTGGAGCTGTGCCCACCCTGCACATGAAATTTGCTCATTGTTGTCTATGGGAAAGGATAGCAGAGACATACTTGTTACCTTAGGAGTTTATGTGAAATCTCCATTAATAGCTGTAAAATATTGTAATTATGAATATATATTAGAGGTAATATCTTACTACGTCTGTATGCAAAAAGCTTTGTCTAAACCAGGGGTAAGCAACCTGCGGCCGTCCAGCTGTTGCAGAACTACAAGTCCCATCATGCAGCTGGGAATAATGGTAACTGCCAGCCTTGCAATGCCTCATGGGAAATGTAGTTCCACAACAGCTGGAGGGCCACAGGTTGCCTGCCCCTGGTCTAAACAATGGGACCCAGACCCCTTTATTCTATAAACATTCACTTCAAAGGATCCCTCGTTTAGATATGCAATGAAGGTGACCAGCCGGTCCTCAGTACTCAAATTCCCTGAAAATTTTGTTGCATTAAAGGGGGATGACTTGGGCAAACTATAGGGATGGAGGATTAGCCAATCATAAAGGAATAGGGAAGCCTACCAATCAGGGCCATTTCAGGCCAACCAATGAGGCACCGGCATAGAATGATATCCACAGACTAGAGGGGAGGAAAGATGCTCTCTTTTTGAATGGTAGTCAGCAGACTGGGGCTGCCCTGTGCAGCAGCATGGTAACCATGGACTTATATGTTATGTGTTTGACTGTATGTTTTTGTTCTGAGGAATTTAACATACCGTATTTTCCGGCGTATAAGACAACTTTTTAACCCATGAAAATCTTCTCAAAAGTTGGGGGTCGTCTTATATGCCGGGAGTCGCGCCGCTCAAGTGTGAAACTTTAGGGACAGGCGCCCTCTAGCTGAGCCACCGTGCGCCGCATCTCGGCCAGCCAATCCTGGAGCCGCCCCCTCTCCCTGCTCTCATGCTTACAGTACTTTTTTTCTACTTTATGGCAGAGAAGCAAGGTTTCCAGTAGAAGTGCCAACTGATTTTGAAGTAAGTGACATCAAATAATTTAGTTTGGGGGGAGTTCATTGTGAGACATGTAAAATAATGTAAGACAAACACATTGTTTTTTTTCTTAATTAAAAATATTAGCTCCACCCAGATTTTTTTTTTTATGGCATCCACTCTTAATAATAAATAGATGTAACCTTTTGTTTCCTTTCAAACCGCCTAGTAATTCCATGTATTTTTTTACTCACAATTTAATTTCTCTCACTGCTGGACTTTTCCATTTTAGGTGAGGGCACCTGAAGCCCATCCGTAGTCTCCTGGCATCTCTTCCTGAAAGAAGTGCATGGTGGGTAACCATCATGCACTCCTCAATCTCGGTCCGCCTTAAATTGCATCATTTCCTGTCTGGAAATAACATGATTTTACAGTACAGGGAAGCCCACGGACTCCTGGGAAATGATGAGTCATGTCTCCCAGGGGAAGCCAGAAGTGAGAAGAGCCTAGGACCCAATCGGGTCAGATTACAGAGACCACCTAGCAACAAGTGACTTGGGGTGAGTATGAAATGTTGGTTTCCTTCAAAAGGTAAGTCTATATAGGCAAAGGACTTGAATGATGTAAAAAAAAAAAAAAATTCTGGGTGGAACTCCGCTTTAACATATTGTGTATAACAATGAAGATTTTTCAGTACTGTCAACTAAGTCGGTCTGTGGAGTGAGTTTTCCTAAACTGAATCTAGCCAACTATTGCATTCTATATATAGTATTTTTTTTAATACATTTTTTTTTTGGTTTGTTGGAAAAGAGTTTCAAAAAATGTAAGAATCAATGATATTATAAGCTAAAATTGTAATATACGCTGTTATTTTGCTTATAGTTGCAAAAATACGACATTGAAGGCATGCTGGAAACTGAAGAAATACATGACGGGCTCACAATGAAAAATCAAATAACCGAGATTGTAGAAAAATTTATTTAAAAAAAATCAGAGGCTTAAAAGAAAAATGGATACAACAGAATCTTTTTTCGAAAGAGGATGAGGTTTCAGTGGCCAACATCAAAAGTAGGCAAAGGAAAGGTGATAAATTAAATCCTAATTATGAAGGATCATTCAAATTAGTTGAGGTTTATGGAAACAATGCCACTGTAGAAAACAAAAAAGGAACAACTAAAGTCCATGCAGACCATGTAAAAAAACTGAAGATTAACACAAAAGCTACCAACAAAACAAACATAAATGAGAGGAGAAAGCCATCTGAGGATAACGAAGAAGAAAACTTTGGCATGTCTGAAATATCATCAAAAAGTGAAAAAGATGGCAACATGGAGACTCCAATTCCAATTTTATCATCTATGACCACTGAAAAAATTCAAGTGAAAAATAATTTTCTATAAAAAAAAAAAAATCACAAGGCTGACAAGATATCAAATGATAGCTCCAAGTGTTCCACATTAATAGTTCAAGGTAGTTACATAATATTTATGTAAAATATATATAATATCGCAATATTGATTTATAGCATTGCTAATTCATTTATAAAATCCAACAGATAACTGGCTGAGAAGATTGCTGCCTGTCGAGATATTGTGCACTCTGTGTTCCGTGTTACCTACGACATTGAGCCCATGTACAAGTTGCCTCATACGAATGTTACAATGCATTTCTTCTTCTTTATTGAAAACTCAATGTGGAAAAAATAAATAAAATCCACCAGATATAGAAAAAGCATGGAAGAATGAGACTGGCCACATCCTTTGATCAAAAATTGGCCCTTATAAGATATTTGACACGGACCTACAACGATTAAAGCCAGGAATGGAGCTTAAAAGTGAGGTCATGTATGGATTGGAACTATTGTATAACAATATTAAAGTTTTCAGAAACCTGCATTCACTCAATCTGATCTCCCACAGTACACGGAACATGGAAATGCAATTATTTAATTAAATATAAACTTCTGAATACCTTTTTCTCAGCAGTGTATAGCAGTCTTGTGACTTCTATCAGTGTCCGGTTAAAGCTTGTAGAAGTTTTCATTCTCCTCCGAATGGCCTATGAGGTTGCAGGACCACTAACTACAGTGCTGATTGGCCCCCTGTGCTGATCACATGCACCCCCCCCCCCGCCCTCCAAAAAATAAAATAAATTAAGCAATATATACCGAACTGACAATGTGCCTGCAAGACTTTGTTCAGCAGATGGATTAATACAGGATCAAAATGCCTTTTTACACAAGCCGCATGATCAAACCCTTAGGTTCTATGGTGAATATAACAAGCATGCTTTACTTTTACTGCTGCGGGTTTAATAACACTCTAAGGCTCCTTTAACACCAGTGCTGCACGAGCATTAGCGGTAAAATACCGCTAGTTTGCAGAACTTTTAGTGGCGCTTTGGCACCGCTATTCAGGAGGCAGTGTTGCACTTTTAACCCCCCCTCCACAAGAGGTTCTAAAGTGCCGGAGTGTGGCACTTAAGAAGCACTGGCCATTCATTTCAATGGGCAGGGGCAGTGGTGGAGCTACCACACCGCCCCAAAGATGCTGCTTGCAACACTTTTTTTTTTACTGTCCTGCAAAACGCACCGCCCCAGTGTGAAAGCAATTTGGCTTTCACAATGGGGTGGAGATGGGGGGGTGTTTCAGGTGCTATTTTTAGCGGTAAAGCCCTTGAAAAACGTTCCCGTGTGAAAGGGGACTAATTGCAATATTGGGGATTTTGTTGCAGTATGATGGAACATATTTGCAGTTCATTCAAATAACTGATGTTAGAAATATAGAAAAGTGCTCTATTTTAATATACAGTTCAGTGAGCAGCAATGTTGTATTTCAGATAATAAATGTGTATCTAAGGATTTTATCATCACACAATGAGGAACAAACACACGGAAAGATAAAAATGACGCACACATCGCATGACATCAATGTGGGAAGGCAAAACCTACAATGCATTTCGGGTAAAAAAAAACAAACAAAAAATTAAGTTTCGTAAGGTTGCCAAAGAACACCTTGAAGATTTTATTTAGAGACTTCTTTATCCTATAATTACATAAATTGAAATTAGCATAGATTATTATTTTATAATATTTTGGACTATACTAGGATTATCAGCTCTGCAAACCAAAACCACCACTGGACCCCAATTGTGAGTGCACTTGATAAGTTCATTCAAAATATAAATATTTTTTTACGAAAAATATGATGCACTTCTTATTCCTTTTAAATTCAATTTATTGCTGTTTGTTTTTTTTGTTATAATAATTATCAACAATACTTTGTTGGGTTTTTTTGTTATAATAATTATGAACAATACTTTGAGGCACTAAATACTCACAAAGAAGTACACTTTACAAAGAGGCTACCACCTACATAATACATTTTCATTTAAAAATAGATTTTAAATTAGCACTGCATCTTCCTGATTAACTTTGTACAACAACATTCCTATTGATGCCAAATGACCATAAATACATTTTTTTTTTTCAAAATGATAAAGACCCACAAACTAATTACTTAATACATTCATGTTAACCATGGATTGATAAATATTTCACTGTGTCTATCCCATTGAGACAGCCCACAAGTATTTGGCTCTTATGCCCCATACACACGGTCTGAAAATCGGACGACAGATCATTTGTTTTTGTTTTTTTTCCATGCTTATCTCACATTGAATCGGAAGAGTGGACTAAAGTTACGAAAATCCTCGTAGAACAGAATAAAAAAAATCTGAAGTGTTGTGACGTGTTGTAGTGTATTTGTATTGTATTTTCGGACGACAGCTGTACTGATTGAACGCAAATTGGACGATGTGTTATCAAACGATCAAAATATTCCTGTAAGTCCGATCAAATATGAATTGGATGAACGTTCATGATCGGCTCTGGTAAGCTGTGTACTAACGGTCTGATTATCGTATGAGTGCGCTGTAAGCGGTATTTTCCATCCGATTTTCGGACCGTGTGTACGGCCATTAGAATACCAACAAAGTCACTGATCCTGATTGTTGGCGGTCACTGTTGTTCGAAAAAGAGAAGTGTGTGTTACAAAATAACAAAACATTATTACTGACGTAGGTGGCGGGGCCGAGTCATGCGGTCTCTGTCGATGGTCACAGCAGCAGGGAAGAGCCTTTAGGCCTCATACACACGGACATTTTTTGCAGCTCTCCATGTTAGTCAATGGCCCCATAAAAACGTCTGCGTTTTTGAGCTGTAGGTGGCGTCGGCGTTAGTGAGCAGAAAGTAGAACCCATGGCCATCGCGTTCTGAGGCTGTAACGTTTTGACGTTTTTTGACGCCAACGCCACCTAATGTTGTACCGGCGTTTTCCGGCGTTTTTTGACGCCGACATTTTTAGGTTGAAAAATAGCAGAGGGATGATTTTTTTTTAAAAAACGCCTATTGACGCCGACGCTCACTAACGCTCAAAAACGCCAATGCATAACGCCCAAAAACGTTGCCTTTTATTCCTTGACGTTGGACCCGACGCTTTGTTTATTTTTTTCAGATACGCCCGTGTGTATGAGGCCTTATAATCACTTTAAAAACTGTTATGCTTTACAGTAAAGACAAGTGACCCCTACCAACAGAACTGAATCTGCGTCCACAAGGGATGGCTCGACATTTGCTTTGTATATGGACAACTGTAGAAGAAAAAAATTGTTAGCAACAAATAATAATAATGTTTGATTTTTTTTTTATCAGGTAATGTACCCAAAAGGAAAAAAAAAAAAAAAAAAAAA
>BLSH010219271.1:27719-42080 GCA_018402905.1 Glandirana rugosa | reverse complement strand
CGGGGCTGGGGGGATACAGAGGACACAGATGATATACCTCCCACAGAGGACAGCTTGTCCTTGCCTCTGGGCAGCCTGGCACACATGGCCGACTACATGCTGCAGTGCCTGTGCAACGACAGCCAAGTTGCCCACATTGTAACTTCTTCTGATTACTGGGTGGCCCTGCTGTATCCCCGTTACAAGGACAACGTGCCGTCGTTAATTCCCTCACTGGAGCGTGAGAGGAAGATGCGCGACTACAAGCGCACTCTGGTAGAGGCGCTGCTGAGGGCATTCCCAAATGACACCGGGGGCTCAGCGGAAGCACAAGGCGAAGGTAGAAGAGGAGGAGGAGGAAGAGGCCAGCAACGCAGCTGTGCCACCCCCAGCACCTCAGAAGGCAGGGTTAGCATGGTCAAAATGTGGCAAAGCTTTGTCAGCAGCCCGCCACAACAAACAGCACCACCAGCCGATAGACAACGTCTTAGCAGGAGGCAGCATTTCAGCAACATGGTGGAAGAGTATGTGGGCACACGCGCTACACGTACTGACTGATGGGTTTGCCCCATTCAACTTCTGGGTCTCCAAATTGGCCACATGGCCTGAGCTTGCCCTTTATGCCTTGGAGGTGCTGGCCTGCCCTGCAGCCAGTGTATTGTCTGAACGCAGTGTTGCCAACCGTCCGTAAATTTACGGACAGCCAGTAAAAACAGGGCCGTTTTTTGGGTGTCCGTAAAAGTCCGTAGCAGCCGAAAAGTGCCAGTAAAAATCGGCTCCGGTCAGAGCTGTGCATGTGCAATTACGGAAATCCCCAAGCGGCAAGTGAGAAGATCCAATCCTGACCCTGAGACGAGTTGGACGACCTCTCCTCCTGCTGCCAGCTAGTGCCTCTGCCCAGCCCATCCACCCTCAAATGAGGTTACTGCATTTTCCCGCCACACCACCGCCAGCCAGCACCCGACCGGAGCAGACGCTCCGGATGGATCCTCCTGATTCCTGCCTGCCTCCCTGCTCTGGCTGACCCTGCAGCCCTCCTGGTGACAGTGGTGAGTGCAGTACCCTTCCTTTTCAAGCCAGCCTAAAAGAGTCGGGACAGTGAGTGTGTAACTCTTTGACACCCACCCTGTCTCTGCTCACTCTAACAGACTGCCGCGAGCCAGGCTGCCGGAGTCTCTCTCTCTTATTGTGCACTTATCTTATCTCTTATTGTGCACTGTAAGAGTGCAGTGTGCACTGGATAAGTGGCAGGAGGTAATGGAAGGATGTTGTAATGGAAACAGGAGGTGATGGGGATGGTGTGATGGAGATGGAGGGATGGTGACAGGAAGTGATGGGGAGATTGTGTGATGGAGACAAGAGGTGATGGAGGGATGGAGACAGGGGGTGGTGTGATGGAGATGAAGGGTGATGGAGGGATGGAGACTTGAGGGATAAAACAGGAGGTGATGGAGACAGGAAGTCTTTAGAAGTGGGGACATAAATTCTGGTGTTCCTAGTGGCTACCAGGGATTTCACCTCACTTTCTGTGGTGATTATGGAACAGAAATTAAGGGGAAATCTCTACAATTTGACATGGGTGACAAAACTGATGGACTAAATAATCTGCCATTATTATATTGAAAATAGCAGAAATATGTTTTTTCTACCTTGCTATCTACCTTTAATCACATTGCTATTTGCACAGTGTACTTGCTTGTAGCCTAAATACTGAAATTTGCACTGAAAACTGTAATTTTGTAACTTTTGTAAAATGTCAGTAAAAACTTGTCTGTGCCAGTAAATTTTGGGTGTCATGCCAGTAAATTTTAATCTGGTAGGTTGGCAACACTGTCTGAACGTGTGTTTAGCACGGCAGGGGGCGTTATCACAGACAAGCGCAGCCGCCTGTCCACAGCCAAGGTGGACAAGCTAACCTTTATTAAAATGAATCAGGCATGGATCCCACAAGACTTGTCTGTACCTTGTGCAGAATAAACATTTAGACCGGACTCACACAGCCATTCATATACTTCTTTTTTTGAATAGGCCTCAATACAAAAAAAAAATACCATGTTGGTTACCTCCTCCTACTCCTCTACCACCGCCACTTCCACCTACACTGCCATGGTCATGGCCTAGTCAACCTCTAGGCTCCTACTTCACATCCACCCCCCTTCCCATTTTTTTATTTGATTTTAATTTATTTTCCCTATCCCCATTTTTTTGTAGGGCACTTGCCCTACTCTTACCCCCATTTTACTTCCTTTTGCAGCCCTCTAGTGCTTTCCAGGACATTGTTACAGCCATTTTTGTGCCTAAAAGTTCAGGTCCCCATTGATTTCAATGGGGTTCGGGGTCTGTGCGATCGTTCGGGTTCCGTCCGGACCCGAATCCGGACTTTGTCCCAAAGTTCGGCCGGACCAGCAGAACCCGAACTTCCAGAGGTTCGCTCAACTCTAGTTTTGAATACTTTTAAGTACAGAGGCAGATCCCTCCATAAAGAGGACCTATCACCTCCTATTACTGTCACATGGGATGATTACATTCATTATAGACCCCAGATCCCTCCATAAAGAGGACCTGTCACCACCTATTACTGTCACATGGGATGTTTACATTCATTATAGACCCCAGATCCCTCCATAAAGAGGACCTGCCACCGCCTATTACTGTCACATGGGATGTTTACATTCATTATAGACCCCAGATCCCTCCATAAAGAGGACCTGTCACCTCCTATTACTGTCACATGGGATGTTTACATTCAATATAGACCCCAGATCCCCCCATAAAGAGGACCTGTCACCTCCTATTACTGTCACATGGGATGTTTACATTCATTATAGACCCCAGATCTCTCCATAAAGAGGACCTGTCACCTCCTATTACTGTCACATGGGGTGTTTACATTCATTATAGACCCCAGATCTCTCCATAAAGAGGACCTGTCACTGCCTATTGCTGTCACATGGGATGTTTACATTCATTATAGACCCCAGATCCCTCCATAATGAGGACCCGTCACTGCCGATTGCTGTCACATGGGATGTTTACATTCATTATAGACCCCAGATCTCTCCATAAAGAGGGCCTGTCACCACCTATTGCTGTCACATGGGATGTTTACATTCATTATAGACCCCAGATCCCTCCATAAAGAGGACCTGCCACCGCCTATTACTGTCACATGGGATGTTTACATTCATTATAGACCCCAGATCCCTCCATAAAGAGGACCTTTCACCTCCTATTACTGTCACATGGGATGTTTACATTCATTATAGACCCCAAATCTCTCCATAAAGAGGACCTGTTACTGCCTATTACTGTCACATGGGGTGTTTACATTCATTATAGACCCCAGATCCCTCCATAAAGAGGACCTGTCACCGCCTATTACCGGTACATGGGATGTTTACATTCATTATAGACCCCAGATCCCTCCATAAAGAGGACCTGTCACCGCCTATTACTGTCACATGGGATGTTTACATTCATTATAGACCCCAGATCCCTCCATAAAGAGTACCTGTCACCTCCTATTACTGTCACATGGGATGTTTACATTCATTATAGACCCCAAATCTCTCTATAAAGAGTACCTGTCACCGCCTATTACTGTCACATGGGATGTTTACATTCATTATAGACCCCAAATCTCTCTATAAAGAGTACCTGTTACTGCCTATTACTGTGACAAGGGATGATTTCATTCCTTGTGACAGTAATAAAAGCGATCAGAATTTTTTTTTTTTTTAAGGGACAGAGTAAAAATAAAAATAAAAATAAATAAGAAAAAAAAATGTTTAAAGCGCCCCATCCTTCCGTGCTCGCGCGCCAAAGAAAACACATACGTAAGTTGTGCCAGCAAATGTAAACGGTGTTCAAACCACACATGTGAGGTATCGCCGAGATCGGTAGAGCGAGAGCAATGATTCTAGCGCTAGACCTCCTCTGTAACTCAGGTAACAACAGGTGATACAGTGTGACATATAATGTTTGGGGATTCTAAGTAATTATCTAGCAAAAAATACTGATTTTAACTTGTAACCAACAAATGTCAGAAAAAGGCTGTGATGCAAAGCATCCTGACTGCAGCAAGTGTACACCTCTGACCACTCGCTTTTCAGCTCAATAAAGGAGCTGTTTGGAGGCAGTAAAAACACGGTTTAACGGTATTTTTTTTTTTTTACTTGCCCCCCCAACCACAAACATAAATGAGACCTGACAGCAGCAATTAATGGTAACTGTAGTGATGAGAACGTAGTTAGTGGGAGTATGTTATTGAGACAAGAGGTTATAAAGGTAAAGAGCAGTTCTTTAGAGGTCTCTGGAGTTAGGAAGGGGTCTATGTTGTAGATTATGCCAAACTAAAGACAGAAGGATTTAGAGATGTTCAGGATTAGGATGTTCAAGACATAGGTCACATCAAAGCATCAAACTTGTGAGGTAGGTAGAATGACATTATTAACAATTCAGAAACTTTAAACTGTAAACGTTCATCGTTTACATTTGGAATAAAAAAATATATATATATATATATATATACACACACAGTATATTAGCATCATTTGTATGTGAATGTTCTCATTATTCCAGGTCATCTAGTAGTAGTCACATTCAGGTGGACTTGTTCTATAATGTTGAGGATGTTTCCTAACTTATCACAGCCACTTCTTCAGTTCTACATGAGCATCCTTTTCAGTGTTGCAGTAATCCTTGAAATATAATTTGATATCCAAAACATCACAGTAAGTGTAATAAAAAAACTCTGGTCACCCCTCCAGAGTAGTACAGCATCACATTGGTGACACAACTACTCTGAAGAAAGTATGTATAAAAATTAGTAAAAAATGAAAAAAAAAATGGTTAAAAACAAATGATTGCAACATTTTTTTTTTACTGTCACCAGTCAGTATCGCTGATCACCGCCACACCAGTTATATGATGACACTGTACTGCACTGGTGACACCCGGATCACCTCACACCAGGTATATGATGACACTGTACTGCACTGGTGACACCCTGATCACCCCACACCAGTTATATGATGACACTGTACTGTACTGGTGACACCCTGATCACCTCACACCAGTTATATGATGACACTGTACTGCACTGGTGACACCCTGATCACCCCACACCAGTTATATGATGGCGCTGTACTGTACTGGTGACACCCTGATCACCTCACACCAGGTATATGATGACACTGTACTGCACTGGTGACACCCTGATCACCTCACACCAGTTATATGATGGCGCTGTACTGCACTGGTGACAGTATGTAACGAATAAATTGTGAAAAAAAACACTTTTCATTTAACCACTTGCTTACTGGGCACTTAAACCCCCCTCCTGCCCGGACCAATTTTCAGTTTTTAGCACTGTCACAGTTTGAATGACAATTGCGCGGTCGTGCAAACAAACAAAATTAATATGAATTAAAAATAAACAAAATTGACATCCTTTTTTTCCCCACCAATAGAGCTTCCTTTTGGTGGTATTTGATCACCTCTGCGGTTTTTATTTTTTGCGCTATAAACAAAACAAGAGCGACAATTTTGAAAAAAGAACAGTTTTTTTTTACTTTTTGCTATAATACATATCCAAAAATAAAAAATAAAAAAACACATTTATTCCTCAGTTTAGGCTGATATATATTCTTCTACATATTTTTGGTAAAAAAAAAATCGCAATAAGCGTATTTTGATTGGGCTGTGCAAATGTTATAGCGCCTACAAACTATGGACATTGGTTTGTGGTGTTTTTATTATTTCTTTTTTCTTTACTAGTAATGACGGCGATCTGAGATTTTTATCGGGACTGCGATATTGTTGCAGACATGTCGGACATTTTTGACACTTTCTTAGGACCACTGACATTTATACAGCGATCAGATCTAAAAATAGACACTGATTACTGTATAAATGTCACTGGCAGGGAAGGGGTTAACACTAAGGGGGCGATCAAGGGGTTAAATGTTTTGCCTGTATGTGTTCTAACTGTGTGGGGGCGGGGCTAACAGTGACATAACAGATCTAACTGATCCCGATCACAGAGATCAGTGGATCTGTCACCCCCCTCCCTCACAGAGCGGGTAACCGCCGTGTTTACATCGGTGGTTCCCCGTTCTGGCTCTCTGTGAAGAGATTGCGGGTCTCCGGCGGACATCGAGTCCTCCCGACCCCCGGGCACGATCACGCAGCGTGTGGCGGCTGCGAGAGTGAGCCCTGGAGCGTGGAAAGGGGAGGATGTCTACTGACGTCCTCCTGGCAATCCAGAGCCGCGCTGTAGCCGTCAATCGGCTATATCGCGGATCTGAAGTGGTTAATTTCTTAATTTTCCTAAAAATTGTAACAAAAAAAATACAGCTCCAAAAAACTCGCCATGCCTCCTATTAAAAACCTTGGACTGTCTACTTTCCAAAAAGGGGTAATTTGGGGGATATTTGTACTTTCCTGGTGTTTTAAGGGCCTCAAAAAATGAGACTGGCTGTCAGTACATCGGGATTGATCAATTTTCAGATATACATACCATAGTTTGTAGATGATAACTATCCTGCAGATTAAATAATATACAGTACACTGATTTGTGTTATTTTCACAAGAAACATATCATTTTGGCCTTATAAAGAAAGATTATTTGTTTGCAAAATTTTATTACATAAACAAAGAAAAACTTATTTTTTTCTTTTCAATATTTTTGGTATTTTTTTTTGTTTATAACAAAAATAAAAAAACCCAGTGGTGATCAAATACCACCAGAAGAAATCTCTATTTGTGTGTAAAAATGATATACCATATATACTCGCGTATAAGTCGACCCGTGTATAAGCCGACCCCCTACTTTTGCCTAAAAAATATGGGAAAACGTATTGACCCGCGTATAAGCCTAGGGTGGGAAATGCAGCAGCCAGAAAACAGGGACAGGGAGCCAGAACACAGGGACAGGGAGCCAGAACACAGGGATATGAGCCAGGACACAGGGATTGTAGCCAGGACACAGGGATTGTAGCCAGGACACAGGGATTGTAGCCAGGACACAGGGATTGTAGCCAGAACACAGGGATATTAGCCAGGACACAGGGATATTAGCCAGGACACAGGGATATTAGCCAGGACACAGGGATTGTAGCCAGGACACAGGGATTGTAGCCAGGACACAGGGATTTTAGCCAGGACACAGGGATTTTAGCCAGGACACAGGGATTTTAGCCAGGACACAGGGATTTTAGCCAGGACACATGGATTTTATCCAGGACACAGGGATTTTAGCCAGAACACAGGGATTGCAGCCAGGACACAGGGATTTTAGCCAGGACACATAGACTGTAGCCAGAACACATAAGGGATGAGTAAGGTAGATTCACATTAAACAGAGCTGTGCTGCTTCTAATAGCCGTTCTGTGCTTGTAACTGTGACTAATCACATTGGAATGCAGAGAATGCTGAGAGAGAGCTGCAGCTCTTCACTGAGATCAGGAGGTGGGCGGGACTGAACAGCTAACATCAGCTTGTCCCGCCCACCTGCCGACATCAAGCTGAAAATCTGACACCTCTCTCAGCATTCTCTGCATTCCAATGTGATTAGTCACAGTTACAATGCACAGAGCGGCTCTAAGAAGCAGCACAGCTCTGTTTAATGTGAAACTACTGATCACCCACAGACACTGACTCGGGTATAAGTCGAGGGGGGTCTTTTTCAGCACAAAAAATGTGCTGAAAAACTCGGCTTATACTTGAGTATATATGGTAGATTTCATTTGGGAACAGCATTGCATTACCACGCAATTGTCATTTAAAGAATCGCAGTCCTGAATAGCGAGAAATGACCTTCCGAAGGTCAAGGCGGTAACAAAGAAAATTAACTGTGTGGTTCCATCCATAATCTTAAAATGAAATACAATTCTGAATATTTTCACAAATTCATTGTCCTCCTAAACTGAGAATCAGTGGCTTGTTGGTCTTCTTTAGAACATCGAGCAGCTTGTTCTTGCCATGATCTCCACAACTTCTGACAATCTTGTATAGCTCTCTCATCTTGTCCTGGGACGTTCTCTGACATCTCACAGTTTCATACTGCTCATCGGTCAGAAGGTTTTTGAGTTTATCAAGAACTTCTTCTACATTGGACACTTTTTGGATCAGGTCATCATAATGTAGATCTACAAAGTGCTCTGCTGATGGGGAAGAACCTGCAAGTATAAAACTATATTGTTATGGCATGCTGTGTATTTATATCGCTTGCTCTTTCTTCTCAATTTATTTTTTGGCTTTTTGTTCTGTGATAATAATCTGATCTACTATGTTATGCTATGATGCCTTGTATTCCTTTTTTTCACTCGTTTGTTAATTGATCCTCAGTTTACCTGTAATACAAAATATGATTTTCCATTGTTGCCATGTATGTCCAACCTAAGCCAATATTTCATATGCAGCACTATATTAAAACAAATATAAACAATAATAAACTAGCACTATTGTGCACATTCCTATGTCATCACATTCTACAGGGTGGGCCATTTACATGGATACACCTTAATAAAATGGGAATGGCTGGTGATATTAACTTCCTGTTTGTGGCACATTAGTATATGTGAGGGGGGAAACTTTTCAAGATGGGTGGTGACCATGGCGGCCATTTTGAAGTTGGCCATTTTGAATCCAACTTTTGTTTTTTCAATAGGAAGAGGGTCATGTGACACATCAAACTTATTGGGAAAATGGCCGCCATGATCACCACCCATCTTGAAAAGTTTCCCCCCTCACATATACTAATGTGCCACAAACAGGGAGTTAATATCACCAACCATTCCCATTTTATTAAGGTGTATCCATATAAATGGCCCACCCTGTACATACTGCTATAAACTACATGTGTATTACATGTACAGTGTAACCTTGGATTGTGAGTAACACTGTATACAAGCTGTTTTTTTTTTTAAATCCTGACTCGGTTTGCGAGCGCTGTCTCGCAAGATGAGCAGGATTCAAGCCTATGTGTATAGGCGAGGTGAGGCTCAGAGACGCTCGGAAATACTCAGTTCCCGAGCGTCTCTGAATGTTTCTGAGTGTCCCCGAGCCTCACCAGCGCCCCTGCACCTCTGGCCACATACGGTATTGCATACACCAGCGCCCCCGCACCTCTGGCTACATACGGAATTGCATAGATAAGCAGTGGTTGTGGAACGATTCATCTGAGTTTCCATTGTTTCCTATGGGGAAACTTCCTTTGATATAGGAGTGTTTCGGATTACAAGCATTATCCTGGAATGGATTATGTTCGTAATCCAAGGTTCCACTGTACTGTATATAATCCAATATGTGGGGGAGTGCCATTTTCAGGAGGATCGAAGGATCGGGTGAGTATAGGCCCTGTGTTCACCCCTAGACAAAACGAGCCACTAATCCATGCAGTGTGGGCACAGCCCTACTGCATGGGAACAAACACATTTGTCTGGAATTTAGCTTTAATCTTTAACCCAGAGAATAAGGCTTGAGATAAGTCAGGGAGAATTGTAAATAGAAAGACAAGACTGCACACAAAATGGTTTACACCCTTAAGCCAATAAGAATAAAATAATGCTTTGATTGGATAAATGTTATATTAACAGGTTTAACATACCTACACTGGGGACAGACGCACAGGCATTTAATTTCATTTCTTGCAATTCCCCTAAAAAAATAAATAAATAAAGGACGCATTAGGTATATACACAACAATACAATTGCTTTCCATGCTGTGTGTATGTATATATATATATATATATATATATATTTGATCCCCAAGCAAAACATGACTTAGTAGTTGATGCAGAAACCCTTGTTGGCAGCACAGAGGTCCGACGTTTCTTGTAGTCGGTGGCCCCCAGGTTTGCAGACATCTCAGGAGGGATTTTGGTCCACTCTTCTTCTACAGATCTTCTCTAAATCCTTAAAGTGGTAGTAAACCCTCCTATCATTTTCAGCCAAGGAGGCTGCCATCTTGGGCTCTGTTTAACCTACAACTGCCATGATGCTGCACATGTGATCAGCTATAACACCAGCCATTGGATGGTTTGATAATTTGGTTTAGAGCACAACCAATGGGAGTGTTACATTTCCGGCACGTGCCGGAAATTGAACTGTTCTTTAAACTGTTAAATGGATGGGTTTACTCCCGCTTTAAGGATTTCTCTCTGTCGCTTGCCAACTCAAAGTTAAGATTCTCTCCATAAATTTTCTACAGGATTCAGGTCCGGAGACTGGCTAGCCCACTCCATGACCTTAAAGCAGATTTCCACCCAAAAGTGGAACTTCTGCTTTAAAAGAAGGTGACCCCCTGACATGCCACAATTGGCATGTCATTTTTTTTTGGGGGGGGGCGACCCTGTTTTCACAGGGTCCCAGGTCCTCTTCCTCTCCTAGAGCTGAGGCTCCAGAAGGAAGTTCACCCCCCCCCCACACATCACAGGTCCCAGAAGATACACCGGCCATTCACAAGGCACAGTGCGACTTGCGCATGTGCAGCACGTGCCCGGCTTTAATGCCAAAGCCGGGTGCCCACACTTGTGATGCCAGCACCGCCGAGGGGAGGGGGAGAAGAGTGTGCCATCGGGCGACCACATCGCTGGAGCCTGGGACAGGTGAGTGTCCGATTATTAAAAGTCAGCTTTTTGTAGCTGCTGACTTTTAACTGGGTGGAACTCCACTTTAATGTGCTACTTCTTAAGTGACTCCTTTGTGGTATGTTTTGGATCATTGCCATGCTGGAAGACCCATCCACGACCCATCTTCAGTGTTCTGGCAGAGGGAAGAAGGTTCTCATCCAAGATTTTACAATAAGGATGCTTCCTGATGACGTACGTCGAGGCGCATCTCTGGTCACGTTACTTCCAGGTCCCTCATTTCCGGTTTTTGCCCAACAGCAGTTGGACGCACGCCTGCCTAGAGCGTGAGCTGGACGGCGGTGGCTCCTTAAAACTTGGATGCGAGCGATTCCTAGTGCCGGGTATTGGCACTTATACATTTAAGCAGGCACTTTATTATGTTTTAAATATTTTTTATTAAACAGTATCACGCTATAGAGTCCCCTTTTCTTTCATTTTAATGAATGATTACGGTGGAGAGGAGGAGAGAAGGAGCTAATTCTGAACCACTACAGAGAGGAATTTTACAAGATCCACAATTTTACCACAAAGCGCCATTTGACCTTCCTTTTTAGGTAAAGGGGTCATCGCTCTCTGGTGAGTAGGCCATATTATCTAGCAGTCTGGGGTGTTGCTTTCGATTATTCCACATGGTGATGGTTCTTCATTTCCTACCATACTGAAGATTAATTTTTATAAGAATTTATTTAAGAGTTTTTAAGGAATTTATGAACTGTTTATAGGACATTTTTCCTTAGTTATTTTGTATTGCACATCATTTCAGAACTGAACACTTTATGTTCTTGTCACATGACATGAACAAACAGCCTACAGCACTATTTGTAGATTTTATTTTTTATATTTTTGATATCACATGGTTACAATTAATAATAGTCAGCTCACAGGTACAGAAGTGATAAATATAGTGCCCACTCAAACACTCACTTTAAGATTTTACAATATATGGCCCTGTCCATTGGCCCCTCAATGCGGCAAAGTCGGCCTGTACTTTTAGCAGAGAAACAGCCATAAAGCATAATGTTTCCACCTCTGTGTGTGACTGTAGGGATGGCGTTCTTAGGGTCATAATCAGCATTTTTCTTCCTCCAAACATGGTGAGTCGAGTTAATGTCAAAGAGCTCAATTTAGGTCTCATCCGATCACAACACTTTCTCCCAATCCTTCTCTGAATCATTTAGATGTTCATTAGTAAACTTCAGACGGGCTGTGCATGTGCCCACTTCCTTCTTGAAGGGAGCATTGCAGAATTTCATGGCGGCATATTGTGTTAACAATGGTTTGTTTGGTGACTGTGATCCCAACTGCCTTGAGATCATTCACAAGCTCCTCCCGTGTAGTTCTGGGCTGATCCCTCACTTTTCTCATGACCATCCTCACCCCATGAGGCAAAACCTTGCATGGAGCTCCAGACCGAGGGCGATTGATGGTTATATTGTATTTCTTCCATTTGAGAATAATCACTACAACAGTTGTCTCCTTCTCACCAAGCTTCTTGCTGATGGTCTTGTAGCCCATTCCAGCCTTGTGCAGGTCTACAATGCTGTCCCTGACGTCCTTTGACACCTCTTTGGTCTTGCCCATGATGGTGAGGTTTGAATGGAAGAAAGAGATTTTGTGGACAGGTGTCTTTTATACACATAATGACTAGAGTTGAGCGGACACCTGGATGTTCGAGTTTGTCGGGTTCGGCCGAACCTCGTGAAAACGTTCAGGTTCGGCACCGAACTCGATCCGAACTTGACCCCGGACACCGAACCCCATTGAAGTCAATGGTGACCCGAACGTTTGGGCACAAAAATGGCTGTAAAAAAGTCATGGAAAGGGCTAGAAGGCTGCAAAAGGAAGCAAACTGGGGGTAAGAGTAGGACAAGTGCCCTGCAAACAAATGTGGATAGGGGAATAACTGAAAATGACATAAAAAAAAAAAATTGGAGGAGGTGGATGTGGAGTAGGAGCCTAGAGGTTGTATTCGCGCATCTTCCTCTCACGCTCCAGTGAGGGAATTAAGGACGGCACGTTGTCCTTGTAACGGGGATGCAGCAGGGTGGCCACCCAGTAATCAGCACAAGTTAAAATGTGGGCAACTCGGCTGTCATTGAGCAGGCACTGCAGCATGTAGTCATTCATGTGTGCCAGGCTGCCCAGAGGCAAAGACAAGCTGTCCTCTGTGGGAGGTGTACCATCTGTGTCCTCCATATCCCCCCAGCCACGCTCCAGTGAGCTGCGTTGGGTGCCACCCTGCTATGAACACGGTTCCTCCTCCTCCTCATCATCCTCATCCTCCTCACCCTCCAGAACTGTCCCCTGGCTTGAACATTTTTGACCTGGCCTATGCTGGTGCAGGAACCCACCCTCTGTGCCACTTGTGAATGAGTGGCCTGATAACCGTGGAAATTACCCCTCTTCCTCCTCCTCCTGTGCCACATCCTCTTCCATCATCGCCCGAAGTGTTTTTTCAAGGAGACATAGAAGTGGGATAGTAACTCTGAGAACAGCGTCATTGGCACTGGCCATGTTGGTGGAGTACTCAAAACACCGCAATACGCTACACAGGTCTCGCATGGAGGCCCACTCGTTGGTGGTGAAGTGTTGCTGTTCCGCAGAGCGACTGACCCGTGCGTGCTGCAGCTGAAACTCCACTATTGCCTGCTGCTGCTCGCACAGTCTCTCCAGCATGTGCAAGGTGGAGTTCCACCTTGTGGGCAAGTCGCATATGAGGCGGTGAGCGGGAAGGCCGAAGTTCCGCTGCAGCGCGGACAGGCGAGCAGCAGCAGGGTGAGAACGCCGAAAGTGTGCACAGACGGACTGCACTTTATGCAGCAGCTCTGACATATCCGGGTAGTTTTTTTTTTTAATTTCTGCACCACCAAATTCAGCACATGCGCCAGGCAAGGGATGTGCATCAAACCAGCTAGGCCCAGAGCTGCTACAAGATTTCACCCATTATCGCACACCACCAGGCCGGGCTTGAGGCTCAGTGGCAACAACCACTCATTGGTCTGTTGTTCAATGCCCGTCCACAGCTCCTGCGCAGTGTGGGGTTTATCCCCCAAACATATCAGTTTTAAAACAGCCTGCTGTCGTTTCCCCCTGGATGTGCTGATGTTGGTGGCGAAGGTGTTACGCTGAGCGGATGAGGAGGTGGTAGAGGAGGAGGAAGCGGAGTAGGAGGAGGAGGCAATAGGAAGCAAAGAGAAATGCCCTGCAATCCTCGGTGGGGGAAGGACATGCGCCAAAAGGCTATCCGCCTCAAGCCCACCCGCCACTACATTTGCCCAGTGTGCAGTTAGCGAGATATAGCATCCCTGCCCGTGCTTACTGGTCCATGTATCAGTGGTTATGTGGACCTTGCCACTGATGGCATAACTCCGCCTATCGGAAAACCGCGTACAGGAAGGGGGTGGCTCCTAACGTCCCGTAAAGAGAAACGAAGGATAACGGAGGAGGAGGATGAGGCGAAGGAGGAGGAGATGGTGGAGGAGTAGGCGAGTCGCATTGTGGAAGCGGTGGTTGTAGTCGTGTAGGTCCCCCTTTGCTGTCGTCCGACAAAATTTTGACTATACAAACCCCCTATTTGGGGTGTGACGCGTCCTCGACACCTGCCCGTAACTTGTTGTCTGGTTACTCACCAACAACGGTGACTCGGAGTTCGGGCCGGACCACCACACGCTATTACCCACTTTAGAACATCGTCGAGACCCGGATCGACCAAACTACGTGTAGGGAACGGACCGCGTACACGACTTAA
>BLSH010219271.1:10962-23626 GCA_018402905.1 Glandirana rugosa | reverse complement strand
ATGAGCCGATAATATTGCCCCAAACACTTCAGAATTCATCCTGCTGCTTTTGTCAGCAGTCACATCATCAATAAATACAAGAGAAGCAGTTCCATTGGCAGCCATACATGCCCACGCCATGACACTACCACCACCATGCTTCACTGATGAGGTGGTATGCTTTGGATCATGAGCAGTTCCTTTCCTTCTCCATACTCTTCTCTTCCCATCACTCTGGTACAAGTTGATCTTGGTCTCATCTGTCCATAGGATGTTCTTCCAGAACTGTGAAGGCTTTTTTAGATGTTGTTTGGCAAACTCTAATCTGGCCTTCCTGTTTTTGAGGCTCACCAATGGTTTACATCTTGTGGTGAACCCTCTGTATTCACTCTGGTGAAGTCTTCTCTTGATTGTTGACTTTGACACACATACACCTACCTCCTGGAGAGTGTTCTTCATCTGGCCAACTGTTGTGAAGGTGTTTTCTTTGGTCTTCCGGGTCTTTTGGTGTTGCTGAGCTCACCGGTGCGTTCTTTCTTTTTAAGGATGTTCCAAACAGTTGATTTGGCCACACCTAATGTTTTTGCTATCTCTCTGATGTGTTTGTTTTGTTTTTTCAGCCTAATGATGGCTTCACTGATAGGGACAGCTCTTTGGATCTCATATTGAGAGTTGACAGCAACAGATTCCAAATGCAAATAGCACACTTGAAATGAACTCTGGACCTTTTATCTGCTCCTTGTAAATGGGATAATGAAGGAATAACACACACCTGGCCATGGAACAGCTGAGCAGCTAGTTGTCCCATTACTTTTGGTCCCTTAAAAAGTGGGAGGCACATATACAAACTGTTGTAATTCCTACACCATTCACCTGATTTGGATTTAAATACCCTCAAATTAAAGCTGAACGTCTCCAGTTAAAGCACATCTTGTTTGTTTCATTTCAAATCCATTGTGGTGGTGTATAGAGCCAAAAAAAGATTGGAATTGTGTCAATGTCCCAATATTTATGGACCTGGCTGTAACTTCAGCTTCTTCAATTAAAGTTGGACAATAAAACCTGGAAGCTGATTCAGAGCTGCACCAAATTGTGCACACTCCCGTTTTATTAGATCAACCCCTATGTGTCCAATAGGGATGGTCCCGATGTTTGAGTCGAACATATAGGGGGTTCGCGGCAAATTCGAGCGGCCCATAATGCACTGCGAGACATGCTTTGGCCAATCACAGCGCAATCTGCTGTAAGACCCATGACTGGCCAAAGGGAGGGTGCCTTCGGCAAATAATGGCTCAGGGGACCAAGTCCGAACCCCACACTATAGAAAGCTGCTTACACGGCAGCCGTATGTAGTGTGATAACGTGGAGAGAACTAGAGCTAGATTAGGCAGGTTAATTAGTGGCGTGCAGGCAGTTTAGTGTATATATATATATATATATACACAGTGTAGTCAGTGTAGACTATATATACAGTGCAGGCAGTGTATTATATATGTATATATATATATATATATATATATATATATATATACATACAGTGTAATATATATATATATATATATACACATATATATATATATATATATATATATATATACACACAGTATTTCACAAAAGTGAGCACACCCCTCACATCTTTGTAAATATTTTATTCTATCTTTTCATGTGACAACACTGAAGGAATGACACTTTGCTACAATGTAAAGTAATGTAATATCTAAAGCACTGGCAACAAAAGTGAGTACACCCCTAAGTGAAAATGTCCAAATTGGGCCAAAAGTTTCAATATTTTGTGTGACCACCATTATTTTCCAGCACTGCCTTAACCCTCTTGGGCATGAAGTTCAGCAGAGCTTCACAGGTTGCCACTGGAGTCCTCTTCCCCTCCTCCATGATGACATCACAGAGCTGGTGGATGTTAGAGACCTTGTGCTCCTCCACCTTCCGTTTGAGGAGCCCCACAGATGCTCAATAGGGTTTAGGTCTGGAGATGCTTGACCAGTCCATCACCTTTACCCTCAGCTTCTTTAGCAAGGCAGTGGTCATCTTGGAGGTGTGTTTGGGGTCGTTATCATGTTGAAATACTGCCCTGCGCCCCATGTTACTAAGGGAGGGGATCACGCTCTGCTTCAGTATGTCACAGTACATGTTGTCATTCATGGTTCCCTCAATGAACTGTAGCTCCCCAGTGCCGGCAGCACCCATGCAGCCCTAGACCATGACACTCCCACCACCATGCTTAAATGTAGGCAAGACACATTGTCTTTGTACTCCTCATCTGTTTGCTGTCACACATGCTTGACAGTATCTAAGGTCTCTAACATCCACCAGCTCCGTGATGTCGCCATGGAGGAGGGGAAGAGGACTCCAGTGGCAACCTGTGAAGCTCTGGTGAACTCCATGCCAAAGAGGATTAAGGCAGTGCTGGAAAATAATGGTGGCCACACAAAATATTGACACTTTGGGGCCAATTTGCACATTTTCACTTAGGCGTGTACTTTTAAAAAGGGGCGCCCAGATCCAGTAACCATAAAATAAAACTTTGGTGTTGTCACCCATTACACCTCTACCTTAGGTAATGACTAGCTAGTATATGGGGATGCTTCTGACTGGATAGATATTGGTGCCCCACCCTGCTTCTTCTAGGACAGTGACCCACTGCTGGTAGTTTAAGCCTTTGCCATATTGTGCCCAACTCCTTGCCATAGGCCTACCTACGACATCCCCGGCCATTATTTATAAGAAATGAATGTCCACACAAGATATATATTTTCTGCACTTTACTGATGTTCTTCAAAGATGGCAGTGACATCACATCACATAGACATACTGTACGGCATACATCGCCATACACAAAAGTGGACAAGCTGAAGCAGTCATTGTGAAAGCAGAACCTTGCACATTACTGATAAGCCATCTTCCCTTAGCATCTCCAATCTTATCTCCTTGGGAACGTCACAGAGTTGGCACCCATCTCCCTGTATACTGGATCGGTAGCATTCTGCTCTATTTAACCGGGATTAACAAGGTGAAGCATCCTGCTCTGTCGACTGAAATTACCAAGGCACCTTCAATAGTATACCATTCTCTCTTTAAATGTTCCACTCCACAGCTCTACCCAGCCGGATACGCTCCCAATTGTGACTCTCTTCTTTCCAAGACCATTAGTACGCAATCAGACGGCTCTGATTTCCCCATTAGTCTTTATGCATCCAGCTCATGACTCCCTTCATTTTTTCCAGGGACTGGAATGCTACAGCTGCTCCTCTGGGTTCTGTACACTTCTCTGAGGTGTCACTATAAGTCCCAGGGGCATTAGAACTCACGTCAGAGAATGCTAGCCTGGCATAAAAGGCTTTTTGGATCCTACTCCAAGTTCACTTAGAGTCAGGGGAACTGCATCTGACTCTTCTGGGTATTAGACTATCTCACCCTGGCCTTCTGCTCTGTGCAGGGCCTTTGCAGTAGTTGACTACATCCACAGGTTTGTGGGGTGTTTGGATCCCATGCCCCAACTGTTTAAGACTCCTCCCATCCTGGCATTTATATGGGCAGTGACTTCACTGGTTACATCACTACAGGAAGGCTTTGTCTAAAAGTGGACCTAACACCCTATTACATAATTCCCTATTACCACACTATTTTGGCACAGAGTCACCCAGCAGCAGACTAGCTGACTGCACCTGCTTACATGTACATAATCTGAATTATGACCCTCAAGTCTCATATTTGTGTAGAGAGAGAAACAGACAGCTCCAAACCTCCTGGCTCCAATGGGTAATCACACAGTCCCGGAGGGTGCAGGCTTAATGTGCTGGAACACAGTAGCAAAAAGAAACTCCGGATGGCCGCACTCCAATTAAAAGTTTTATTGAATCAAATCCATGTGGTACAGACAAGGAATAATTTCTGACGCGTTTCACGCCCCCCTAAGGGTGCTTATTCATAGCTATTTTTACTACTCTCATATTTGTGTAGTTATGGGCACAAAGCCCACTGTGGTGTGCGGAGGTTATTTTAGCACAGTGGATATGAATAAAAATGTTGGGGGTCAGTGGGAAGGAGGAGAAGGAGGTAAGATGGGGGCAGAATTCCAATGCCAGCTACATCTGCTTTGCAGGGGAATTGTGTTAGAGTCTTTCTCTTGTTTTCTGTAGAGAGGGTTGAGTTAAAATTACCTGGTGTCAGATTGATTTTCGGTTAGGAACTGCAGTGATGCCTCAGTCTCAGCGGCCTGTGCTCTTAGTCCTGAGTGGAGTGATTACATGGTGGAGGATATGATGAGTTATGAGGAGCCAAGAGGAGGACCGCTATATACAGAACCACACAAAATAAGCCAAAATACTGGTGGACAGGACTATGTGCACAGAATGCGGGGGAAATTTAGTGTGTCATAATTAGGGATGAGCCGAACACCCCCCGGTTCGGTTCGCACCAGAACATGCGAACAGACAAAAAGTTTGGGCGAGCATTCGAACACCATTAAATTCTATGGGACCCAAACATGAAAAATCAAAAGTTCTCATTTTAAAGGCTTATATGCAATGCTATTGCCCTAAAAAGTGTATGGGGGCCAGGTCCTGCCCTAGGGGACATGTATCAAGGGAAAAAAAAGTAATTAAATCGATAGTTTTTTCAGGAGCAGTGATTCCAACCACTTGCCGACCGTCAACCGCAGGTTGATGGCAACAAGATGGCTCCAGTGTTGCCAACCTCCCGCAGCGTTTTTTACTGGCAAAACATGGAAAATTTCCTGGCGGAGCACATTTTTTACTGCCAACTTGAAAAATAACTGAACTCCTATTAAAAACTAAGACAATTGATATTTAAACACAACATGGAAACACTGACAATACCCATATCAAGTAATTTGCCCTGTTTACACTTAAAAAGTCAGCACAGCATGACAAATTATCAGACCTTGATATCTATAGACTGTTGTAAAAATCACTGATTTTTACAAACTGTCAGTAAATTTACTGATGGTTGGCAACACTGGATGGCTCTCCTGGGCAAACCGCCGTCATCTGACAGCGGCTGCCAGATCACGCACTGTGATAGACATGTAACCATGTAGTGTAAGGACCTGCCTGATTGCATACAGATTTAACCACTTGCCGACCGCCAACCGCAGGTTGACGGCGACAAAGTGGTGCGATATTGCAAATCGCCTTCATTTGACGGCGGCTGCGAGATCGCGCACTGTGAGTGGGAGGGCCAGGGAGCGGGTGCGGCGGCTTCGATTGCCACCGGCTACCCGCGATGCCCCCCCCGGAGTGAAAGAACGGAGGTCCGTGTAAGTAAACACGGATCTCCATTCTGTTAGAGGGGGAAGGGAGTGATCACAGCCTTCCTCTACATGGAAGCTGTGATCACTCCCCTCCCCCTGCCAGTCAAACACTAAGACAGTTAGAACACGCCCAGGGAACACAGTTAACCCTTAGAGCGCCCCCTGCAGGTTAACTTCTTCACTGCCAATGGCATTTACGCAGTAATCAGTGCATTTTTATAGCACTGATCGCTGTGTAAATGGCAATGGTCCCAAAAAAGTGTGAAAATGGTCCGACATGCCCGTTGCAATATCGCAGTACCGCTAAAAATCGCAGATCACTGCCATTACTAGTAAAAAATAAAAAGAAAACCCCCAGAAATGAATTCTCATCATCCGTAAACGCGGCAACTTTTGCGCAAACCAATCAATAAACGCCAATTGCGATTTTTTTAATCACAAATATGAAGAAGAAATAAATCGGCCAAAACCAATGAAAAACATGTTTTTTTATTTATTTTTTTTGATTTGTATTTTAGCAAAAAGTAAGAAATTTGTTTGTTTTTTTTTTGCAAAATTGTCGCTCTTCTTTTGTTTATAGCGGCGATCAGAAATGACGCAGCGGTGATCAAATACCACCAAAAGAAAGCTCTATTTGTGGGAAAAAAAAGGAAGCAAATTTCGTTTGGGTACAACGTCGCACGACTGTGCAATTGTCAGTTAAAGCGACGCAGCGCCGAATCGCAAAAAGGGCTCTGCTCAGGAAGGGGGCAAATCCTTCCGGGGCTGAAGTGGTTCATAATGCTTAAAGTGAAAAAAAAAAAAATTCCTTTAAATATTGTGCCTGGGGGGGTGTCCTTAGCCTGTGTGTAAAAGGGCACATCTCTGTGAGGTGTAGAACATAGCCAGAGCACAATGACATTTCCATAGGAAAAATTGTAATTTAAAATCGTGGCTGTAATGTATTGCTGGTTCCCGGCAATATACAAAAAATCGCTGAAAAAAAGTGTGCTAAATTTAAAAACAAAAATTGACGTGGGGGTCCCCCTAAAATACAAACCAGACCCTTATCTGAACATGCAGCCCTGGCCGGTTAGGACGGGGGGGACGGGCGAGCGCCCCCCCCCTCCTGAACCGTACCAGGCTACATGCCCTCATTATGGGGAGCATGGGTGCTTTGGGGGAGGGGGGCTCTGCCCCCCCCCCACCTCAAAGCACCTTGTCCCCAAGTTGATGGGGACAAGAGCCTCTTCCCTGGCCGGTGCTTGTGGGGGTCTGCGGGTGTGGGGTCTTATCGGAATCTGAAAGCCCCCAGATCCAATCCCCCTATGTGAATAGGTATGAGGTACATTGTACCCCTACCCATTCACAAAAAAAGGAGTCCTTTATTGTGTAAAATAGCTATTTTCTTCTTACTTCTTTCTTCCTCCGGTCTTCCTCCATCTTCTCCTGCCCCGGTCCTTCTTCTGCTTCTTCTTTTAGTCTTCTTGCTTCCTCTCTTTGTCTTCAATCTTCATCTTCTTCTTCTTTCACCGCTGCCGCTCTCCCCGCTGCTGCAGCCCGGCCCCTGCACATCACCCAGAATGGGCGGTCTTCACAATGACAGTTCTTTTATAAGAAGGGGCGGGGCCACCTGGTGACGTAAATGGGTGACCCGCCCCCTCTGACAGACGTCAGAAGGGGGCGGGTTCACTCGGTTACATCACTGGGTGGCCCGTCCCTTCTTATAAAAGAACTGTCATTATGAAGACCACCCATTCTGGGTGATGTGCAGGAGCTATTTTACACAATAAAGGACTTGTCAAAAACTGCCTGTTTTTTTTACAGCTACACTCCTTTTTTGGTGAATGGGTAGGGGTACAATGTACCTCATACTTATTCACATGGGGGGGTTGGGATCTGGGGGCCCCCTTATTAAAGGGGGCTTCCAGATTCTAATAAGCTTCCTGCCCGCAGACTCCCACAACCACCGGCCAGGGTTGTGGGGATGAGGCCCTTCTCCCCATCAACATGGGGACAAGGTGCTTTGGGGGCGACCTCAAAGCATCCTCCCCATGTTGAGGGGATGTAGCCTTGTATGGTTTGGTAGGGGCGCTCGCTCGTCCCCACCCCCTCCTGCCATGCCAGGGCTGCGTGCTCGGATAAGGGTCTGGTTTGGATTTTGGGGGGATCCCACACCATTATTTTTAAAATTTAGACCTAAAGGGCCTGGTACGGACTTTGGAGGGGACCCCTACGCAAATTTTTTTTTTAAATTTTGGCGCGGGGCTCCCCTCAAAATTCATACCAGACCTGAGGGTCCTGGTATGGACTTTGGGGGGGACCATAAGCAAATTTTTTTTTTTACATTTTGGCGCGGGGTTCTTCTTAAAATCCATACCAGACCTAAAGGGTCTGTTACGGACTTTGGGGGGGAACCCTACGCAATTTTTTTTTTTTTAAATTTGGGCCCCGCTGTTGTAAATTATTTTAAAAATTGTGATGACGCCCCAGTCCAACAGGTGCTGAAAAATTGGGCCTTTGTTTGCTGGTGGTGCCAGAACACTGTAACCCCTTGCAGTTACTCTTGTTGGGAGCAGGACCGGGACCTGCTGTTGTAAATTAGTTTAACCACTTGAGGCCCGGAGCCCTTTTTTACATTTGTTGTTTACAAGTTAAAATCATTTTTTTATGCTAGAAAATTACTTAGAACCCCCAAACATTATATATTTTTTTCAAACACCCTAGAGAATAAAATGGCGATCATTGCAATACTTTTTGTCACACGGTATTTGCGCAGTGGTCTTTCAATCGCAAAAAATTTGCTTTTTTTAGTTAAAAAATAAGACAACAGTAAAGTTATCCCAATGTTTTGTATACTGTGAAAGAGGATGTTACGCCGAGTAAATAGATACCATACATGTTATGGTTGAAATTGCGCACACTTGCGGAATGGTGACAAACTCTGGTACTTAAAAATCTCCATTTTAACGGTTACCAGGTTAGAGGTGCAGAGGAGGTCTTTTGCTAGAATTATTGCTCACACTCTGGCGATCGCGGCGATACCTCACATGTGTGGTTTGAACACCGTTTTCATATGTGGGCTCGACTTACGTATGCGTTTTCTTTGCTGCACGAGCTCGCGGGGATGGTGGCTCTTTAAAAATTTTTTTTACATTCTCTTATTTATTTTAACACTGTTTGTGTAAAAAAAAAAAATTGATCACTTTTATTGCTATCACAAGGAATGTAAACATCCCTTGTGATAGTAATATATGGTGACCGGTACTCTTTATGGAGGGATGGGGGTCTAAAAGCCCCCATCCCTCCTTTACACTTCACAGTATTCAGATCCCCAAAAACGGCGATTCTGAATACTGTCACTTTTTTAAAACCGGTGCCGTTTGCTGCCGAGTAAACCGGAAGTGACGTTGTGAAATGTATGAAGGAGTCCCGATTGAAGCCGATTCCGGCTTCCACAGGGACGCCACACAGCGGCCAGAAGCGTCGGATCGGAGCTACGGTTTCCTAGTGGGACGGGAGACCAGAGAAGAGCGGCGGACGGGGTGGCCCCTCCTGCTCCCTGGGATAAAGACCGAGCGTCTTCTGAGTCGGATCGGCCATTATTACCAGATAGCCGGCCACCCGCTCTAAAAAATGGTAGCTGTAGCTGCAGACTTTACCCTGATACTTCCACTTAAAGCGGCGATTTGCGTTAAGTGGTTAACCACTTCAATACTATGCACTTAGAACACTTTACTACCAGACCAATTTTCAGTTTTCAGTGCTGTTGCGCTTTGAATGACAATTGCTCGGTCGTGCGACGCTGCACCCAAACAGATTTTTTATCATTTTTTTCCCACAAATAGAGCTTTCTTTTGGTGGTATTTGATCACCCCTGCGGTTTTTATTTTTTGCGCTACAAATAAAAAAAGACCGAAAATTCTGAAAAAAAAAAAAAATTATCTATTTTTGTCACAAAACTTTGTAAATAAGTAAATTTTCTCCATCACTGGTGGGCACTGATGAGGCTACACTGACGGGCACTGATGTGGCAGTACTGATTGGCACTGATGAGGCGGCACTGATGAGGTGGCACTGATGATGGGGCACTTATATGGAGTGATGATGAGCACTGTTAGGCGGCACTGATAAGCAGCACTGACAGGTACTGAGAGGTGGCACTGATATACAGCACTGATGGGCACTGATATGCAGCACTGACGGACACTGCTAAGCAGCACTGATGGGCACTAATAGACAGCACTGATTGGCACGCATAGGCGGCACTGGGCACTGATAGGTGGCACTGATGGGCACTGATAGGTGGGCACTGGTAGGTGGCAATGGTGGGCACTGATATGTGGCACTGGTATGCATTGATAGGGGCATTTGTGGGCACTGATAGGGGCGCTGGTGGGCATATATATTGATAGGGGCTCATTGCCTGGTGGTCTAGGGTGGCATCTAAAGGTGGCACTGAGTGCCATCCACATTGGGCAGTATGTCACTTACCTGGTGGTCTAGGGGGGTCTCCCTGGTGGTCCAGATCGGCTCTCTGGTGGTCCCTGGTCGGCTCCCTGGTGGTCCTGGGTGGGCGCATCCCTGGTGGTCCCTGGGCAGGCTCCCTGGTGGTCTAGGGTGGCGATCCGAGGGAGGGCTGTGCTGATAAATCATCAGCACAAACCCTCCCTGTCAGGGATGCAGCCGATCGGCTCTCCCCTCCTCAGGTCTGCAGACCTGAGTACAGGAAAGCCGATAACGGCTTTCCTGTATTACACTGTGACCAGCCGTGATTGGTCACGGCTGGTCACATGGTAAAGTGCTTCGGATCGAAGCGCTTTACCAAGATCGGTATTGCGGGGGGTCAGACTGACCTCCCACACCACCAATCGCCGCGATGCGCGCCCCCCCGGGCGCGCGGCGGCTTGTTATCCTGAGGACGTCATATGATGTCCAGTCAGGATAACTGAGCCACTTCCCGGCCGTCATTCTGCATACGGCGGTCGGGAAGTGGTTAAAAATTGTGATGACGCCCCAGTCAACCAGGTGATGAAAAATTGGGCCTTGGGTGTTGGCAGTGCCAGAACACTGTAACCTCTTGCAGTTACTTTTGTTGGGCGCAGGAACGGGCCCTGCTGTTGTAAATTAGTGTAACCACTTAACGTGAATCGCTGTTTATAAACGGCGGCAGCTTTAAGTAGAGGTATCGGGGTTCAGTCAGAAGCTACAGGCGATACCCCGGTACAGTGTTTTAGAGCAGGCGGCCGGCTATCCGTTGATAGCAGCCAATCCGGCTCGGTCGTTATCCCAGGCAGCGGGAGGGGACATCCCCCTCCCATCACCGTCCGCCGCTCTTATCCAGCCTCCTGTCTCACTGGGAGACCGGAGTTCTGATCCGGCATGTCCGCCGGCTGTGTGGAGTCCCTGTGGAAATGGGAATCGGCTTTGATCGGGACTCCTTCATACATTTCCGGAAGCAACGTTACGTCATTTCCGGTTTACTCAGCAGCTAACAGCGCCGATTTAAAAAAACTGACAGTATTCAGAATCGCCATTTTTGGCGATCTGAATACTGTGAAGTGCAAAGGAGGGATGGAGGGTCTTTTAGACCCCCCATCCCTCCATAAAGAGTACCGGTCACCATATATTACTATCACAAGGGATGTTTACATTCCTTGTGATAGCTGTAAAAGTGATCAGAATTTTTTTTTTTTAAGGGAACAGTGCTAAAAGAAAAAATAAAATAAATAAATAAATAAAATTAAAGAGCCACCGTCCTCGCGAGCTCGCGCAGCAAAGAAAACGCATACGTAAGTCACGCCCGCATATGAAAACGGTGTTCAAACCACACATGTGAGGTATCGCCGTGATCGCCAGAGTGTGAGCAATAATTCTAGCAAAAGACCTCCTCTGCACCTCTAACCTGGTAACCGTTAAAATTTTTTAAAGCATTGCCTATGGAGATTTTTAAGTACCGGAGTTTGTCAACATTCCGCGAGTGTGCGCAATTTTCAACCGTAACATGTATGGTATCTATTTACTCGGCATAACATCCTCTTTCACAATATAAAAAAAATTGGGCTAACTTTACTGTTGCCTTAATTTTAACTCAAAAAAGGGATTAAAAAAAAAAAAATCGCGCTTGAAAGAGCACTGTGCAAATACCGTGTGACAAAAAGTATTGCAACGATTGCCATTTTATTCTCTAGGGTGTTTGAAAAAAAATATATATAATGTTTGGGGGTTCTAAGTAATTTTCTATAAAAAAAACCTGATTTTAACTTAACTAAGGGGTTAAAAACAGTATATATTTTAAGACACCATGTCAAGTGTACTATATACCGCACGTACACCCCCGAATTCACTATAATGTACTGATATATAGTGTACACTCAATATGCTGTGTGTCTATCTAACTAAACTGCCTGCAATCCACAACCTAAACTATCTCTCTATCTCGTCGTTTCACACACTACATAGAGCCACTGTACAAGCGGCTTTATATAGTGTGGGCATGGATTGAGGCTGCTGAGCAGTGATTGGCTAAAGGCACACTGCCTTTAGCCAATCATAGCTCTCACAGCAGGCCGCCCGCTGATTAGCCAAAGCATGCAGGTCATGCATTTTGCCGCCATTGGAATGCATTATGAGGCGCGCAAAGTTCCCGTGAATGCCCCATAATGTTCGACTCGAACCGGGAGCTCATCTCTAGTCACAATATGTGACTTCAACTTCAAATGTGAAGCACTAAGGAGAAGGTTCCATTTAGGCCGGCCATACACGGTTCGATGCAAACCATTAATTGGCAGGCTGAATGTACCAAGTTGATTGATTGATCAAATTGGGTACAACCAGCCTGCCGGATGCTCTTGTGATTATTGCTAGCGGTTGCTATAGCCGTTAGTGATAATCCCCCACAGGGAGAAGACAATTGCTGATTCCCCTGTCAACACTGCCTGTGTTGATGGGGGAATCATGCAAATTTTATGGGTTGCAGGACTGAAATTGGCACTGTATAATAACCTAAAGTAGTGTGCATGGGCACATAGGATAACATTATTTAGCTTCTAGGAGCTTAACCACTTCCTGCCCGACCTATTGATAAATGACGGCCGGGAGGATGGTCAGTTATCCTGACTGGACTGTCTTTCAGGATAACCCACAATCGCGCACCCGCAGGGGCGCACATTGCGGCGATCGGTGGTGGGGGGTGTCAGTCTGACCCACCGCATTACCGATCTTGGTAAAGAGCTTCCTTCGGAAGCTTTTTACCACGTGATCAGCCGTGACCAATCACGGCTGATCACGATGCAAACAGGAAGAGCCGTGTATCGGCTTTTCCTCTACTTGCGTTTGCAGACGTGAGTAGAGGAGAGCTGATCGGCAGCTCTCCTGACAGGGGGGTCTGCACTGATTGTTTATCATCACAGCCCC
>BLSH010219255.1:707897-724559 GCA_018402905.1 Glandirana rugosa | reverse complement strand
GAACCCGAACGATTTTTGAAATGTCCGGGTCCGGGTCCGTGCCACGGACACCCTAAAGTTCGGTACGGACCCGAACGTTACAGTCCGGGTTCGCTCAACACTACCTGAGATGCTTTAAGCTAACTGGTAGTTCATGTCTGTCAGATTCATAGCTCTCTTTAACCTTCCAGGTGGGCTTTACAGTGCTCTTTGATAATACAGCAGGCTCTGTGTCCTGTTGCTGGGAGCAGTGGTTCCTCACAGAGAGACATTATGGAGCCTTCCTGACTCATTGGCTGCTGAATGCTGCAGGGGATTTCCCTCTGTGTAAACAGCTTGTGGCGGGCTGTGCTGACTTTGGAGACACAAACTGGCAGCAATTTCTTCTAGCTAGGCAGTAAATCTTCACTGAGATCTAGTCCATGACACACAGCAGATTCTGTTAAATCTGAGAATTGTCTTTTACTATTCTCTCCAGCACGCAGGCTTGAAATGTGGTATCTATGACAGATGAGGTAATTTCACCCTGGCCCGTTCAGAAGAGTATTTACTCAGCCCAGGGACGGACTGACAACCCATGAGACCCCCGGGCAATAGAAGATCATGGGGCCCCCCTGTGTCCCTGTCCACACTCAAGCCAAACAAAACACCACCTACTTATTGCACTACACCCACATTACATACGTTCGCCCCTACAGATGTGGGAAAGGTGTCCTGCTAGGTGCTAGGTGCCCACGCTAGCATGCCCCTGTCAGGCCAGGTACCGGAGCTCAGTGCTGGAACTTGGTCCGGCACTGGGCTCCAGGATCAGCACAGATTCCTTGGGACTGAAGTACCAGCAGCCTCTCATGGGGCCCCCTACTGGCCAAGGGCCCTCGGGCAGTGCCCGAGTGCCCTTATTGTCAGTCTGCCCCTGACTCAGACATAACTTACATGTAATAAGATCCAGAGATGTTTGTTTTCTTGCAGAACTGTTTAATGCAGAGTTGAGGCAGGTAAAAGGCAATAGTTCTCACAGCGTTAAGAAGCAATGTGGTAAGCATAGGAGATTTTACACAATATGGCTCCTAGCAAGGGGAGAGTAGGAGGGGATACAGAACGACAAGGAGGGAGGGAAAGTTCTTAAAGAGGAAACAACAAATACACAAAAGCGGGTCCAGTCATGGGATATGACAGGGGACAAGTGAGCCCCCCCTCCTGAACCATACCAGGCCACATGCCCTCAACATGGGGGGGTGCTTTGCCCCCCCTGCTCCAAAGCACTTTCCCTATATTGATGAGGACAAGGGCCTCTTCCCCACAACCCTGGGCTGTGGTTGTGGGGCTCTGTGGGTGGGGGGGGGGGGGCTTATCGGACTCTGGAAGCCCCCAGATCCCAGCCCTCCCCCTATGTGAATACGTATGAGGTACATAGCGCCCCTACTCATTCACCAAAAATAGTGTAGAAGTGAATAAAGACAGTACAAAAGTATTTGGCAATTCCTTTATTAAAGAATAAAAACTGTCCCCTGATGTAGATCCATCGTCAATCACGCCGCCACCGCCAAAACCAAAAATACACTGGTCTGGCTGCCCCACTGCATGACATTTCCTAAATAGCTATGGGGCAGGGCCACCTGGTGGCACTGCCCCCTTGTGACGTCATTGACCCAGCATGCGCCAGCTGGATGCTCGCATAAGGGTTTGGTATGGATTTTGGGGGGCCCACGCCATTGTTCTAAAAAATTTGCCATGGGGTTCCCCTTAATTAGGGCCTGATATGCAGGGGAGGGCACGCTGTTTTGGTTTCATTACTTTTAATTGCCGGCATGTCTTTTTTTTTACATTCAGCTGTCAGTGGGGAAGCCGAGTCATCCGTTGTTAAGGACTTGGTGGGGACCCCCAGGCTGTTTCTGACAAATACCGCATGTGATATCACCAGCAAAGCCGTGGTGATAAATATCGCATGTTGTTTTACTCTCTGTTCTGTTTGTGAATTGAAGAGCTCACCGCTATTTGACAAAATTTACCGGCACAATATTTAATTTTGCGGTAAATACCACTTAATCCGTTTTTTTTATGAATTGGACTTTATTTACCGCATGTGATAATTTATGCAAATGAGTCACGTGACCATGCTATCACATGCGGTGAACGTTAGTCAATTGACCCCTCAGTGAGGAAAAAAGTAAAAAACCTTTCATACAAGTGCAACCGCTATCTGGTGCTAACCTCAGTCCCATAGGCTCCATGCACCTGACGTTTGCCCAGCTCTTCCAAAGGCTTTTCTCCTGGAAGGCACGTTTAGGCGCATCAAGTGCTTGGGCATTTATTCATTTCATTGGGCAGAATATTAACGTGGATGTAAACCCCTCGGATTTAACAGTTTCAAAAAACAGTTCCCAGCAGTAACTGTCACATTGGTTGTGCTCTCCACCAAACTGTCAAACCATCCAATGTCTGGTGTCATAACTGGTCACATGGGCAGCGCTATGGCAGTTGAAGATTAAACAGAGGGCAAGATGGCAGCTTCCTTAGCTGAAAAACGATAGGAGGGTTTACTTCCACTTTAACCTCTTCAGCTTAGGAAGATTTTACCCCTTCATGACCAGGCCATTTTTTTTTTGCCATTTGGCACTGTTCTACCGCATCTCCGATCTAGATAACAATCACTTCTGATCACAGAGTAGACAGGAAAAGCCATGTATCGTTTTTTCCTCTACTTGTACTGAAAGGCGTGAGTAGAGGAGAATGTATTGATTATCAGTGCAGACCCATCGAGGATGCCCACCCATGACCACCAGGGATGCCTACCCATGGCCACCAGGGATGCCCACCACTGACCACCAGGTAAGCCCTCTGGAGTCCACCAGGGATGCCAATTGGTGCCCATTAGGGATGGCACTCTGTGCCCATCAGTGATGCCTGGCAGTGCCTCCCGATCAGTGCTGCCTATCAGTGCCATCTATCAGTGCTGCCCATCAGTGCTGCCTATAAGTGCCCACCAATGCCACCTATCAGTGCCCATCAGTGCTACCTATGAATGCCCATCAGTGCCGCCTATGAGTGCCCATCAGTGCTGTATATCAGTGCCTCCTATCAGTGCCCATCAGTGCTGCTTATCAGTGCTGCCTATCAGTGGTGCATATACGTGCCACCTCATCGATGGCAATCAGTGATACCTGCCAGTGCCTCCTGATCAGTGCTGCCTATCAGTGCCATCTATCAGTACTGCCCATCAGTGCCACCTATAAGTGCCACCTATCAGTGCCGCCTATGAGTGCCCATCAGTGCCGTCTATCAGTGCCCATCAGTGCTGTATATCAGTGCCACCTATCAGTGCCCATCAGTGCTGCTTATCAGTGCCTCATCATCAGTGCCACCTCATCAGTTCCAGCTCATCAGTGCCAATCAATACTGCCTCATCGGTGCCCGTCAGTGCTCACCAGTGAAGGAGAAAAATGACTTATTTACAAAGTTTTGTAACAGAAATGAAGAAAAAAATTTTTTTTTCAAATTTTTGGTCTTTTTTTTAGTTGTAGCGCAAAAAATAAAACCCAGTGGTGATCAAATACCAGCAAAAGAAATCTCTATTTGTGGGAATAAAATGATAAAAATGTCCCATGGTTCCAGCGTTGCATGACTGCTCAATTGTCATTCAAAATGCGACAGCGCTGAAAGCTGAAAACTGGGCTGGGCGGGAAGGGGTTAATGTGCCTGGTATTGAAGGGGTTGACTGGCAATTGCGCTGTACACAAATGAAAATTATATAATTTATTTCACAGAAATAGATTTTTGATTTTGATGGTTTTTTGATCACTAGTGGGGTTTTTTTTTTTTTTTGCAATATAAACAAAAAAGACTGAAAAAACACAATATTTTTACTTTTAGTTTAACTGAATAAAACATAAAAAAAATCACATTTCTTCACGAAGGGTGGCCAAAATGTATTCTGCTACATGTTCTTGATAAAAAAAATCCCAATAAGTGAATATTGATTGATTTACGTGAACATTACAGCGTTTATAAACTATGATATATACTGCAAATTATTTTATTTTTTTATACTAGTAATGGCGGTGATCAGCGGCTTATAGCGGTACGGCGATAGTGGGGTGGACAGTCTGACACTAAGGCCCCTTTCACACGGGCATTCCGTTCAGGTCCATCTGTCCGTTGTTCAGGTGGACCCGAAACGGACACTCAATGCAGCCCTATGGAGCGGCGGATGTCAGCGGAGACATGTCCACTGACACCCGCCGCTCTCCCATCCGATCCCGTCCGTGAAAAACAGACGATGGAAACCCGATTTTCCATCCGTCTGTAGAATCAGATCGGATGAAAACGGACAGGCGGTCCATTGTGATCCGATCCCCATAGAACGGAGACGGAGCAGTCATCTGCCTACTCAGCGGGGATCGGTGGATCGATCCCTGCTGAGCAGAACGGACTCCACTCACGGAAAGCCCCGTGTGAAAGGGGCCTCATGGGCGTCCGCAGGTAGCGGCAAGGGGGGGCCATTGCCCCCCCCTGGAATCAGATCAGGGGTTCCCCACTAGGTCCTTATCCTCTTGAGCCATGTATGCAGTTTCTGACAGTCTCTTGGGCCATGTATGCAGTCTCTGACCGTTTCCTGTACCATGTCCCCAGTCTCTGACTGTCTCCTGTGCTATGTCTGCAGTCTCTGACCGTCTCCAGTATCATGTCCGCAGTCTCTGACTGTCTCCTGTATCACATCTGCAGTCTCTGACCATCTCCTGGATCACGTCTGCAGCTACTACTGAGCAGAGGAAGATGACTCCACTGGGGAAGACAAGGAGATGGGCAGGCAGGTGGCTGGCCGGGACTTGAGCCAAGGCAGAAGAACATGCGAGAGGGAATTACACCCCCCCCCCCCCCAAAGCTAGTAGGAGCAGCAGAGTGGGGGGTGTAATTCAGATTTCTTTTTTACTTCTGCCATGACTGTCTTTGAAATGGCTTGGGCCCCTGTTCAAATCCAATCAGGGAACAAAACCGGGGACAGATTTGGTCCGGGGACAGTGCCCTCAATCCGGGGACTGTCCCCTAAAACTGGGGAAATCTGGTCACCCTAATGTAGATCTATTTCTGTCTAGTCATGTTTGTTTTAAATGTGATTCACTGTATGTCTGATGATTTGTCCTTCATATTTGTTCTCTTTATTCAGTTCTACAGTGCAGATGTAAGGTGTCGGTGCAAGAACTTGATATGTACATTAAACATCTGTGAGACCAGAACCTCAGCCTTCTCCTTGTGACTATGGGCGGCATAGTAGAACACTACTCTGTGTCTATGGAGGCTATGAAGCAGTGAAGCTGCACACAGAAATCTGCTGGCAAGGAAAGCCATGCGTTCGATAAGGGAAGTACAACATTGGAAACAATCGCAATTAACTGACTGAGGCAGTTGGTAGCAAGTGAAGGCTGAACAAGCCAGCACCTTTAACCACTTCAATACCGGGCTCTTACCCCCCTCCCTTCCCTACCAGACCAATTTTCAGTTTTCAGCGCTGTCGCATTTTGAATGACAATTGCGCAGTCATGCGACGCTGCACCCAAATTCAATTTTTAGCATTTTGTTCCCACAAATAGAGCTTTCTTTTGGTGGTATTTGATCCCCTCTGTGTTTTTTATTTTTTTGCGCTACAAATAAAAAAAAGAACATTTTGAAAAAAGAAAAGTTTCTGTCACAAAACTTTGTAAATAAGTACATTTTCTCCATCACTGATGGGCACTGATGAGGTGACACTGACTGGCACTGATGAGGTGGTACTGATTGGCACTGATGAGGCGGCACTGACTGGCACTGGTAATGAGGCGCTTATATGCAGCACTGATGGGCACTGATAGGCGGCACTGATAACCAGCACTGATATGCAGCACTGATAAGCGGCACTGATGAGCACTCATAGGCGGCACTGATGGGCACTGATAGGTGGCATTGGGAACTGATAGGTGGCACTAATAGATGGTACTGATAGGTAGCACTGGTGGGCACTGATAGGCAGCACCGATTCCCTGGTGGTCTAGGGTGGCATCTGTAATTGGCACTGAGTGCCATCCATGCTGGGCATTGTGCCCCTTACCTGGTGGTCTAGGGTCGGCTCCATGGTGGTGTCCCTGGTGATCCTGATCAGCTCCCTGGTGGTCCTGGTTGGCTCCCTGGTGGTCCCTGGGCGGGCGCTCCCTGATTGTCCCTGGGCAGGCTCCCTGGTGGTCCAGTGTGGTGACCCCCCTCTCAGTAGAGCCGTCGATCAGCTCTCCACTATTCGCGTCTTCAGACGCAAGTAAAGGAAAAGCCGATGAACGGCTCTTCCTGTTTACATTGTGATCAGCCGTGATTGGTCATGGCTGATCACGTGGTAAAGAGCTTCCGATGGAAGCTCTTTACCGAGGTCGGTAATGCAGTGGATCAGACTGACCCTCCACACCACCAATTGCCACGATGCGCGTACCCGCATGCACGCGATAGCAGGTTATCCTGAAGACGTCATATGACGTCCAGTCAAGGTGTCAAGGGAACACCCGCCCGGACGTCATTTGTCTATAGGCCGGGTGAGAAGTGGTTAATGAGGAACAAATTAACATGTCAGACACAAGTGAAAGTACAGTGTTGTCCAATCCAGAAGCCAGTCTTGCAGACCATATTCCGCAAGATGTTGTCAATACAGAGCAAGCCAACCCATCACAGCAAGCAGATAGAGCAGCACAAATGCAACAGCCCAAGGTGAGCTCAGATAATACACAGCTCCCAGACATTAGAAGAAGTCAACGTAAACGCACACTCACCAAAAGAGGTAAAGCACTGCAAGATGTTAAATTAAATTCTCTAATAAAGGATTTCGAACAGAAATATAGATGAGGGGAATATCATATCAATGGTTTGAAAAGAGCCCTTAAGAAAAGATGATAATGCAGAACTGATTATTGAAGTTGTGGGCGCAATCAATGCCACTCAGTCAGTGGTTGACCATATTTATGGTGACGTGAGAAGCATCACAGCCCTGAACCTGAAATCCGAAAAAAACGACACTTGTCTTGCAATCACTAAGGGCTCTTTCACATGAGTGGATCGTTCAGGTCAGTCTATCAGCTTTTCAGGCGGACCCGAATGGACGCTCCATTGTCCTCTATGGAGCAATGGATGTCAGCGGTGACTTGTCCACCGACATCCAATCCGCTCCGATCCGCCAAACACAGACGGATGGAAACCCTATTTTCCATCCGCCTGGCGGATCGGATCGGATGAACACGGACAGACGGTTTGTGTCAGAAATTGATTGGTCTACAAGTAAGAGGCATTAAGTCTGAAATAAAAATTGAACTTCCAACAACTTATACCAGAGGCTACATACCTGCCAATAGATCCCATATACCCGCATGTGACACCGCAAGGAACTGGCCCTATCTAGAACACCTAGCAGATGAAATGTTTCCTGAACTTGACTGTGAAGTAGGGTTGTTAATAGGCTATAACTGTCCTCAAGCCTTACTGCCCAGAGAGGTTCCCAGTGGTAACAAAGACCAGCCATTTGCACAGAGATCTGTATTGGGTTGGAGCATCATTGGATACCATAACTCTGACAATGGCTATGAAGATGAAATTGGTGTGAGTCATAGGATTATCATGAAGCAAGTTTTACCCGCTGTCAAACCATCTCTAAAATTGAAATCTGAAGTCTACTTAGTGTGTAGGAACAAAGTGAAGGAAATGATCACTCCAGCAGATATACTGAAGGTCTTTGAGTCAGATTTTAGTGAAAGGATTAGGGAAGAAGTTTTTATCTCACAAAGGGACTTACAGTTTTTGGCCACAACCAGTTGCTGACCGCCCACCGTGGACTGACGGCGGCAGGTCGGCTCTCCTGCATGAATCGCCGTCATCTGACGGCGGGAGCTTGTATTGTTGGCGCACGCGCAACGCCCTATGGACACCGGCCTTGGCTGTTCTGGGTGCCAAGGATGGGTAGCAGAGCCTGGGATGCACAGCATAGAGGGATCTCAGAGAAACCCACCACTCAGAAGAGCTGTCCATTCCCAGACTCTGGGTGTCCATCCCAGGAGCCCGTCCCCATTCCTCACAGACACTACAAACAAAAAAAGATTGCACTCTGATGTCATCACTGGGATGTCCGTTTATTCTACACAGCCAGGACGCAGCATAACCTTGCCTAGAGAGGAGTGGCCCTGGGCAGGGTTATGCTGCTTGCCAGCTGTGTTGGTGGAGGTGAATAGTAACAGCTGGGAGTGTCCTAGCACAGCCATCGTCAACCAGGTTCTCTGTGTAACCCTAGGGTTCCTGCAGAGGTGACTACGTTTCCTGGAGCTGCGGCTAAATGACCTCCCATTTCATGGTGCCTGCCATAGGCGTAGCTAGAACCTTCAGGTCCCCGGTGCAAGAAAGAATAAAGGGCCCCCTGACCCCTGGCTGTGCCCCCCCACGGTGGTGGAATGCCAGGGCCTGGTCCTTTGCAACCCTGGTAGTTCCGCCACCGGTGGCAGTAGTTTTTCTATTTTTGTTAATTGATTTTTTTTTTTTTTTTTTACCATTTTATTTTTTATTATATTTTTACATTTTTTTTTTAGGAGCCCTGTTGGTCTAAACAGATCCCTGATGTTTCATCCTTGAGACAGAAAAAGGAGATGTAGGACACAGCCCTCCATCCCCACCTCCGCAGTCTCAACAGCACAGAATGAATGGACAGGAATAGCTCTGTACAGAGGCTTCCTGTTCACTCACAGACCGAAGTATTGTAAACACAGCTGTGGATGTACACAGTTTATTATGCTTCAGTTATGAATGAACAGAGTCAGTGATCAGTACAGATCTATGACTCTATTCATTAAAGTATAACTATAGGAAAACCTTTTTTTTTTTAATGCGGATTAGAGTAAGGGAGGGTTATTTTTTGCCATCTGTGCTCCATTGGGGAGATTTACCTGTCAAACAGGAAGTGAAAGGAAATCCCTGCAAATTAAGGGAATCCCTTTGGGGACCCCCAGGCTATCAGCGCTAGTGTCCCCATTGGAAGATTTCTTCTCTATTACTTTTCTGGGGACATCCCAACATTTGTGATTTTCTTTCACTTTCAATGATAATGGTAAACAGAACAAACAGAGAGGATGAATCTCCATACTGGGGGAACACACAGCAATAAAGACTGACCAATCAAAAAAAAAATCCAAAACTAATGAAACAATTTTGCCTTTAGTTACACTTTAAAGTGTCACTAAACCCCCATCATAAAAAAAATCATGAATAAATGGTGTATTCCATGCTGTTCATCACTATGACATTCCTTTTATGTATTCTGCAAAAATCCTGACTGATCCTGCTGCTCTCTATCTCCCCCTCCTGTCCCTGTCCCCAATTCAGCTAGGGTGTTGGCAACTCTGCACATGCTCAACCCATGTGACTATAGAGGTGTGCGGGCATATACACAGTGGTAAACAACAGCCCGCTCCCTCCCCCCTCCTCCATGCCCACTAACCAACTGAACACAATGGGGGGGGGGGGGATATAATACATGTATGTAGTGCCCCCATAGTATAGCTGCGTTTTCTAGCAGAATTTTTGGCTAGGAGAGGTAAATTTAGTCAGGCCTGACTGTGGTGAAAGCTGGGAGGTGGGTGTAGCCATCTTGAGTGTTCTAAGGAGCCCTGACCAATCCCCAAGCAGGGTTGGTGGGGGGCAGGCCTCCTTAAATACTGTAAGTCAGCCCAATCAGGGAGGAGAAGTGTCGGGTGGAAGTCTGGAGATGTAGCAGAGGCGCTGTGGTGCAGGCCCCTACCCGGGAGGTCGCCCCAGTCTGGGGATGGTGACCTTGGGGCCTGGGTGTTCGGATGCAGCCAGGAAGGAGAGCGAGTGACGGTCCCTGGGACTGGAGGAGAAAGTGCTGGAGCAGGCTGGGAGCCTTAGGAGCCAGTCGAGGGAAAGGAGAGTCACTACCAGAGGGCAGGTCGATGGGACCTAGAAAAGGATGAGCTGGGAGTTGTAGTCCATCAAAGGCCCGGTTAGTACTGAAGTATTTTACTGCACATTCAGGGGCCTATGACCCCTGGCCTGTAATGGGTGTTCCTGAGGTCCTACTGCAACAGGGTAGGCCTCACCATGTGCTAACTGCGGTGAAGAGAAAGGTATAGAGAAGCCTGATAAATTTCCTTTCAGGCTGGAAACTAAGTTCTGAGCTGGAGAGAAGCAAAGGAGTGTAAAGCTGTGAGTCCTGTGTAGTGAGGGAACTGTAAGAGAAACGATCAGCAAGTGAAGTGCTGGAGAGTTGAGAGGAGCAATAGTCTGCAGGGGGAGAGTCTGCAGTAAAGAGTGCATATACAGGCTTGTATATGGGAACTTTGTACCATAAATCTTTGGGCATCCCACAGTTACCCCTTATCCCTATCCAAGTTATTTCCCCCAAATAAAACAACAAAAACAAGAATCGGCCTGGTCAGTGTCTTTGGATGTGTGATATATGGTGTGATTGAGGTCAGCTATCAGGTGAACCATAACTACAAGCCACTCTCAAGGGAGCATATGGCTACATGTAGATTGATGGAGGTTTCACCTCCCTCTTATTCTAAGACACAGGCTGGAGGGGGCGTGACACAGACTGTGACTAGCAGAAATCTGCCCACACCATGTTATTGCCAAAAAATAATAAACATTTGATTTGAAATATATATTTGTATGACAATTTAAAACAGTTTATTGATATTAATTATTTATTTTACTCTGTATTCCAAAGGCTATTTTTTTATGTTGAACATGTGACCAGCAGCAGAGGACTAGAAGCTCCTCCAACTTATATTTCCCTGCGGACAGGCTGGGAGAGAGCTGGGTCATGTGACCAGCAGCAGAGGACTAGAAGCTCCTCTTCCTTATATTTCCCTGCGGACAGGCTGGGAGAGAGCTGGGTCATGTGACCAGCAGCAGAGGACTTGAAGCTCCTCCTCCTTATATTTCCCTGCGGACAGGCTGGGAGAGAGCTGGGTCATGTGACCAGCAGCAGAGGACTAGAAGCTGCTCCTCCTTATATTTCCCTGCGGACAGGCTGGGAGAGAGCTAGGTCATGTGACCAGCAGCAGAGGACTTGAAGCTCCTCCTCCTTATATTTCCCTGCGGACAGGCTGGGAGAGAGCTGGGTCATGTGACCAGCAGCAGAGGACTAGAAGCTCCTCCTCCTTATATTTCCCTGCGGACAGGCTGGGAGAGAGTTGGGTCATGTGACGGCTGAATATTGATTAGGAAAAAAGGTGCTTAGATGTTCTTTTTTTAAATTAAAATAATTGCAGTGCCATTATCCACATGCACAAATAGAAGGGACAATGTAAATTACACAGTGTGTGTTTAGTATCACTTTAAGACAACTAAGGGGCCAGTAAATGAAACATTTATCGGCCCCTTCCCTGCTTTCTATCCTGAAAGCATTCCCCGGCGGGAGAGGGGAGGAGGGAACCGAGCAGCACCATTGGACCTGAAACTATGCAGGCACCATACCAGGCGTGTACAAGGGTCACAGGGGTCTCAATCGTGACCCAGCCCCATGCTCTGGTGATCTGCTGAGTCGCACCGCTGTAGTCTGGTGTATGCAGCTAAACGGCCGCGTGACGGAGGCCTAAAGAAATCGGTGATATGAGCGAGAACCGTCTTCAGTGCGGTGACTCTGGAACTGTATGTGACAGATGGATTGGAGTCTGTCTGCACCTGGGGCATAGAACGTTTGTCTCGCCTACCTGTAGATATCTCTGTATACAGGATGTAGACGAGCGATGAGCCGGGATAATGGCACAAATTACATTTAATATTGGTTATTTCTTTACCTGACGTGGATAAACTGACAATCACGTCGGCTGTTTCCGTGGTTACGTCTCCTTTCTTCACCTGAAATGTGAGCGCTCCGATCTTCATCTCGTGCGTTCCCTGCGCTGAACTCCTGACTGTTAGAGACACGATGACAGTTATCAGAAAACCGTTCTACTGATCAGACGCAAATTCTCAATAAACTCCAAATGTACGGCCCTCAGCGGTTCAGCCAATCACCTCTTGAGACTGCAGGACTTGATATCGGGGTTATTTTGTGATAAAGTGAGCGATATCCTCATTTCTCAAAAATACTCCATACACCTCTTCTACCTAATGGGAATCTAATTTTCATGAAATTGTTTCTTAATGTGTTTATCTGCCTCATCATAATGTCCTCCTGTGAGGTCCTAAACCTCTCCTTCACTTCTGTTTGTGTGGAACAAGCAGTGCAGGTTAGTTGTGGTCATGTACACTGCTCTATGTACACTTCACATTGTCCATAGGCCACATTCCATAGTCCATAGGACGATGGATAGACAATAGGTGATGGAGGATGGATGATGGAGGATTGGAGATGGAGGATGGGTGATGGAGGATAGGTGATAGAGGATGGGTGATGGAGGATAGGTGATGGAGGACCGGTCATAATGGATGGGTGATGGAGGTCAGGTGATAGCGAATTGGTCATGGCGGACTAGAGATGGTGGATGGGTGATGGTGGATGATTGATAGAGAACAAATAATGGAGGATGGGTGATGGTGAATTGGTGATGAAAGTCAGGTGATGGCGGACGGGTGATAGCGGACGGGTGATGGCGGACGGGTGATGGCGGACGGGTGATGGCGGACAGGTAATGGAGGATGGGTGATAAAGGATGGGTGATGGAGGACAGGTGACTGGGAATGGGTGATGAAGGACAGGTGATGGAGGGTGGGTGATGGAGGATAGGTGATGAAGGACAGGTGATGGAGGACGAGTGATGAAGGATGCTATCACGTAGCTGATGGTGGAGTCTGGCTTATGCAGAAGGCAACCTCTCTTACGGCCCTGGTTCCAGAACCCCTGATAGAGCAGACAGGGAGCGCTGGAGCACAGGGGAGCACGAGGGCTGGATAGGACACTGGTGATGGTAAGATGTCGTCCAGAAGGTTGTGCAAGATGGAAGAGTAGTGAGACAGGCCGGGTCGATAACATGCGGGCTGAGCAGTACAGGAGGAGCAGGCAGTCGGGTGGTCCGGTGCAGGCAGGGTCATTAGCAGGTAGGCAGATTGAAGTACACAGGGATCAGACAGAAGAGTGGTCGTAGGCAAGCCGGGGGTCGGTGCAGGCGGAGTTCAAGCAGATGCAGGTTCAGGCCGGGTCACAGGTAACAGGTAGCTCAGAACGGGTCGCTCAGGAACACGGTAACACTGTAGAATGGACACCACTTGCTACAGGAAACCCAGTGTTTAAATAGACCTGCCCAGCACCGCCTCCTCTGAGAGCGCAAGGAAACAACAATCAAATGCAAACACGTCCTCAGCACAATCTTCTCCTAACATTGCCCCCCCCCCAAGGGGCAGCCTCCGGATGCCCAACTGGGCCTTTAACTCTGGATGTCTTGTCCAAAAGGACCTGACAAGCTCTTTAGCGTGGATGTGTTTTTCAGGTTCCCATGAGCTTTCTTCAGGCCCGTACCCCCTCCACTTAATCAAGAACTGGGTAGATCGAGGATAGCTTCCACTTCAAATTCCTCCTCACCATCCACAAGGATGGGCTCAGGTGGGGCCGACTTCCGACCCGGAAAAAAGTCTTGGGTTACGGGCTTCAACAAGGTGACGTGGAATACCAGGGGCACTCGCAGGGAAGGCGGAAGGTCCAGTTCATATGCCACCATGTTGATTTTCCTTTTCACAGGAAATGGCCCGGTGAACCTTTGGGCCCAATTTCCTGGAAGGGCATGCCAACCTCAGGTTCTTTGTTGCTAACCATACATGGTCACCTGGTTGCAAATCCAATTCCCTGCGTCTGCCCTTGTCGAATGCCCTCTTGTTGCATTCCTGTGTCTGGGCTAGGGTTTCCTGTAGCACCTTGTTGTTCCTTGTCAGGAATTCCACCGTCTTTTGTACAGCAGGTACCTCGCTTTCTTGAGCCAAGTTTGGTATAAAGGTAGGGTGGTACCCCAGGTTCGCCCAAAATGGGGACTGCTTTGTGGCTGAGTGCTCGGTGTTGTACGCAAACTCCGCCATAGGTAACAGCGAGACCCAGTCATCCTGAGCAAAAGACGAGTAGCAGCGGATGTACTGCTCTAGGGTCTGGTTAGTCCTTTCTGTCTGGCCATTTGACTGGGGGTGATATGCAGAGGAGAATGCTAGTTCAATGTTTAATGCGGAACACAGGGCTTTCCAGACCCGGGAAGTGAACTGCACCCCACGATCAGAGACAATGTTGATAGGGAGTCCATTCAGTCGGACCACTTCCTTGATAAATGTCCCTGCCGTTTCAGTTGCTGTGGGAGTGCCCTTCATTGGAATGAAGTGGGCCATTTTGGTGAGGCGATCTACAATGACAAAAATGGAATTGAATCCTTCAGATGGGGGTAGTTCCACAATAAAATCCATCGATATGTGTGACCATGGCCGTTCAGGAATGGGCAGCGGGTTTAACAGACCCCATGCTTTTGCCCGGCTGGTCTTGTGTTGGGCACAGACTGGACAAGCGCTGACATATTTCCGGCAGTCCTTGTCAGCAGAAGGCCACCAAAAGGAGCGTGACAACAGTTCCGCAGTCTTACGACCGCCAAAGTGTCCGGCCAATTGGTGGTTGTGACAGAGTTCCATCACTGTTAAACGCTGCAGTTCTGGAATGAAGAGTTTATCCCGGAACCACCACAGTCCATCTTTCAGTGTCAGCCTGGAATCAGGAGACATAGTTGATCCTGCCAGGGACCGCTTAACTCGAGCCAGCAAATCCTCCTGCAGTAGCAAGAAGCTCCGGGACGGGAGGATGGTATCAGGTGGCGTGGAGTCGCCAGGCTCACTGAACATCCTGGACAGAGCGTCCGGCTTCACGTTCTTCGACCCGGGCCTGTAAGTGATATGCAGGTTAAAACGAGAGAAAAATAGAGCCCTTCGTGCCTGGCGTGGTCTCAGCCTTTTAGCAGTGCGCAGGTACTCTAGGTTCTTATGGTCAGTGAATACCATGACAGGTTGTAAGGCTCCTTCCAGCAAATACCGCCATTCCTCCAGGGCGGATTTGATTGCCAGAAGTTCCTGGTCTCCCACATCATAATTCTTTTCTGGCAATGGGGTGAAGCGAGGCCTTGGGACCCCGTCTCTGGGATAGGACTGCTCCCACTGCTGTCTCAGAAGCGTCCACCTCCAGAGTATAAGGCAGAGCCGTATCTGGGTGTTTGAGAACAGGGGCCGTAGTAAACAGTTCCTTGAGTTTCTGGAAGGCCATTTGGGCTTCAAGGGACCAATGGAAATGGGAGCCCTGTTTAGTGAGTTGGGTGATGGGTGCCATCACCGCAGAGAATCCTCTAATAAACTTCCTATAGAAGTTGGCAAACCCGATGAACCATTGGACCCCTTTCCTGTCCAAGGGAGCTGGCCAATCCACAATTGCAGCGACTTTCTGGGGATCCATGGTTACCCCAGTGACGGAGATGTTGAAGCCCAGGAATGAGATTCGGGAACACTCAAAGGCACACTTTTCAGCCTTAGCAAAGAGTCCATGCTGCCGTAGACGTTGTAGGACACACCTGACATGCCTGCGATGATCCTCCAGGGAAGTTGAAAAGATGAGGATGTCATCCAGGTAAATGATGATGAACTGATCCAAGTAGTCACGAAACACATCATTTACTAGGTGCTGGAAAGTGGCTGGCGCATTGCAGAGCCCGAAGGGCATCACTAAGTACTCAAAGTGGCCAAAGCGCGTCCGGAAGGCAGTCTTCCACTCATCGCTCTCCTGGATGCAGATCAAGTTATAGGCTCCCCGAAGATCAAGTTTGGTAAACACAGCAGCGGTTCCTAGTCTTTGAAATAACTCAGGGACCAGTGGCAAGGGGTATCGGTTCTTAATGGTAATCTTGTTAAGGTCCCGATAGTCTATGCGGGGTCTGAGAGTGTGGTCTTTCTTCTCCACAAAGAATATTCCAGCTCCTGCAGGGGAAGTGGAGGGCCGGATGAACCCTTTCTGAAGGTTATCATCCAGATAAGCCTTGAGGGTTTTAAGTTCCAACACAGAGAGCGGGTAAATTCGGCCAAAGGGTACTTCTGCCCCTGGTAGCAGCTCTATTGGGCAATCGTACGACCTGTGAGGTGGGAGAACATCTGCCCCTTTCTTGCTGAACACATCCAGAAACTCATGGTAGGCAGATGGAACAGCGAGACGGGTTTCGTTATCAGAATCCGAGTCCAGACAGAGCACTGGAGAGGGGAATTCCGGAGCTGGAGGCAAACAGTGTTGCTGACAGTATGAGGAGAGAAACTGGACCTCTCCCGAGGGCCAGTCAATGGTAGGACCGTGTGCCCGGAGCCATGGCAGACCCAAAATGACTGGGCACAGAGGGGACGTTATGGCGTCCAATGACAGATGTTCCATGTGTCCGCCAGCTGTCCAGGCAAGAAGAGGCACTGTCTCATGGGTGACTGCTCCGGATTTTATGGTGGACCCATCCGCCAAGCGGGTTTTAGGCTTGAGTGGGATCTGGTGCTGAGCTGCAAAGGCCAAATCGATGAAGCCGCTACAGGCCCCGGAATCCAGGATAGCCGGGACCTGGAGGTTCCCACCAGAGAGCTGGATATGCAGTGGCAGAATGAGATGGTTGGAGGGATCGGCCAAAGATAAGAGTTCTCCAGGGGTGTAGCGGAGCCTGTTTCCCTGCTTAGCCGGACAGGACC
>BLSH010219255.1:682019-701971 GCA_018402905.1 Glandirana rugosa | reverse complement strand
GAGGTAGTGGACAGATGGTATAAGACGGGAAGTTGTGGACAGACGGTAATAGACTGGAGATAGAGGACAGACGGTAGTGGACAGAAGGTAGTGGGTAGGAGGTAGTGGATAGGAAGTTACGGGTAGGAAGTAGTGGATACGAGGTAGTGGGTAGGGGGTAGTGGAGAGGAAGTGGTGGATAGGAGGTAGTGGGTAGGGGTATTGGACTGGAAGTAGCGGATAGGGTGTAGTGGACAGGAAGTAGTGGACAGAAGGTAGTGGGTAGGAAGTAGCGGATAGGAGGTATTGGGTAAGAGGTAGTGGACAGGAGTTAGTGACGACAGGTGATGGAGAATGGGTTATGGAGGATAGGCGATGAAGGATGGGTGATGGAAGACAGGTGATGAAGGACAGGTGATGTGGGATAGGCGATGAAGGTCAGGTTATGGGGATGGGTGATGGAGGATAGGTGGTGAAGGAGAGGTGATGGGGGATGGGTGATGGAGCATAGGTGATGAAGGATGGGCATTGAAGGATAGGTGATGGAGGATGGGTGATGGAAGACAGGTGATGGCAGACAGGAGATAGAGGTCAGATAATGGCAGACAGGTGTTGAAGGGCAGAATATGGTAGACAGGTGATGGAGGTCGGATGATGGCAGACAGGTGATGGAGGTTGGGTGATGGCAGACAGGTGATGGGCATTGGGTGATGGCGGATTGGTGATGCTGGATGGGTGATAGTGATGAAGGACAGGTGGATTGGGGATGGAGGACTGGTGACTGGGAATGACTGGGAATGGGTGATGGAGGACAGGTGATGGAGGATGGTTGATGGAGGACAGGTGATTAAGGACGGGTGATGGAGGATGGGTGATGGAGGACGGGTCATGAAAGATGGGTGATGGAGGACAGGTGATGGAGGAAAGATGATGGTGGATGGGTGATGAAGGACAGGTGAAGGGGAATGGGTGATTGAGGTCAGATGATGGCAGACAGGTGATGGAGGTCGGGTGATGGCAGACAGGTGATAGAGAACAGGTAATGGAGGATGGGTGATGATGGACTGGTGATGGTGGATGGGTGATGGAGGACAGGTGATGAAGGATGGGTTATGGAGGAAAGGTGATGAAAGATGGGTGATGGAGGACAGGTGAAGGGCAATGGGTGATTGACGACAGGTGATGGAGGATGGGTTATGAAGGATGGGTGATGGAGGACAAGTGATGATGGATGGGTGATGGAGGATGGTTGATGGAGGACGGTTGATGGGATTATCTTCTGTTATTGGGGCCCTAAATTGCTGAAACAAAGCTGGTGATTTATATATGTCCTATGTAAACACCACACCATATGGAAAAGACCACACACTACATAGAAGAAGAGACCGCACACCACAGGGAAGCACCGGACTACATGGAAAAAGAGAGAACACGTTATACTACATAGGAGCAAACACCAATAACTACTACCAACCAACTACTAAACTACAGGGAAGCAGCGACCGCACACAATTTCCATTATTTTACCTGGAAGTCACTCACCTGAGGTTTTCTCGGCTTCTTTGTGACTCCCGATCTTTTTCTCAAGTTCAGCTGAGAATGCCTGATCACAGGGAATAACAGATATATAATGTAATATTTGCGGATTGCAGATAATATAACAGATATGAAGGTTTATCACGTCTGTATACGGGATTGTATGTCAGTGGTCAGGGTCAGGTGACATACAGTAGCCCGGTTTTGTTACCTTTATTGTTTCGGAGTCTTTGGGGTGCAGCACGAAGTTCACTTCCTTCAGATGGACCGGTTTGTTTTTGCTGCTAAACTTGAGAATTTCTTCAAACATTAAAGCAGCGACAGTAGATCTGGGAAAGTGGAGGACCCCGGTCCCGATCGCTGGGAAGGTTATGGAGACCTTCTTACTCTTCTCCGTCTCACTTAGACATTGCTTTATAATGTCACTTAAAGTCTGTTAAAAAGAATAATATTTATTAACATTTATACACCTATCAAATATATGTGGTGGCTGCGTTCATATTCTGTTGTCAGTCTAAGAACAGAATTACTCCTGTTGATCCTACCAGAAATCCTATGTCCTCGTAACCTGTGCGCTGAGCTGAAATCTCAAACAATCTCATCAGTATCTTCTTTGAACTATAAAACACCTCCACCTATGTAATGAAGAAAAGAGAAGGGAGGTGTCTGTAGTCCTGTAATGAAGAAAAGAGAGGGGAGGTGCCTGTAGTCCTTTAATGAAGAAAAGAGAGGAGAGGTGTCTGTAGTCCTTAAGAAGTGAAAGGTGACAACAGTGCTCCTTCATAGAAACAGTACAGTGAGTGTTGTCACCCTAGGACAGGAAGTGTGTTACTGGCAGGATCACCAGGTGAAAATAAAAGGAAAAAAGGCCTGAAAATAGAAAACAAATGCAGCCACCACATCTGAGGAGAACATTTTTGTTCCTGGGTTTAGAAGCTTTAGTGTCAGATTTGACTCATAGTTACAGTTTATACCCAACATCCTGGACTTTCCAAACAATTACAACACAGCAGCTACAATGGATGACATTTTTGTTCTTGGGTTTAAAAGCTCTAAAGTAGAATTCAAGGCTAAAGCTGACTAGTCCTAAAAATGTACCCCCAACCCGCCCCTCCTAACACCTATGGTGACTAACCTATGTAGGAAAGTAAGTGCATAATTGTAAGCAGGTGCAGTCTATTTTCTCCACTGTAGGTGGCACTCAACCATAGCAGCATTACAGTCGGAGGAAAGGTCAAGAGGAACGCGGTTTCGTGGGTCACGGGGGGAGTTATCTAATTGGATGCAGCTGTCCCATGTCACTCTGGCAGCCATCTTGGGTCAGGCAGAGTCTATTTAAAGTGATTATAAAGTCTCATTTTTTTTAATGAAATATAACAAATATGTTATACTTCCCTGCTCTGTTGCAGTGGATTTGCACAGAGCAGCCCTGGTCCTCCTCTTCTTGGGTGCCTCTTTTGTGCTCCTGGCCCCTCCATCCTGTTGAGTGCCCCCACAGCAAGCAGCTTGCTATGTGGGCACCCGAGCCGAGCCACAGCTCCGTGTGTGGGACATGGAGCTGTGGTTTGTCCCCGCCCCCTATCTCCTGATTGGCTAACTGACTTTTATTGACAGCAGCGGGAGCCAATGGTGTCGCCTCTGTGTCTCAGCCAATAAGGAGGGAGAGTCCCGGTTGGTCAAGATACTCGTGGACATTCCTGGACAGAGATGGGGCTCAGGTAAATATTGAGGGGGGTTGCTGCACACAGAAGGCATTTTATCTTAATGCATAGAATGCACCTTCTGCCTTTACTACCACTTTAAGGCCCTGGCTCCCATGTTTGGCATGCATTTTGTGTGTGGGTAGTATAGGGACAGGTCACCCGTCTGACAGGGACAGTGTTTAGCATCAGAGAGGGGTTCCAGTCGAGTATGGAAAGTATAGGGACACGTGATCCTTCCTTGAGACCTTCACATTTGGGCACGGACCGGCCAGGCCGCATTCCTCAAGACAGATGCTGTCAGCATACCTGAGACCTGCTCTGCTACACCCTGCTGTTACCTTCTGTGAGTGTTCCCAGTTGAGAAACAATATTTATTACTTTTTGCTAAAATACAAATACAAAAAAAATATATAAAAAAAACAAATGTATTCATCGGTTTTGGATGATTTATATTCTTCCTCATATTTTTGGTAAAAAAAACTTGAGTTAGACTTACTGGTAACTCATTTTCTAGGAAGTCTTCCAGGACAGTCTCTGAGACCTTGGGCTCCTCTCTCCGGACAGGAAACGCGCACTCAACTTTAAATAAAAGGCAGTCCTCCAGGCCCATACCTCAGTATCACCAAGGACCGCAGGAAGGCTCTGGAAGACAAAGAACAATTATTACAGCATGATAATATAATATAAAAAAAAACAATCGGGTGGGAATCCCGGCTGTCCTGGAAGACTTCCTAGAAAATGAGTTACCGGTAAGTCTAACTCAAGTTTTCTCAAGTCGTCTTCCAGGACAGCCTCTGAGACGATTCTCAAGAACTTACCATTTAGGGTGGGACCACCGCCTGGAGGACTTTTCGTCCAAACGCCTGATCCTTGCTTGTAAGCAGATCCAGGCGATAATGTCTCGCAACGGTAGAGTAACTGGACCTGGTTGCCACCCTGCATATCTGCTCAGGCGAAGCACCAGCTCTCTCTGCCCAGGATGCTGACACAGCACGGGTTGAGGGTGCGTTGACAAATGGAGGCGGGGTCCCCTGCCGGTTGTAACATTCGCTAATAACTATTTTTATTCACCTAGCCAAAGTGGACTTGGATGCTGTTAAGCCTTTGTGTGAACCCACAAATATAACAAACAAAGATTCTGATTTTCTAAATTCTTTAGAAATCTCAACATAATTTAATAGACTTCTCTTTACGTCCAAGCTTCAGAACGACTCCTCTTCCTTAGAGAGGGATAAAAGGTGGGCAAAATAATGTCCTGCGATCTATGAAAAGATGAAACAACTTTTGTGAGAAATGCAGGATCTGTCTTGAGGACTACCCTATCCTCAAAAAAAGATTTTGCTGATGCAAAGGGCCTGCAATTCACCTACCCTTCTTGCGAACGTGATTGCTACCAAAAAAATGGTTTTCAACATTAACCATTTAATGGAGGAATTCTCCAGGGGCTGAAAAGGATCTAGCATTAACACTTTAAGAACCAAAGACAGGTCCCAGGCTGGACAGGATTTAACTACCTGTGGTCTAGCTCTGGATAAGGCCTTGAAAAAATTTGAAACAAAAATATTGGGTCTGCAAGAATACACTGAGGGCTGAAGCCTGTACCTTTAGGGTACTTACTGAGAGTCCTTTGACTGCCCCCTCCTGGAAGAACTGCAATATAGCAGGAATATCTGGGGAAGTTTGGCCCCTATCTGGCAACCAAGAATTGAATTTCTTCCAAGTTTTGGAATATATCACCCTAGTTACTGGCTTGCGACAGGCTCACGGGGGTCTTAATCACTTCTTCAGAGAAACCTTGAGAACTTAAGATCTGTTCTTCAGAAACCAGGCTGACAGTTTTAACGCTTTTATCTGGGGATGTGGCACTGGTCCCAGCATCACCAGATCCTCCCTCTTGGGCAGGATTAAGGGTGGAACTGTTGAAAGGCTTTTAGAATGGAGAACCGTGACCTCTTTGGTCAGAAGGGAGCTACCAGGATGAGGCTGGTTCTTTCCGCCATGAATTTCCAAAGAACTAGAGGAATTAATCTCATCAGAGGAAAATCATAACCCAGGCTGAATGTCCAGGGGATGGTTAAGGCGTCTATGCCTACTGAATGATCCTCTACATCCAGAGAACAGAACCTTTTGATCTTCCTGTTCTTTTGGGATGGTCATCTGTGGGTGATGGCCGCCAACCCCTCCTGGCTGAGAGCCCACTCGTCTTGATTCAGTCTCTGATGGCTGAGAAAATCTGCCAAGGAGCTCTGCGCTCCTCTTAGGTGAATGGCTGAGATTGAGCCCAATTTTTGTTCTGCTCATACAAAAATCTTGTATGTAATTTCTTGGAGCTGCTGACTTCTCATGCCCCCCTGCTTGTTTATATAAGCCACTGTGGTTATATTGTCCGAGCGTATCTGTAAGTGAGCATTCTCTAGTTCTGTTTGAAAGGCACTCACTGCTCTCTAGACTGCTAACAGCTCTCTTTGATTGGAGGACCCTCTGGCTTCCATCAGGGACCAGGTCCCCTGTGCCAGTCTGTCTCCCAGATGTGCTCCCCAGGGCATCTGTAGTCAGAGTTTTTGTTTGCGTAGTGGTCCAATCCAGTCCTCTGCTCAGGTCTCCTTGCTCCCATTCCAAGTCTTTAGGAGAAAGGCCTGTAATGGGCGTTGGTGGAATCTTGCCCAGGGTACTGCAGGAAAACAAGATGTCATCAGGCTACCTACACTACCTGCGAAATCTCTCTTAGTGAGTCCTATTGACTGTTTTGCAGTTTTGCTGTCAATTGGTCCATCTTCAAGATCTTCTCTTTTGGTAGAAAGATCTTTTCTTCTACTGAGGCTATCTCATATCCTAGATATAACACCCTGTGGGAAGGGACTAGGCAGGATTTGTCCTGGTTGATTAGCCACCCCGGAGCCTTGAGAAAGTCCTGGACCTCCCTCAGCTCTGAAGTTAACTGGTGGAATGATTTTGCGATCACTAGGAGATCGTCCAAATATGGACTGATCGTTATCGCTCTCAATTTCAATGGTGCTAAAGCTTCCGCTAGAACCTTTGTAAAGATTCTTGGTGCCGCGGCCAGACCCCGCTCTTCCCTAGGAACCTGAACTAGCACCTTCTGGTCTAAGAGATCTCCTACCAGGAGGCTCAAGGCCTTTGCTTTTTCCTGATTTTTTTTTAATCTTGTAGGTGGAACCAACTCGAACTCCAATTTGTAACCATTCTGGATCAGATCCAGAATGTACGCATTGGAGGAGACCGCTGCCTATTGTAGGAGGAAGCTCCCCAGCCTTCCTCCCACTGGGAGACAGGAGTCATTGACTCTTTGTGGACTTTTGAGGAGGATTGAAGAGTGTTCCTCCTTTACCACTGCCCCTTTGTCCCGTCCAGTGGTTTTTCGGAGCATTTTCGTGATTCTGTGGCCTTGGGCTACGAAAGGACCTCCGGTTAACCGTTTTCCTTTTTGATTCCGGAAAGGCCTTCTTTTTATCAGCCGTGCATTCCAGCACTTCTCCCAGACCTGAACCGAACAGATGGTCTCCTGAAAAGGGAATGCTGCAAAGGCACAGTTTGGATGCTGAGTCCCCTGTCCAGGTCTTTAGCCAGAGTGCTCGTCTGGCTAAGTTGACTAGGGCAGCTGATCTGGCAGCCAGCTTCACTGATTCTACTAAGCATCGGCTAAATACCCTACAGCTTTGAACAGCAGCGGAAATGACATTAAAATCTGCTGCCTAGAGGTTCCATAGGTGCGTCTGAAGTTGTGTAAGCCAACGATCTACATTCCGGGCTACACATGTTACTGCTAAGGCTGGTTTTAGACTTAATGAGGTAGACTCCCACACTCTGTGTAACAGGACATCTCCTCTTTTGTCCATGGGTCTTTTACTGTTCCCATATCATCAAAGCAAGGTCCGATGTTTTGGAAACTTTAGAGGGGGGAGCATCCAATTTAGGAACCTTGTTTCATGGTTTGGATGCATCCTCCTCAAAAGGAGGACCCCCTGAAAAAAACGGCTTCCTCTCTGGATCCTGCCATTCTAAATGAATTGCATCTACCAGGGATTTGTGGACAGGAAACACTCTTGACTTTTTTGTCTGTGACCCCTCATACATCAGGTCATGTTTGGACAATAGTACCTTTTCTTCCTCTATCTCAAGAGTGCCATAGATAGCTTTAGCAGGTCGTCTACATCCTCTAGTGACAATTTGTATCTTGAGCCCCTTGAGGATTCCACGTCCCTTCTCACCTCTTCTGAGCCTGAATCGGCTTCCGAAGAGCCCTGGGATCTTGGATCCTGCTCAGGACTATCCTCCTCCACCCTGGTGGGGATAGGCCTGACAGGGATTGCAGGGACCTGCATTTTTTCAATTAAACCCCAAAAGGATTTGAAGGTTGAAGACAACCCATTGTTCACTGAACACAACATTTTGTGACAAGCTGTAACAGATACGTCTGTTACCAAACTATCTACACAGCTGTGGCATAAAGGTTTTTCCCATGAATAACTTAACCTGGCCACATAAACAGCACATTTTCTCTTGGAACCTCCATTCTATCCTGAGCTTTAACCTATGTAAAGTGAGGAGACAAAGGCATAAAACATCAGGGCAGACCCAGTACACCCACACCTCTGTGTGGTACAACATACTTTAGAAAAGTGCTACTGATACTGAGACTAGCCCTCTAGCCCATAGCTCAGAATAAACCTCCTATAGTTACAGCAAAAAGGACCTGGTCCCCTGTTTACCTGAGAGGAGCTGGTGGCTGCAGCCACTGGTTCCGCCTGTATGCATACCGGACTCTCCATGCTGCTTGTCTCTGTGTCTACTTGCAGCCTTGCTGTGTGACACAAACCCACCAGCAGTCTCATTCCCGCCATCTGCGCCGTTTAAATGAGGCTAGCCATGCATCTCATCGGCGCCTGCAGATGACGTCACTTGGCCGGCATCAGTTGCCTATGCAACTTACGGCCACCAGCATGGAACACAGAGGCCCCACCCCTTCCGCCAGATATGATGCGCCGGACGCTTCACCACCTCAAGGCGCGCCTGAGCCGGCTACTACAGTCCAGATGGAAGGCTGCCTTATATTTAAAGTTGGGTATGTGTTTTCTGTCCGGAGAGAGGAGCCCAAGGTCTCAGAGGCTGTCCTGGAAGACGGCAGAGAAAATCGCAATCAGAGTTTATTGATTGGTTTGCGCAAAAGTTGCCGCGTTCACAAACCATGAGAATTCATTTATGGCGTTTTTACATTTTTATTTTTTTTTACTGGTAATGGCGGCGATCTGCGATTTTTATCGGGACTGTAATATTACAGTGGACATGTCTGACACTTTTTTGGGACCAATGACATTTATACAGCGATCAGAAATTTAAATATCGACTGATTACTGTATAAATGTCATTGGCAGTGAAGGGGTTAACCTGCAGGGGGCGCACTAGGGGGTAACTGTGTTCCCTAGGCGTGTTCTAACTGCGAGGGGGCTGGGCTGGCAGGGGCACCAGAGATCTAACTGATCCCAGTGACAGGGATCAGTAGATCTCTTACATGCCGCCTGACAGAACGGGGAACCGCAGTGTTTACATTGGCAGTTCCCCGTTTTTCTTCTCTGCCAGGCAATCGCGGGCTCGCCGGCGGAGATCGAGTCTGCCTGAGCCGCGGCCACACATACTGCGCACGCGCGAGCCACAGTTTGCAGACAGTGATCCGCGGGACGCTGCCACTCTGCAGCAGTAAATGTAACAAAAGTGGAACTTCCGCTTTAAGGGAAGGTGACCCCCTGACATGCCACAATTGGCATGTCATTTTTTTTGGGGGGGGGAACCCTGTTTTCACAGGGTCTCCGGTCCCACTTCCTCCCATGGCGCCGCAGAACTAGAAGGAAGTTCACCTTCCTCCTCTCCCACCCAGCGATCTTCTGGGACACATCACAGGTCCCAGAATATTGCCTGGCCATTCACAGCGCGCAGCAAGACTCGCACATGCGCAGTTTGGGGTTTGGGGCCAAAGCTGGGTGCCCGCACTTGTGATGCCGGCGCCACCAAGGAGAGGGGGAGAAGAGCGAGCCTTCGGGCAGCTGCATCGCTGGAGCGAGGGACAGGTGAGTGTCCGAGTGTTAAATGTCAGCAGCTACACTTTTTGTAGCTGCTGACTTTTAACTGGGTGGAACTCCGCTTTTATACAAGTTCTGGTCTCTGCAACTGGAGTCTGAGTATTTACTGCCCCTGCACCACGCTGCCCCTCCCCACATGCTTGCCTATTTTCAGCCTGCTCTGGTCTGGTTATGTGATCTGGCATTCCCGCATAGCTGCAGGGGAGAGAAGGGAGCAACAACAACAGGTGGGACATAGGAGCCTATGGGTGACATCCCTGCTCCAGGCTGTACCAGCCGTTGTCGGCGCTCTTCTCCTTTCCCCAGTAGCAATCAGTGGCTCACACATAGGAGATCATGTGACCAGACCGGAGCGGGCTGAAAATAGGTAAGTATACACATCTTTCTTACACAGGTTAGTCAGCATAGCAGTTAGGAGGAGGAAGGGAGCAGTTTTAAGACTAGTTAGGTCTAGCCTAGAATCCCAATTTATTGTCAGATTCAACTCATGGTTTTATATCCAACATCCCGACTTTCCAAACTAATACAACACAGCAGCCCACAGATACCATATCTTTAGGTTAGATATCTGCAACTGCTTTCCAACCATTATCAAGACATCAAGCAGTTCTCACCATCAACACACAGTGAAGACCCATATTCTTTCGAGTTACGACCCAACTGAGACCAGCCCAGATGCAGCCAGGAATGACTTTAACAACCAGCTCTACCACATGCTGGATTTGATCCCACTGATAGAACTGACCATTCTGGCAGGGGACTGCAAAGTTCACATTGGTGCAGACAGGACTGGATGGGAAGCAACGCTGGCCAGCTTTGGCCATGGCAAGATCGATACCATGAGTCTGCGTCTACTGTCCTTCACTGCGTAGAACAACCTGGTAATGGGAAACTTTTAGCACCCTCTCTAGCAACAGCTTACATGGTGCAACCCAGGGGTGTCAAACTCAACTTCATTGTGGGCCGCATCAGCAGTATGGTTGCCCTCAAAGGGCTGGTTGTATATGTAAGACTATATCAATTTATCCAGGGATTTTTTTTTTCTACGTGCAGGAACTCAACCACGCCACCCCCCCCCCCCCGCCGAACTGCATTGAACGGTAGGTGTGGCCAAATTGCACAGTGGAAGGATCTTAAAGGGGCAGTAAATACCAGGAGTGTGTTATGTGCTATGAACAGAGTGCAGACTTCAGGGATGCGCTATGTACAGAGTGCAGAGTTCAGGGGTTCACTATGTACAGAGTGAAGACTTCAGGGATGCGCTATGTGCAGAGTTCAGGGGTGTGCGCTATGTACAGAGTGGAGAGTTCAGGGGTGCGCTATGTACAGAGTGCAGAGCTTAGGGGTGCGCTATGTGCAGAGTGCAGAGCTCAGGGGTGCGCTATGTGCAGAGTTCAGGGGTGCGCTACATATAGAGTGCAGGGTTTGGGGTGCTCTATGTACCGAGTGCAGGGTTTAGGGGTGCACAATGTACAGAGTGCAGAGTTCAGGGGTGCGCTACATATAGAGTGCAGGGTTTAGAGGGGCTCTACATACCAAGTGCAGGGTTTAGGGGTGCGCTATGTACAGAGTGCAGGGTTTAGGGTGTGCTACTTACAGCATGTAGAGTTCAGGAATGTGTTACATACTGAGTGCAAAGTTTAGGGGTGCTCTACATATCAAGCGCAGGGTTCAGGGGTGCACTGCGCACAAAGTGCACGGTTTAGGGGTGTGCAACCCCAACCCCCCCCCCAAAGCTTCCTTGTATCTCTACTCTCTCCTACCTGGCCCAGCTCTAGTAACTCCCTGTGTAGGCAGCTCTGTCTCGTCTTGCAGTGAGATCGTTCTCTCTGGGATCTGTCCCCGCCGTATGTGCGTGCAGGGACCTGTTACACCCGGAAGCCATTGAAATCTGTGTGCGTGAGAGTGGAGAGTGTAGGGCGAGAGCCAGAGGTGGCGGAATGGAGTTTCACCGTGTTCCAGCAGCAAAACTGCATGCGAGGGCCACATGAAAATGCCTGACGGGCCTTGTGTTTGACACGTGATGTAACCAATCTGGTGAAGATCCGGCCAACCTGGATTACATCCGGATCAGCTCCGATTCTTCTTGTCGCTCAAAAATGCATGTGCAATGCGAGGTTCTGACTGTGACCACTGCTTCATCCAAGCCAAGGTATAGCTGTGATTACAATGGGCAAAGTTCAAAACATCTTCACCAGCCAAATGGAACTGGGCATGTCTAAGGGGCCCAGCACTCAGACAAGAATTTCAAATTGCCCTATCCAACAAATTGGCACTGTAGCTCTCGAACCATCGGATGATGTTGCAGAAGAAAAACAGATACCAGAGTCCATCCTGGAATGTGATGCCTCTCTGTGTCCACCAATTCTCCATTGGACACAGTCATGGATTTCAGGCAAGTGCCCTTATCTGATGGATAAACGTAAATGAATCAAACATGTTGACTTCAAGTATTACCACCGACTAAACAAAGAGGTCAGACAGAAGATGAAGGTGGAACAAGGAGCCTGCTGGAATAGTGTGACAGTCAACCTGGAAAAGTGTGATAAGATCTTTGAAGATCAAAAATTGGACCAAGTCACTGCTGAAATGAGCAAAGTTGGGGAAGGCATCCTGCTGCAAGAGCTTCACCTTCTCCTGATACTCATCTAATGCAAGGAACAAGTTCCATCAGCATGGAAGAAAGCCATCATCCTGCCAATTCTGAAGAAAGGCGGTAGCCAGGAATGTAAAAACTACCATTGCACCAGGCTTTGGTGGAAAAGTATTCATGAAGATAATTCAACCAAGGTCCAGTTCTACTGCCTTCAGGACTATCAGCCCACCTGGTTGCTTCTTCACCAGCCCACCCGGCTGCTCCAAAGTTCTCCCAGGGCAAGGGAAAGGAAAGATTAAGCACAAAGCTGTCATCCAGAGAGGCTTTCTACATGTGGCATTCTCTCCCCTTGTGTCCCTGAGGGTGCTCATATACTCATTTCGTCATCCTTGCTCCCTCCTACTCCTTAGGCAAGATTTCTTTCAAACCACGCTGCTGTCAGGATTCTCCCAATCCAACCCAAGCTCCAGCCTAAGGCAAAGCCCCCTAGATCAAAGACTCCCATCCAAGACCACTGACAGTCTTCTCAGCACTTCATGTTCCATCCGACTCCCCTGATGGAATGCCCTCATCCCTCTGCCTGGGGATTGGCCAAGCTCCCCTAAGTATGCAGATCAACCCTCCTGCCCCCTGCCCTCTAGCTTACAGAAGTTTCTACAGACTTTCAAAACCAGGGGGAGGCACCAGAGACCTGCCTCTGTGAGTCATCCAGCCTGACCTGCAGTAAACCCTGACCCAGTTTCCAGATTCACACCTACCATCTGAGTCATACAATACATTTACCTGCACTAACCTACTAGCACACTAGAGGGTGCTACACTTGTATCAGCTGTGTCGAGAAAATAGCCCAACATTTATATCGACACAGGTAGCACAGTCACCTTCATCCAACCACCATGGAATATGGAGATGTTGATTGTCCAAGATGAGGACAGAAGGTGTGAGAGCTGTGGATCTCCCTGTTTTAAAATCAGTGACTTGGATAAGTTGCAAAATGCCTTCAACAATACAAAACAAGTAACTGCTACCAGATACACCATGACCTAGATAAAGGAGAACCTTCACAGACATGAGGGTATTCTTACCTTCTCAGAAGAACCATTGGGACCATCCCACTGAGGAACCACAACATGAATGACGGTGTCACAGGACAGGTTACAGCCACCAGTAACAAATATGGAGCCGTCCTTCACCTGCTTCCCCTGTCTCTCTGTATTCAGGAGATTCTGGAGGTTGTTTCCGGCCTTCCCATACAGAGCCTTGGAGACGGCTCCAGAACGAAGATCGAGCTCCTTCCCCACACTGTTCACCACCACATCGGTCTGCAGAAAGAAAATAAAAAAATACAATCATTATTGTACTGTGATATCTCAGATCACTCCTGCCCCTTTAACCAGTTGCCGACCATATAACATACATATACGGTGGCAAGGTGGCACTGCGGCACCGGATCATGTACCTAGGACGTGATCTGACACTTACAGGTAGGGGGCGTGCATGCACAACGCCGGTGGCCCGCTTTCAGTGTGATTATACACAGCGGGAGCTGATCTGCGGGTACCGTGGACTCTATGTCCGCCGACACCCGCTATCATCCAGCACAGAGACAGAAGGCATGGATTCTGCGTCTCTGCGAAGCAGGGAATAAATTCCATCTCCTCCCATAGTAAAAGCACCTAACACAGTATACACACAAACACTGGCTTTTCCCTTTGATTGCCCCTGATGTTTAATCCCTTCCCAGCCAGTGTCATTAGTACAGTGACAGTGCATATTTATAGCACTCATCACCGTATTAGCGTCACTGGTTCCCACAAAGTGTCAGTTAGTGTCAGACTGTCCGCCGCAATATCACAGTCCATCGCCGCCATTACTAGTAAAAAATAAAAATATCCCCTAGTTTGTAGAGGCTATAACTTTAGTGAAAAACAATCAATATACACTTATTGGGATTTTTCAACCAAAAATATTTAGCAGAATACAGATTAGCGTAAATTGATGAAGAAATTGAATCTTTTCATTTTTTTTGTCATGGAATATGTTGTATAGCAGAAAAAATGTCTTTTGTTTTTACAAAATTGTCGCTGTTTTTTAGTTTGTAATGCAAAAAAAATAAAACGCAGAGGGGGATCAAATACCACCAAAAGAAAGCTCTATTTGTGGGGAAAAAACTTATATCAATTTTATTTGGGTACAGTGTCCCCCCACAGTTAGAACGCCCAGGGAACACTGTTAACCCTTAGAGCGCCCCCCGCAGGTTAACCCCTTCACTGCCAATGGCATTTACACAGTAATCAGTGCATTTTTATAGCACTGATCGCTGTATAAATGCCAATGGTCCCAAAAAAGTGTCAAAATGGTCCGACATGTCTGCCCCAATATCGCAGTACCGCTAAAAATCGCTGATCACCGCCATTACTAGTAAAAAAAAAATAAAAACCCCAGAAATTAATTCTCATCATCTGTAAACGCGGCCACTTTTGCGCAAACCAATCAATAAACGCTGATTGCGATTTTTTTTTATCACTAATATGGGGAAGAATATAAATCGGCCAAAACCATTGAAAAAAATGTTTTTTTATATATTTTTTTTTTGGATTTGTATTTTAGCAAAAAGTAAGAAATTCGTTTTTTTTTTTACAAACTTGTTGCTCTTCTTTTGTTTATAGCGGCGATCAGGAATGACGCAGAGGGGATCAAATACCACCAAAAGAAAGCTCTATTTGTGGGGAAAAAAGGACGCAAATTTAGTTTGAGCACAACGTCGCACGACCGCACAATTGTCAGTTAAAGCGACGCAGTGCCGAATCGCAAAAAGTGCTCTGGCCCTAAAGTGGGAAATCCTTCCGGGGCTGAAGTGGTTAAAAAAGTGTTAGCTTGACTTGGGCAGAGCGAAAAAATTAGTTTTGTTTCGTTTTTATGCGTTATTTACATAAATTTGTTTAGTTAGATTCATTTCATTCGTTTAATTCATATTCGGAGTTCGTTTTGTTTATTCGTTTTTGAATCGATTTGAAAAGTTTTCGCATTCGACTAGTTTTCCAGTTTCCAAGGAGAATGGGGGGCGGAGTGGAAAGTGGAGGAATAGAATGGAAAAAGATTGAATACAATAGAGGGGAAATATAACAGAAAATGAAAGAATATAATGTGGGGGAGTGGAACAGAGCTGTTGTATTCTATTCTTTTGTTTTCTGTTATATTCTTTTCTAGTCTATTGTTTTTATTTCTGTTCTATTCCTTTGTTTTCTATTCTATTGTGTTCTCTTTGGAAATTGGCAAAATATTCAAATTCGAGTTTTCCAATTCGAATTTGAAAACTTTTTGAATTTGAAAACGATTTGAATTGTATTCGAATAGCAATGCTATTGCTGGATGTCCTACCTTGGATTACAAATACGTCCAGCGTTCTGCTATTACTGGACGTCCTACCTTGGATTACAAATACGTCCAGCGTTCTGCTATTACTGGACGTCCTACCTTGGATTACAAATACGTCCAGCGTTCTGCTATTGCTGGATGTCCTACCTTGGATTACAAATACGTCCAGCGTTCTGCTATTACTGGACGTCCTACCTTGGATTACAAATACGTCCAGCGTTCCGCTATTGCTGGATGTCCTACCTTGGATTACAAATACGTCCAGCATTCTGCTATTGCTGGACGTCCTACCTTGGATTACAAATACGCCCAGAGTTCTGTTATTGCTGGACGTCCTACCTTGGATTACAAATACGTCCAGCGTTCTGCTATTGCTGGATGTCCTACCTTGGATTACAAATACGTCCAGCGTTCTGCTATTACTGGACGTCCTACCTTGGATTACAAATACGTCCAGCGTTCTGCTATTACTGGACGTCCTACCTTGGATTACAAATACGTCCAGCGTTCCGCTATTGCTGGATGTCCTACCTTGGATTACAAATACGTCCAGCGTTCTGCTATTACTGGACGTCCTACCTTGGATTACAAATACGTCCAGCGTTCTGCTATTGCTGGATGTCCTACCTTGGATTACAAATACGTCCAGCGTTCCGCTATTGCTGGATGTCCTACCTTGGATTACAAATACGCCCAGCGTTCTGCTATTGCTGGACGTCCTACCTTGGATTACAAATACGTCCAGCGTTCCGCTATTGCTGGATGTCCTACCTTGGATTACAAATATATCCAGCTTTCCGCTAATACTGGATATTCTGAACTTTTGCTTCAAACTCCTGCTTTAAACATTAAAGTGTGCCTGGAAGCGTCTACTGTTGCCCGAAGTGATTGGGGTAAGCCTGTGGGTGCCTGCAGCGGGACTGTGTTGCAAATGTTCTCTTCAGTGAGGCATGGGCTACAAACTTTATTGTTGCTACCGGCAACCACTGGAAATGTCAGCGGTCACCTACTCATGGTTGCTCGGGCACAGTCGGTACCGAGCAACATGCCTGGACAAGTCCTACTAGTCCCTGCATGCCTGCAAACTTCAGTTAGTCTAACAAGGGGTTACAGCAGCATGCTCAGGTAAGGGTCTGCCTAGCGGTGTTGCAGACGCCAGCCTGTCTGGAGGCGAGGGGGCGGTGCCACACCCTGGAGGGGACCCAGCGTTCTCTGCTAGCAGCAGACATCACGAAAGAGAGGAAGGTGGCGGAGGGTGGTCGTTTGCTACTGACTTTAACATGGTTGCCTGAACTGCAGGAATGGACACGGGTAGACACTGGGGAATTCGTCCTTGGGATGATTGAAGGGGCGGAGCGGCTGTGCCTGCTGTGCCCAGAATGCCAGATCCAGAGCACGGTGGTCAGTGCCTGGGTCCGGTGCAGTCATTGTGGCGAACTCCTAATCCAGCTTGCGTCCAGCCAGCAGAAGCCACAATACTACAACGTGGACCTGCACTCAGGACTATGTCGCTTACAGACGTGGAAGTCCCGGAAGGCCAGAGAGGGCCTAGAATCATCCCTAAAAGACGGGGTAGAGTCGGCGCCTGGTGACTCCCCTCTGAAGATTGAGGACATTGAGGAAGAGGAGACTGTCATGACCTGGTAACTGTGAGTACTGCCCAGCAGGAACCAGATAAAGTCCCTGAAATGCCAGCTGTCTCTGTGTCGTTAGCAGTCTTAGTCCAGAAGGGGCCAGTGTTGGAGGGGTATGTTCCCTCAGGTGAGCTGGACGGGGAAGGTGAGGACAGGGCCATTGATTGGGGTTCCCCCAGACTGCAAGCTGAATTTGGATCCCTGGAGAGACTGGCGGAGTGGTTATCCCCCCCATGATAGCTCAGAAGAGGAATGGGAGACGGGAGGTTCCCACGCCTTGGAGATCCAGTCTAAGAGTGGAGATGGACCAGAGCCGGTGTTGGGAGCTGAGGAAGCTGCAGGAGCCTCTATCCACAGCAGTCAGCTCTTTTTAAACAGACCCTCCACCATCCAGACCAGAGCACCTGCATATCATCAGTGGGTTGTGGGGTTCCAAGATGCCTGTGTCCTGCCGGGAAAAAGGAAGACCTGAGGAGCTGCCCAGGTTTTCCTGATTCCAGCGGGAAGTGCAGAGGAAAGTCGCTCTGGAGTGGGGTCTGGATTACCCGTATGTCCCTCCCGAGACCATGGACATTAATGAGAATTTCCGGGGAGAGTGGGAGGATGACATGGTCTGGGACTACTTGCATCCAAGCCCTTGCAGGTGCCGCAGAGTGAGACCTGGGCCTGCTTTAAGGACATTCGGCTTGAATGGCGGCTGGGGTGAGCAATCTATAAAGGTCGGGTGCTTATCGTGATGGCAGGACGGCCTACAAAGAGCCACTCAGTCTCCATTCGGGTGGAAGGGGGAGGTAGGAGGAGACTACCTGACCCTCATTTTTATGCATGAGGAGACTGTAAGGGACTACAGCTTCCATAAAGATGTTACACATGGACTGCTGGAGGGTAGGAGAATGTGCCTTTCTCCTGACTTTATGGGATCAGACCAGCCTGCCACCTTGTGTGCGCAATGGGTGGACCCTTTCCTATTGCAAGGACACTTGGGTAACGTCGGTTTCCTAAACTAACTCTTTAGGAGCCTGTTTGTTCTGGGAGGGGCCCCTCCCATCAGAAACTCCAAAGAAGGACTGTTCACCTTATTCTTATGTGTTATTCCCCTCCCTTGTTGCTGTCAGCAGGTCATAACCCCCTCCTGACAGAACAAACAAGAAAACATGCATTAAAGTGAATTTTTTTATATTTCTGTCGGCCGGATGCTAACCCCCTCCCGACAGGAACTGTGTAAAGTGTATAGATAGGTTTGAGTGTAGGATGTTGCTATATTTCTTGTCTTCTCTTAGGATCTTCTGGGATGGGACGGCTGTCCATCCCCTCTGGCTGGAGTCAAGACTGCTGTGCACAGAGTATCTCTCTTGAGGGAAAGATGTCCTGGCCCAAAAATTATGTTGTGTAATATTGTTAGCTACATGGACCTGTAGTTAGGTGTGTGTTATGTTGTACAGGATGTAAATACCTACCAGGTATCTTCACTATATTTTTGTATTTATTTGTACATATTTCCATTTTTCCCTTTCAATTTATCTTAAGGGATGCGCTTGCTCCTGGACCCAGGAGCCATTTTTCAATTTTCCCCACTGAGGGACCAGCTGCATTTTGGTGGGCAGTGAGTGTAGCACCCTCTACAGGTAGGTGGTAAAGATATGATTGTTTGCAGTGTAGGTACATTTAGGCAGGCCTGGCTTGTAGCCAGGCCTGTTTGTTTTGGTTTATCTGGGCTGGGAGTGGCTCAGGGTAGCAGCTGGTGGTTCACAGGCAGAGTCTGTGAGAAAGATCTAGAAAGAGAGGAGGAGAGGAGAGGTGGAGCTGTCTGGGGTGGTTTAGGGAGCCCTGACCAATCCCCAACCTGGCAGGGGGCAGGCCTTCTTAAATACCCAGGGTCAGCCCAGCTGTGGAGGAGTTGTCAGGTCCTTTGATGGAGCCCCCCAGTCTGGATGGGGGGGGCTTGGGCCTGGGCTTGGATGTGAACGGGACCCTTGTACAAACCACAGGGGTGCCCTGAACAGGAGGCACAGGAGGAGCAAGAGAGGACAGCAGAGTACTGCCGGGCAAGTCTCCTAGAGGAAACCACCGGTTGCCGCCAGGAGGGCTGGTGAGTGTGACATACACACTCAGGAGGACTGGGGAGGAACGCCTGTGAGGACTGGGAGGATGCAGTCTGGGATGGGTGCAGAGCCAGCAGAGTGGACTGTGGTGTCATGGGCAGTGGAGTCCGGCAGCTGCAGCAAGGAGGGCTGGCAGGGCCTGAAAAGGGCTGACTGGGATCAGTAGTCCAAAACCTTGGGACAGCTAGCATGGGACCTTTCTCTACACTTAAAGGGGCCCGCGGTCCCTGCCCACAAAAGGCAATTCTTAAGGCCTGGCTGAGCCAGTGTCAGGCCTAGCTACTAAAACAAGTGCTAGCTGGCTCGGTGAGCAAGAGTTGTGCAGGAAGAAGAGGGACGAATAGTCTGCAAGCAAGTTTGTGCAGGAGGAGTCTGGAGTAGAGTTGAGCGAACCCGGACTGTAAAGTTCGGGTCTGTACCGAACTTTGGGGTGTCCGGGACCCGGACCCGGACCTGGACTTTTCAAAAAAAGTCCGGGTTCGGGTCCGGGGTTCTGGTAATTTTAATTAAAAATCTTAAAAATGCTGTAAAAAAGCCCAGGAAGGTCCTAGAGGTCTGCAAAAGGAAGGAAAATGTGGGTAAGGGTGGGACAAGTGCCCTACAAAGAAATGGGGACAGGGAAATAACTTTAAATATTTTTAAAAATATAAAAACATAAAAAATGCAAAAATGGAGATCATCTTCAAAATGGGTCTGAAAAGTATTAATTAACATTAGAGGCCATAGAACTGTTCTAAAATCATCTTCAAACTGTGTCCAAAAAGTATAAATAAGCCCGGAGTACCCATATCACTGTTCTGCAAAATGTGTGCATCACTTTAAATGAAACCGGGAATCAGTGCACATCTCTTCTGCACAATTATTTCAAGTGTGTGTGTCACTTTAAATCAAGTCTGGGTAAAACTTCTACTAGAGGTAAAAACGTAAAA
>BLSH010219255.1:664033-681950 GCA_018402905.1 Glandirana rugosa | reverse complement strand
GTAGAAAATAAGTGTGAAGAAAAATTTTACACACATAGTGAAATTTACTTTGGCAGTTAGTAACGTGTAGACGATAAGTGTGTGTACACAAGACGTGGTCTTGTCTACAAGAAGTGTGTAATTTAGAAAAGAAGTATGTAGACCTTTATCTTATCTTGTGAAATGGATTTTGGCCCCTCTTTGGTATGTGTACGTGAACTTTGTAGACCTATCACACAAACTTTTATGTCGTATCTCTTCTCGTACGTATACCAAAGCGAGATAGCAGATGTGCAATGATTGACGGTTTCATTTAAAGTGATACACACATTTTAAAAAGAAGTGTGAATAAAAGATGTTCAATGATTGACGGTTTGATTTAAAGTGACACACACACAGTTGAAATAATTGTGCAGAAGAGATGTGCAATGATTGACGGTTTCATTTAAAGTGATACACACATTTTAAAAAGAAGTGTGAATAAAAGATGTGCAATGATTGACGGTTTGATTTAAAGTGACACACACACTTGAAATAATTGTCAGAAGAGATGTGCACTGATTCCCGGTTTCATTTAAAGCGATGCACACATTTTGCAGAACAGTGATATGGGTACTCCGGGCTTATTTATACTTTTTGGACACAGTTTGAAGATGATTTTAGAACAGTTCTATGGCCTCTAATGTTAATTAATACTTTTCAGACCCATTTTGAAGATGATCTCCATTTTTGCATTTTTTATGTTTTTATTTTTTTAAAACTATTTAAAGTTATTTCCCTGTCCCCATTTCTTTGTAGGTCACTTGTCCCACCCTTACCCACATTTCCTTCCTTTTGCAGACCTCTAGGACCTTCCAGGACTATTTTACAACATATTTTGTACCTAAAAGTCCTGGTCTCCATTGATTTCAATGGGGTTCGGGGTCCGGGACAAAGTTCGGGTTCTGTCCGGACCCGAACCCGGACTTTGTCCCGAAGTTCGGCCGAACCAGCAGAACCCGGACTTCTAGAAGTTCGCTCAACTCTAGTCTGGAGTAGTGACATGTACAGAGAGTGTACATAGTTGTTCCAGTGTAAATGCAGCAAATCATCACTGGACATCCCATAAATTCCTTACCCCATCCAAGTTTAACCCCTCAATAAATATAAAAACAAAGTGCATGGACTATTCATTGACTCTGGAGTGACTGTGAAATTGAATGCCAGGCTGGGCAGGGTGACAGGTGGGCCACTGCACTCAGCAGCCCCTATGGGGGTACCGCTACATACGTTAATATACCACTCTCAGATTGCGCCCAGCTTTTCTTCTTACCTAAAACTAAATCTAAGCTTACCCTATCCACAGGGCAATGACCCCACTGTGTGATTTCATTGCAGAACAAAGAGCACTGTCATCTTGTCACAGGAAGTGGAAAAATAATGGATCTGCTGGTAGAATGACCCCACAATAGTAGATAATACTTACCATTGTATCCTCAATATTCCCATGCTTTAAATTGACATGCACTCCTTCTTTAGTCACCACCATGAAAACGTCACTTTTTCTCATTGTTTCCCCTTTCTTTGAAGTCTTCTTCCCGTGATGTTTTTTCTTTGATTTTTTGGGGGTGACCTGCACATTCTCCTCACCGTACTCTTCCTTCAGGAATTTGGTTAAAGTCTTTAGTGCTTGGTCATTGTTATCTACAAGGTGGATATTTTTGATGCTGTTGACCCCTTTGTTTTCTGCGTATTTTTTGATGGATTTCAGAATATTTTCTGCACATATGCCTTCAGGAATTCCAGAGACTACAAAACTGGCCACAGAAATTGCGGCAGAGTTGAGAACATTCTCTGCGGCCGTCTCCAAGCTGCGGGTTATTGCTCTTCGCAGAAGCCGCTCACATTTTGATTTATCCTTTTCACTATATTTAGGTCCAACTGTATGAATCACCTTCTTGCAGGGCAAATTCTCCACATCTGTTATCGCATTCTCCCCCGGCTCCAGCGCCCCTTCTTTCTGAACAATGCGTTCACATTCTTTCTGAAGTTTGGGCCCTGCTGCTTTAAACAAAGCCAGTGCTGGTCCCCCAATGGGCTTTAAATCTTTATTTGATGCAACAATGATGGCATCAGCACTATGTTGGCACAGGTCACATTTATGCAGAGTCATTGTGACGTTTTTGAGATTGACTTGGCAAAGAGGTTCAGCTTGGCTAGGCTGATGACCTGAAATTCTGGTATCTCCATCCTTCTGAAAATATATCACACAACCATATTTATTCTTTGCTGTATTAATGTACATGTCTTCATTGTCAATGCAGAATTTCTTGGCTCCAGGTTTGTCAATGTACAATGTGTCAGAATGAAGTGTAGAATCCATTCTTGTCACATAGGCTTCTGCTTCTTCTACATGTATCTTTGGACCGGACAAGGAGATGAAATTCTGTTTATTTACAACCTTCACGTTCTTTAAAATTCCACTCCATTCCTTCTTCCTTTCTCCCTCAATAAAATTCAAGGCTGCCACTGACTTCACCTTGATGTCCTTCTGCACCAAAGTGTTCTTCCCCACAAAGTCATGGATCTGCTGGTAGGCTTCTTCTACAGATGAAGATAGACCAGCGATCACCACCTCATTTCCTTCCTTCCCAGGGAGCTCCTCTATGGAAACTTTCATCCCGACAGCATTACACATCTCGTTTAGAAAAGACTTTAAATTTCCCCACTCCGGACTCTGAGTGACACTTTTATCCACTTTAATCCGCTTACAGACCAATTCTTTCTCCAAGGTTTCTTCAGCATTTTTCAGATCTTCATCAGAGTAACCAAATACCATGACTGCATTATCCTTCACTTGAAATATTGATTTAATGTTATTAATCATAAGAAGGTTATATGACATTTCTTCATTGTCCACGGCCATCAGAAACTGGATGATGCTTGGATCACGATGAATGGATTTGGTCTTCAAGTCTTGCCTAGTATTGGAAATTTCACTTTTGGCAGTGAGCACTTCATCTTTTGGGCCATATAGTTTGATTGACTTAGTAGCTCCATCATAACTAATGTTCACATGTGGGTTATCTTCCTTGATGCTTTTCTCCAGACCATGCGCCAACATTAATTTATAAGCTGCGGCTTCAAGAGGCACCTCATCTTCCACTCTGGTCAGTTGTCTGGCAGTTTCTTTTAACAGTTTTTTGAATATTGGCTCAATCTTCTCAACATCTTCTGAAATACCCACAATGAAAGCCTTCTCTGCAGCTAAGTCTGGTTTTATGAGGACTCCATCATATGATGAACTGGAGACCTTTGTCCTGATGGTTTCCCACACTGGTGGCTTCAGGTCATACTCTATGACTTTATACTTGGACATTAGAAGCGAGAATGCTGCTTGGGCCTTATTGCCCCAGCTTGGTGTTATCTTTGACAGGGTGCGTAGATGAGCAGAGAGGTTGCTGGGAAAAGACAGTGTAATGAGAGGTTTGGGGTCGCCTGGTTTTGGCCATTTCACATCACAATAGTGATCTGTCATTTGCTTCTCTATACTTTGTTTTATTTCTTCATTTTTAAAGATAAACTCCAGCATTTGTGCACTTATAGGACATTCTACAGGTCCGGGTGTCGTGATATGTGTTTCTTTCTTTCCGTACAACCATTGGCCAATAGACGGGTAATATGGGTAAACGGAGAGGACGGATTTGTGAAATTTATGCTGCTTTGTCAGAAGCGTCTTTACAACTGCAACAAATAGATGAAAATCGTATTAGGAACACATAGTGGCTCATGGATAGCTCAGTGCAGATAGTTTTGATCATGACCTTCATATCATTTAGAACTGGAGCACCCGGCAGGAGGGAGGAGCCAGGAGCACCGGCATGGAACCCCAGAAGAGGAGGATCCGGGGTGCTCTGTGCAAAACCATTACACAAAGCAGGTAAGTATAACATGTTTGTTATTTAAAAAAACACAAAAACAAAGCTTTAATATCTCTTTATGCCTCGGTTCACACTGCAGCGATGCGGGAACCCTGCAAATCCACTGCAGGTTCCCGCATTGCTAGCCTCGCGGTGGCAGTTCACACTGCCCCATGCGAACTGAAGGGAGGTGTCAGTGCATTGTTAACGACACCCCCTTTTTAGTTCGCATATCGCAGTGGGATCTGCAAACTCGCACAGGAATCGGATCGCATGGTCTGAACCACAATGCGATGCGATTCTGACCACGCAAACAAAAAGGCTCCTGTGCAAGTTTGATCTGATTGCGGTGCGATCTCAGCCATACTATCTCTATGGCTGAGATCACATTGCAGAGAGATCGCATGTGACTCACACTGCAGTGCGGTGCGAATCTCATCCGATCTCTCAGATCGGATCAATGTGAACCAAGGCTAAAACATTGTTTACTGACACTGGGAAAGTTTCTACTTCTACTGGCCACAGCCTGGCCCCCCGTAATTCCTGAAGGACTGAAAACTGGCCCTTTGTTTGGAAAGTTTGAAGACCCCTGATCTAAACTTTTAGTATGATGAGAAACATTTTAATGGTGCAGCAAAAGCTCTGATATTGGACCATTGTCTAAATCAAGCGATAACCCATGGATAGGCTTGGGCCATACAGAGTTTTACTCCTACTGAATAACACTGTTCCATACATGGTTGGGCAACAAGATAAGCCTCCCCCTTTCCTCCACCAAAGAGCACAAGATGGGTGCTTCTACTGCCTCTGTGTTGACCATCCAGAGGAGGAGGTAAGGGGTGCTATGTACTGTATACACAGTTCCTTCACTGATAAACATACCTGTTGGGGACTCTTTGTCTAATCATTTCTCACTGCCTGACTTCAAGCTACCAAAGGCATTTTCAGTAATTTTCTAAACACATTTCCATCTCTTTCTCCAGTGCCATCTGATACATCTCCATTTCATCAATACCAGCTCCTGCCTACTACTCCCAGACCAAAGCTCGAAAAGGTGAGTACACTGTTATGGACCTTGCTTTGTGCACTGGTCCAAATCATTTGGTGGAGGGGGGATTATGGTGTGGGGGGTTGTTTTTTGCAGGGGTTGGGCTTTGCCCCTTAGTTCCAGTGAAGGGAACTCTTCATGCGTCAGCATACCAAGACATTTTGGACAATTTCATGCTCCCAACTTTGTGGGAACAGCCCCTTTCTGTTCCAACATGACTGTGCACCAGTGCACAAAGCAAAGACATGGATGGAGGATGGGGTGGAGGAACTTGACTGGCCTGCACAGAGTCCTGACCTCAACCCGATAGGGATGAATTAGAGCAGAGACTGCGAGCCAGGCCTTTTCATCCACATAAGTGCCTGACCTCACAAATGCGCTTCTAGAAGAATGGTCAAACATTCCCATAGACACCCTCCTAAACCTTGTGGACAGCCTTCCCAGAAGGATTGAAGCTGTTATAGCTGCAAAGGGTGGGCAAACTCAATATTGAACCCTATGGACTAAGACTGGGATGTCATTAAAGTTCATGTGCGTGTAAAGGCAGGCGTCCCAATACTTTTGGTAATATAGTTTATATAGTATATACAGATTAAATTCAAAATACTAACAACTACTCACAAAGCCATCCACAACTTCGCCCCCAGCTACATCACTAGCTTAGTCTCCAAATACCAACCTACTCGTTCTCTTCATTCCTCTCAAGACCTCCAGCTCTCTAAATTCCTCGTCACCTCTTCCTTTGCTCGCCTCCAGGACTTTTCCAAAGCCTCTCCAATCCTATGGAATGCCTTACCCCAATCTGTCCGATTATCTCCTACTCTATTAGCTTTTAGATGATCCCTGAAAACCCTTCTCTTCAGAGAAGCCCATCCTACCCACATCTAACAACTGTATTCTCATTTTCTCCATCAGCTCATCCCCCACAGTTATTACTTTTGTTCCACTTGACCCTCCCTTCTAGATTGTAAGCTCTATGGAGCAGGGCCCTCTGATTCCTCCTGTATGGATTTGTATTGTAACTGTGCTGTCTGCCCCCCATGTTGTAAAGCACTGCGCAAACTGTTGGCGCCATATAAATCCTGTATAATAATAATCTACAGCTCATGATACATTAGTGTGATGGTCAGTGGGAAGAATGTGGGAGAAAGTGACCCCCTTACAGATAACTAAAAGATGAATGGTGTCAGTGGGGACTTATCTGAGAGGCAGGAATTGTTCATAACTCAAGGATCCCCTAGCAACTTCTGGAGGAACCCTCGGAATCCATGGAACCCTGGTTGAGAAACCCTGCCCTAATCAAACCTGACATTGATTCAAACTCTTTAATACATCAAAAACTTAAAAATAGGGCCGCGGTTCCACTCTGAGAATCTGTACAATATATAACTTTAAATAGGAATTGTTCATAACTCGAGGATCCCCTAGCAACTTCTGGAGGAACCCTAGGAATCCATGGAACCCTGGTTGAGAAACCTTGCCCAAGTCAAACCTGACATTGATTCAAACTCTATAATCCATTGAAAACTGAAAAATAGGGCCGCGGTTCCACTCTGTGAATCTGTACAATATATAACTTTAAATAGGAATTGTTCATAACTCAAGGATCCCCTAGCAACTTCTGGAGGAACCCTAGGAATCCATGGATCCCTGGTTGAGAAACCTTACCCAAGTCAAACCTGACATTGATTCAAACTCTATAATCCATCGAAAACTGAAAAATTGGGCCACAGTTCCGCTCTGTGAATCTGTACAATATATAACTTTAAATAGGAATTATTTATAACTCAAGGAACCCCTAGAAACCTCTAGAGGAACCCTCGGAATCCATGGAACCCTGGTTGAGAAACCTTACCCAAGTCAAACCTGACATTGATTCAAACTCTATAATCCATCGAAAATTGGGCCGCAGTTCCACTCTGTGAATCTGTACGATATATAACTTTAAATACAAAGCACATCGACTGAAACCTTTTACCTTCGGCACTGGAGAATGTAATAATGGCGGCACCTTCTTCTGGTAACATCTCTGTCTTCTCTATCGGCCCTCCTCCGTGCTTTGCACTCTCAAAGTAAAGTTCAAGGAAGTCCTCCGATGTGTTGGCCGGGAGACCCTCCACCCGGACACTTCTGGTGTTCTCCAGACATTTGGCTCTCAGTTTTTGTTGTTTGACTCTCGGACTTCCAGAAAACCTTCCAATGAAGTGTGGAATATCTGCGCAAAGACAAATCTCAATCAGCTCACTGAACAAATGTGTACACAGGGGGCACATACTGTACTGCAAGGAAGAACTCCAGCAAGGGTTTTTTTTTTACTTTTCAGCTGTGGGCAGATTGGAGAAGGGTTAGAACCTCCATAATGATTTTAGGCTTCCCTTATGCTGTTGATTACACTGTACAAAGCAGTGTGTCTCTGCAGGTGGAGATCACAATCAGGCGCGGTCAGAAAGCCTAAACAAATCAATGATAGGCTGACAGGCACTGTGGCTGTCGGACTGTAACAGCCTATCAAGCGTCTGCTTACTGTCTGGATGCAACACAGGGATGCTCATTTGCTCCTACCTGCATATAACCATTCAGTGTGTGGATAAGTGCAAGCAGCCTCGATGCGTATCAGCCTGTCATTGATTTGTACAAGTGTAGCCAGGGGCTGGCTAAACTGCCTGCGTTGTCAGGGGACACTTTAAAGCATCTGCCACAGTGAAGTTGTTCCCTCTAGAGCCCAGTCTGGACCCTGCTTTGTAACATCCTGAATGCAGAGTGAGTGAGAACTTACAGAAGAGCAGAGGATCTTGGGACATGTAGTCTAGAGAGCTCAGATCCACACTAGAGGTGGACCATTGCAGACTACAAGTTCCAGCTGGCTGAAGAGAGAGAACAGAGTGCTGGGAAAGGGGATAAATGGCACCGGATGGAGAGGAGCCGGTCTCTTGGGACCACGGCCTAGGCAGCAAGGGAAGCCTCCAGCGAGAGCATGGGGACGCATCGGTCATCAGCAGCTCTGGTCGGCCTGATGGTAATCGGGAGGTCACCCTCATCGCCCGAAATACAGATCCAGCTGAATCACCGCGCTGCAGGGTGTGAGTTTGAGCTTCCCTGATTACAGCATCCGCAGGAGCCTGCACCAGAACATTCCTGTCATTTCTTTGAGCCTGTTATCATTTGGATTGGAGAGTGGGTGGAAGCCCACCCTCTTCCCACCCCAAGAGACACTGCATGCAGACACCTTTATATTTGTTGTGGTAACTTTGAATACCCCCCCCCCCCCATCCAGGGACGTATACTGAGCCCTTGCTTAAGCTAGCTGAAGACTCAGACCACCTGCAACGAACCAGGACTCCTCTGCCCCCCCCCCCACCAAAGGGACATTTTGGGTACCATGCCTGCCTATATCACTAAGGGACTCATTTCATAGACCTTGCGTTGAAACCATTCTCGAGTATCTGTGTTCAAGTGGGCTGTGGCGTCAGGGGGTAAGAAGGGGGTAGTCAGACACCAAATTGGTCATTCTCCTTCCCTTTTTCTTACCTGTGGCCATAGGCTTTGTTCAGGTTATGTTGCTCTATTTCCCATTAAAACTCTATGTTCATGATGATTCTGTCTTTTTGCCAAGATTTAATAACTTCACATTTGCCTACGCTATACTTTGTTGATTTGTTTGCTTGCAGAACCCTAAGTAAAAGAATTACTTGATTACTGTGTCATATATTGGTGTCTCCATAATTGTACTTAGAAATGTCTGAACCCAGGGTGTCAGAGGTGTCGGGAGACAGTATCTCACAAAAGTAAGTACACCCCATCACATTTATTCTATCTTTTCATGTGACAACACTGAAGAGCTGACACTTTGCTACAATGTAAAGTAGTGAGTGTACAGCTTGTATAACAGTGTAAATTTGCTGTCCCCTCAAAATAACTCAACACACAGCCATTAATGTCTAAACCGCTGGCAACAAAAGTGAGTGCACCCCAAAGTGAAAATGTCCAAATTGGGCCCAAAGTGTCAATATTTTGTGTGGCCACCATTATTTTCCAGCACTGCCTTAACCCTCTTGGGCATGGAGTTCACCAGAGCTTCACAGGTTGGCACTGGAGTCCTCTTCCCCTCCTCCATGACGACCTCACGGAGCTGGTGGATGTTAGAGACCTTGCGCTCCTCCACCTTCCATTTGAGGATTCCCCACAGATGCTCAACAGGGTTTAGGTCTGGAGATGCTTGGCCAGTCCATCACCTTTACTCTCAGCAAAGCAGTGGTCATCTTGGAGGTGTTTGGGGTCGTTATGTTGGATTACTGCCCTGCGGCCCAGTCTCCGAAGGCAGGGGATCATGCTCTGCTTCAGTATAGCACAGTACATGTTGGCATTCATGGTTCCCTCAATGAACTGTAGCTCCCCAGTGCCGGCAGCACTCATGCAGCCCCAGACCATGACACCCCCACCACCATGCTTGACTGTAGGCAAGACACACTTGTCTTTGTACTCCTCACCTGGTTGCCGCCCCACACGCTTGGCACCATCTGAACCAAGTAAGTTTATCTTGGTCTCATCAGACCACAGGGCACGGTTCCAGTAATCCATCTCCTTAGTCTGCTTGTCTTCAGCAAACTGTTTGCAGGCTTTCTTGTGCATCATCTTTAGAAGAAGCTTCCTTCTGGGACGACAGCCATGCAGACCAATTTGATGCAGTGTGCGGTGTATGGTCTGAGCACTGACAGGCTGACCCCCCCACTCCTTCAACCTCTGCAGCAATGCTGGCAGCACTCATACGTCTATTTCCCAAAGACAACCTCTGGATATGACGCTGAGCACTGCACTCAACTTCTTTGGTCGACCATGGTGAGGCGCTGTTCTGAGTGGACCCTCTCCTGTTACACCGCTGTATGGTCTTGGCCACCGTGCTGCAGCTCAGTTTCAGGGTCTTGGCAATCTTCTTATAGCCTAGGGGCCATCTTTATGCAGAGCAACAATTTTTTTTTTCAGATCCTCAGAAAGTTCTTTGCCATGAGGTGCCATGTTGAACTTCCAGTATCCAGTATGAGAGAGTGAGAGCGATAACACCAAATTTAACACACCTGCTCCCCATTCACACCTGAGACCTTGTAACACTAACGAGTCACATGACGACGGGGAGGGAAAATGGCTAATTGGGCCCAATTTGGACATTTTCACTTAGGGGTGTACTCACTTTTGTTGCCAGCGGTTTAGACATTAATGGCTGCGTGTTAAGTTATTTTGGGGGGTATTTCCCCCTTTAGGACCAGAGCACTTTTTGTGATTCGGCACTGCGTTGCTTTAACTGACAATTGCGCGGTCGTGCGACGTTGTACCCAAACAAAATTGATGTCCTTTTTTCCCCAAAAATAGAGCTTTCTTTTGGTGGTATTTGATCCCCTCTGTGTCATTTCTGATCACCGCTATAAACAAAAAAAGGCAGACAATTTTGCAAAAAAAATCAATATTTCTTACTTTTTGCTAAAATACAAATCCAAAAAAAAAAAAAAAAAGTATAAAAAAAAAAATTTATTCATAGGTTTTGGTCGATTTATATTCTTCCTTATATTTTTGGTAAAAAAAAATCTCAATCGGCGTATATTGATTGGTTTGAGCAAAAGTTGCCGCTATTACGAACGATGATAATTAATTTATGGGGTTTTTATATTTTTTAATTTTTTTAATAGCAATGGCGGCGATCTGCAATTTTTAGCGGTACTGCGATATTGCGGCGGACATGTTGGACCATTTTGACACTTTTTTGGGACCACTGGCACTTATACAGCGATCAGTGCTATGAAAATTGACTGATTACTGTGTAAATGTCACTGGCAGGGAAGGGGTTAACACTAGGGGGCGATCAAAGGGTTAACTGTGTTCCCTGGGATGTGTTATTAACTGTGTGGGGGCTGGGCTGACTGGGGGAGGAGAGTGATCGCTGTTCCCATACACAGGGAGCCTACGATCACTTTCCTTCCCCACTGACAGAATGGGATCCGCCTGTTTACGTCAGCGGTCCCCGTTCTATCACTGCAAGGGAGCGATCGCAGGTAGTGGCGGACATCAAGGCCACCCTACTGGCCCCCCCTTAACACAGTGAGCGCGCCTCCGGATGCGCGTGCATGCGCTCACGATCCGTGATCTCGCAGCCGGTGAGCGATATCTGACCAAGTTGCCACCACCAAGCCAGGGCAGGTGGTCGGCAACTGGTTAAAGATTAACTCCACTTTTGTTGAGAAAAAACCCCTTCACACTGGGTGATCTCTGTACACTGCAAGTATTGTAACACATTTTATTGCAGATTCCTACCTTTTATTATTCTGGAGAAATAACTGTTTGCCTGTGTCCATGTGCTGAGTGAGTCTGTATGGGAGTTGTTTTGTAATTATCAATTAGCTGCTGCACTTGCAGGGCTCTAATGAGGGAAATTGCAAGGTCTGCATCCCTTTAGGCTGGGTTCACACCTATGCGAATTGGATGCGGCTTAAACCGCATCCAATTCGCAGGACACTTGAAAACACATTGTTTTCAAGGTGTCCAGTTCACATAGGTGCAGTGCATTCGCAGTCCACATTGCACAGAAAATGTGTGCGGTGTGAATCCCCAGCCCATTGTGTTCAATGGAAGCGCATCTAACGCGGGGATGCGCTCCGCACTGAACGGGGACCCTCCCCCTCACTCCCCCCCGCAGCTGCTGCACTGTGAGAACGGATAGGAGCCGCCGAACGACGGCCCCGCCCCTTCCCGGCAGCAGACAGGCTGGAATTTGCACCGGACTGGTGTGAATCTAGCCTAAGACGCGATTTCCTTTGGGGATATCTCACCAAAAATGCAATTTTTGTTGCAGGGGATGCTCAAAATCTGACTTGTATCTTGCAGTATTATGGCAAAAATCATAGAACCAATCACACAGGCAGGAAATAACATTTCTGGGGAGCACTCTGTATACCATCTATGTACAGAGCGCCTCGAAGCGGCCATATTGCGGCCAAATTACAGCGCTGCAGTTTGAACACAAAGGTCATTTTTTAATAACATTCATTCACAATATGACTTGTGCCGCAATTGTATACGCTATATTATTTATTTTTGTATTTGCTATTTTTTACCCCCCCACAAAAGGAGTGGTTACCCTTTAGCCCTCATACACACGGGCGTTTTTTAACGCCACGTTTTTGGGCGTTTTTTACAGCTCCCCATGTTATTCAATGGGCCCATAAAAACGCTGGCGTTTTTGAGCTACAGAGAGCGTCGGCGTTAGTGAGCTGTATTTAGAACGCGGGACCAGCGCGCTCTGAGGCTGTAGCGTTTTGGCGTTTTTGACGCTAATGCGGCAAAACGCTCGCTAACGCTGTACAGGCGTCAACCACCGTTTTTGACACCGCAGATTGACGCCGACACTTGCTAACGCTCAGTAACGCAATGCAGAAACGTGTAGGGAGAGGATGCTGGCGGCGCTGTGAGGGACAGATTGCAGATCCAATAACTAGGTAGAGATTACTACTACTGCTGTGAGGGACAGATTGCAGATCCAATAACTAGGTAGAGATTACTACTACTGCTGTGAGGGACAGATTGTAGTGATAATAACTAGGTAGAGATTACTACTACTGCTGTGAGGGACAGATTGCAGATCTAATAACTAGGTAGAGATTACTACTACTGCTGTGAGGGACAGATTGCAGATCCAATAACTAGGTAGAGATTACTACTACTTCTGTGAGGGACAGATTGCAGTGATAATAACTAGGTACAGATTACTACTACTGCTGTGAGGGACAGATTGCAGATCTAATAACTAGGTAGAGATTACTACTACTTCTGTGAGGGACAGATTGCAGTGATAATAACTAGGTAGAGATTACTACTACTGCTGAGAGGGACAGATTGCAGATCTAATAACTAGGTAGAGATTACTACTGCTGCTGTGAGGGACAGATTGCAGTGATAACTAGGTAGAGATTACTACTGCTGCTGCTGTGAGGGACAGATTGCAGTGATAATAACTAGGTAGAGATTACTACTACTGCTGTGAGGGACAGATTGCAGTGATAATAACTAGGTAGAGATCACTACTACTGCTGTGAGGGACAGATTGCAGATCTAATAACTAGGTAGAGATTACTACTGCTGCTGTGAGGGACAGATTGCAGATCTAATAACTAGGTAGAGATTACTACTTCTGCTGTGAGGGACAGATTGCAGATTTAATAACTAGGTAGAGATTACTACTGCTGTGAGGGACAGATTGCAGTGATAATAACTAGGTAGAGATTACTACTACTGCTGTGAGGGATAGATTGCAGATTTAATAACTAGGTAGAGATTACTACTGCTGTGAGGGACAGATTGCAGTGATAATAACTAGGTAGAGATTACTACTACTGCTGTGAGGGACAGATTGCAGATCTAATAACTAGGTAGAGATTACTACTACTGCTGTGAGGGACAGATTGCAGTGATAATAACTAGGTAGAGACTACTACTACTGCTGTGAGGGACAGATTGCAGATCTAATAACTAGGTAGAGATTACTACTACTGCTGTGAGGGACAGATTGCAGTGATAATAACTAGGTAGAGACTACTACTACTGCTGTGAGGGACAGATTGCAGATCTATAACACCTCATCCTTTTGCAGCCCTCTAGCACTTTCCAGGATTTTTTTACAGCCATTTTTGTGCCGAAAAGTTTGGGTCCCAATTGACTTTAATGGGGTTCGGGGTCAATTTCGGGTAACGTTCGGTACAGAACCCGAACGTTTCCGCGAAGTTTGGCCGAACATCCAGGTGTTCGCTCAACTCTAACCCTGATATCTCACCATTTTCAGAAGTGAAGGTGACAACAGCCGATTGAATCTCTGGAATCCTCTCCACGTGGAAGTCGGTGTCCTCATTCTTCTCACTGATATTCTCCAGCAGGAGGTTTAACATCTCAGGAGTGCAGCTGTCCTGGAGGTTCTCTATCAGAACGTGAGATGATGGGGGGTCCTGTGCCACCTCATCGTCTTCTCTGGAGGGTTTCTCTGTTGAAGAGTTGTGACAAATAACCAACATGTAAAGCCTTTTCAATGACAGGTCCTGGTCTACACTGTACCTCGCTATAATTGTCTACAAACATTGAATAATGGCCATCCATACAGGCATGACCTTAGTGTAAGTCAATCGTTTTAAGGAGAGAGCGTTTTACAATTATGCATTTGGCATCCTCGGCATATTTGTGCTCATGGGTGGGGGCAAACAATGTAGAGGCTGGACTACTGAGACCAGACCATTGAAAATGAGTTTCCTCCAAGGAGCTTCAACCAGGGAGTGTCTGCCAGGGTTGTGAAGGAAGCCTACAAACAGATCTTCCCTGATCCAACCACGAATGCCTGGATGGGGCAGACATTTTTTATTATCTGTATGCACCTTCAATCTGCGTGAGACTAGCAAGCAAATAGGTCATCTGATATGGTGAGACCTTAGGGTTACCACCTTTTCTTCAAGTTAAACCTGAACACTTTATTGGCGCACAGCAATTTATTTTAATAGTATAAGCTATACATATATTTTGCTATTAAATAATATTTTTAATCATATGAAATTAATAGAGGCCCCCTTTACATCAGAGTCCACAGAGTTACCCTTTTACATCTGAACTCACAGAGCTCCCTTTCCCTGTAAGGGGGGACTTTACAGACTCTGATGTAAGGGAGAACTCTGGGGACTATAACATAAGGGATTCTCTGGGAACCTTGATTTAAAGGGGAACACTGAGAACGCTGATGTACGGAGGGGACTCTGATGTAAGGGGGAACACTGTGGCCTCTGGGGTAAAGGGGAACTCTGATGTAAAGGTTGCTCCTGAGAACCCTTATTTACCTTAGTGTTCTCACTCGGAGGCAGGAGAGAGAAGGGGAAGACTTCAGTCACAGACAGGGATGGATGGGGAGTTCACTCCTTGGCAATCAGCACCTCTTATCCAGATGTATCTGAGGCTGCTGGACTTCAAATTTCCGGCCCCCACTTTCCTTTTCTGAGGCACAGCACCAGGAATTGGAGTGTGGGTGGAGGAAGAGGAGCAGATCTCTCCTCTCCCATCTGTGTGTGTGTGGGGGGGATTGTTAGTGTTGGCATTGGCCAGTGTGAAAGAGAATGTAACAGACACTCTCAGCTCCGAAAACTGCAGCCAGCAACCCTGCTGGGAAGCCATAGTTCAGTCTGAAACCCGAATGCATGATTCCAAACCCAAACTGTCCGGGTGAATCCCGGATAGGTGGCAACCCTATGAGACCTTTGTGTCATCTTTATCAGAACAACATCAGGGGAGGTTGTTTGATCGACACGTCTATAAAGGGTGGCATTATATTTTGGCCTGGGATGGGAGAAGTTGGGTAGGTTGATTACAATCCTTGTGTTTGCAGAAGAGTCTTCATATGGTGTTTGCTACCTCAGATTAACCATTTCTTCAGGATCAGACAACTGCCTAGCAGTGTATGGGGTATCTAGGAGGACCTCAGGAGACCCAGATCTGAGCACTGCTGGCCCTCATTACTTCCAGAGAATCTACAGTGTCTTTGCTCTCCACTGATTACTGAGAAATAATCCCGATGTTGCTGGTCCCTGAGATTCTGAAGAGACACATGCTAGTAGGACATATGAGGATATAAGGCACTGACAGGCTCACTGATGGGCACTGATGAGGTGGCACTGATGATAACTGACAGGGTCCACTTATGGGCACTGATAAGGAGGCACTGATGAGGCTGCACTGATGGGCATTGATGAGGCTGCACTAACGGGCACTGACAGGCTGCACTGATGGGCACTAATGAGGTGGCACGGATGGGCACTGACAGGATGCACTGATGATCAGTGCCCTCATTGCCTCAACTGATAGGCTGCACTGATGGGCACTGATGAGGAGGCACTGACGGGCACTGATGAGGCTGCACTGATGGGCACTGATAAGGCTACACTGATGGGTACTGATAAGGCTGCACTGATGGGCACAGATCAGGTTGCACTGATGGGCACTGATATGACTGCACTGATGGGTACTCATGAGCACTGATGAGGTGCCACTGATGGGCACTGCCAGGCTGCACTGATGATCAGTGACCTTATTGCCTCAACTGATAGGTTGCACTGATGGGCTCTAATAAGGTTGCACTGATGGGCACTGATAAGGCTGCACTGATGGGCACTGGTAAGGCTGCACTGATGGGGCTGCACTGACAGGCAATGATATGCAGCACTGATAGGCCTCACTGATGGGCAGTGGTAGGTGGCACTGATAGGCCTCACTGATGGGCAGTGGAAGGTGGGACTGATAGGCCTCACTGATGGGCAGTGGTAGGTGGCACTGATAGGCCTCACTGATGGGCAGTGGAAGGTGGCACTGATAGGCCTCACTGATGGGCAGTGGTAGGTGGCACTGATAGGCCTCACTGATGGGCAGTGGAAGGTGGCACTGATAGGCTGCACTGATGAGGCGGCACTGATGGGCACTGAAAGGCAGTGGGATCTGTTGGAGCTGCACTGATAAGCAGGACACTGATGATCAGTGCCCTCATTGCCATTGCAGATGTCCCTGCTGAGGAATGCCACTTAGCGGTCCCCCTTTATGTGATGTCAGCATGAGGAGAGGAAAGCCAATAACCGGCATTTCCTGTCTACATTGTGATCAGCTATGATTGGACACAGATGATCACATGGTAAAGAGCCTACAGTATATCATAAGCTCTTCACCGTGATTGGTGATGCGTTGGGAGGACAATGAGAGTGCTTCGTCCATCATTTCACCATACGGCGGGTGGGAAGCAGCTCATTTACATTCCCCCTTCTATTTCTGTGCTCTGTAGTTATTTTAATTTAAAAGCATCTAAGTCCCTTTTTCCTAATGGATATCCAGCTGTCACATGACCCAGCACTCTCCCAGCCTGTCTGCAGGGAAACATAAGTAGGAGGAGCTTCTAGTCGTCTGCGGCTGCTCACATGTTAAAAAAAAAAACAGCCTTTGGCATACAGAGTAAATATAAATAATATCAAAAAATAAACTGTCATAGAAGTATATATTTGAAATCAAATCTTTATTGTTTATGGCAATAACATGATGTGGGTGGATTTCTGCCAGTCACAAGCTGTGTCGCCCCTCCAGCCTGTGTCTTAGAATTAGAGGGAGGTGAAGCCTCCGTTAACCATTTGCTTACTGGGCACTTAAACCCCCAAGGACTGTCTAATGTGACAAAAACCCATACGTCCAATTTTTAAGCTTTTGTTTTAAATAATTTGGAGTGACTTCTTGAATCTCTGTCCTCCACATGACCTGAAATGGCCAAATTTCCTGACTGGTGTGATTCCCCTTCTCTGACTTTCATGCATTCTTCCATGAGAGGTTTCCTTGTTGCCCAGCAGAGGTCAGACTACGCTATGCCCTCTCCGGACAAACTAAGGCAGCAAGTGGAGTTCTAGATTTCCCTCTACACCCGGTGATCACCTAAATAGTTCTGGAAATATGAGAAGATCTGATTGGCTGCTCTGGGAACACTATACATGACTAGTGTTGAGCGAACCCGGACTGTAACGTTCGGGTCCGTACCGAACTTTCGGGTGTCCGTGGCACGGACCCGGACCCGGACATTTCAAAAATCGTTCGGGCCCAGGCACGGTGCCTGTGGGCTTTCAAGCCATGCCTGGGCTTGCAATGTCAGGCCCAAGCGAGTTGTGATCAGTACATATCACAAGGGTCTCGTCGGTTAGTCTAGAAGAGTATAAAGGTCTTGATAAATCCACTAGTGGCCCACATCTCCCTTTAGATCTTGAGGTGAACGACGGAATCAAACAGGCCTCTCCCGTATCGCATCAGACTGGAGACGACCCGTTGTTCCTTTGGAGAGTACCTTCTTACGTACTTTCAGTCTCTTCCCCTTAGTGTGGTCAGTCCTTTAAACCGGTAAAGTCCAGTACACCTCCTGTCTCTAAGTTCTTCAGTGAGGTTTAATAAATTTTGTTTTCGA
>BLSH010219255.1:621454-633653 GCA_018402905.1 Glandirana rugosa | reverse complement strand
CAGCTATTCCTCCCACTGATGCTGGGGCATTTACTACCCCCGCTGACCACAGTCCGGCTCCCCTAAAGTCTGAAGGACAGTAAACGCCCCTTTGTTTAGAAAGTTTGGAGACCCCTGGTCTATGCCAACATCAAGTAATCCCGAGAGATGGCCCCACCCCCTCCAGCACACATCAGGTGATTGACAACCTCAGCTGTGCATATTTAACTATGAGACTGTGTGAGAGATATGTCCATTCCCTCCACTCAGGTCCAGATTACACTCAGCTTCTTGTTCTATGCTATGCAGTTTGTGACATCAGATCCCCGTCCCCTGCCTTCTGGGGCTCAGAAATGCTGTGTAAATCCTGGCCTGGCAGCAGATAAACAGGTACAACTTATATAGGAGGATTTGTCTCATCTCTGTGTATCAACTGAGGCCAGTCACTTCCCTGGGGATATGGAAGATTTACAAGTGGACCCCGTCGAGGGCAGTGTTTTCCCACATGGGTTGCACAGGTGTTCCATGCTTCCCCATGCAGGCAGTCCCATTCATGTCTATTGTAAAAAAATGAAAGTTGTATAGAAGCCTTTCTTCCCTTTGTGAATAATCTCATCAGTGCTGGGACAAGGTCACCCAGAGCCCGGGGCGAAGATGGGAAACTGCATCACACCATCCCAACACCCCTGTGCCCTACATGGACGGGCAGCCACTGAAAGGAAAAATGTTCCTGGGTTGGTGGTGTCACTGAAAGGAAAAAGGTCCCTGGGTCGGTGATGTCACTGGAAGGAAAAATGTTCCAGAGTCGGTGGTGTCACTGGAAGGGAAAAAAATCCCTTAGTTGGTGGTGTCACAGGAAGGAAAAATGTCCCAGAGTCGGTGATGTCACTGGAAGGAAAAATGTCCCTTGGTTGGTGGTGTCACTGAAAGGAAAAATGTCCCTGGGTTGGTGGTGTCACTGGAAGGAAAAATGTCCCTTGGTTGGTGGTGTCACTGAAAGGAAAAATGTCCCAGAGTCGGTGATGTCACTGGAAGGAAAAATGTCCCTTGGTTGGTGGTGTCACTGAAAGGAAAAATGTCCCAGAGTCGGTGATGTCACTGGAAGGAAAAATGTTCCAGTGTTGGTGGTGTCACTGAAAGGAAAAATGTCCCTGGGTTGGTGGTGTCACTGGAAGGAAAAATGTCCCTGAGTGGGTGGTGTCTCTGGAAGGAAAAATATTCCTGTGTCGGTGGTGTCACTGGAAGGAAAAATTTCCCTGAGTTGGTGGTGTCACTGAAAGGAAAATGTCCCTTGGTTGGTGTTGTCACTGGAAGGAAAAAGGTCCCTGGGTCGATGGTGTCACTGGAAGGAAAAATATCCCAGAGTCGGTGGTGTCACTGGAAGGGAAAAAAATCCCTTGGTTGGTGGTGTCACTGGAAGGAAAAATGTCCCTGAGTCATTGGTGTCACTGGAAGGAAAATGTCCCTGGGTCGGTGGTGTCACTGGAAGGAAAAATGTCTCTGAGTCATTGGTGTCACTGGAAGGAAAAATGTCCCTGGGTCGGTGGTGTCACTGGAAGGAAAAATGTCCCTGTGCCAGTGATGTCCACTAAAAAACTCCTCCCTCACCCCCACCCCTCAAGTAGATAGCTCTTCCTCAACCCCAACCCCCCCCACTACAAAGGTTAAGCCATCAGCCATACATAGGAGGCAAAGGCATTCCCTGCCCTCACCCAGCTGCACACATCCACACCCCCTGCATGCACACAGCTGCAGGGAATGCCTCTGCTGTCAGTAAGTGGCTGTCGGCGTCTTGGCGGGATGGCTGAAGCGGGTTTATACTTGAGATCATCACTGCTCATCACCCATCCCCCCCAATACAGATCACCCCCCCATTCTAGTACACAGCTCTTCCCCACCTCCGCTACCTACCCCATCCTTAGTGCAGGAGGAGCGGCTGCCAGGAGGCTGTCATTCTTTGTGTGAGCGCCCCCTGCTGGCATGATAGACCAGCCTCCTGGCAGCCGCTCCTCCTGCACTGAGCTGCGACAGGATCCCGGCTTCTGCTTCTAGAACAAGTGACAGCGGTGTGCCAGGGGTGGCGGCAAGGCTGCTGTTAGAAATCATGGGGCCCCATACAGCCTACCTGACAGGGCCCCCCCTACCCCATCTGAAAGTGACTGAGGACATACATTTTTCAGTCCCTTGCTCTGTAGCCTCAGCTGCACAGATAAATGAATAGGAAGCGCTCTGCTCATTCACAAACTGAAGCATAGGCAACAGAGTTTCCTATGCTTCCGTGATGCATGGACACAGGAAGTGATTGGTACCAATCGCTCACTGTGTTCATTCGGGAAAGGAAGGTGCTGGTAAATGACATATTTACCTGCCTCTTCCCTGGCTCTCCATCCTGAATCACCCCACTGTGTGCCCACAGCAGCTGCCGGCAGGAGAGGAGGGAAGCCGGAGGCACTGTGGGGGGAAAGGAGCACACAGGGGGGCCCAGGCACTAGATGGAAGGGGTGCATGTGCTAGGACCAATCCCCCTGCAATGCAGCTGGAGAGGCGGAAAGAAGAGGAGAAGCTGGCAGCGCTGCAGGGGGAGGCAGAAGAGGATTGGTGTCGTAATAAGACAGCACAGCCGGCCCTCCTGCTCAGCAGGTGCCCGAACCCCCTTGTGAACTGATGGGGCCCGGGCCCGGTACAGGAGGGCTGGCTGTGCTGTCCTATCAGTGGTACTGGGTGGCGGTACAGAAGCCCAGCTGATAGTGTGACTCAGCAGTACTGAGTGGGGGGTGGGAGGGAGTGTTTTGTTTTTGAAGCACCTGACTAGAGCCAGAGGCTCTAACAGGCTTCAAAAAAGGGTGGGCTCTGTAGTGCCTCCCCGCCAATCAGGAGGTAGATCAGTGAGACCTGTTTCCCGATTGGCCAAAGCACCAGGGGATCCTATTGGATGCCTAGACTCTTTGGTAAGAAAGGGGAAACATGAGGAGCGGACACCTCCGTCCGCCGTCTCCACACACCGCCGCCACCGATCGCTGTCATGGAGGAGACAGGAGGATCCTCTCCACTCCAGGCTGAGTCCACACACACAGTAAGAGACAGGGGTGCCTGCTGTCAGTGCCACCCGCTATTCCCGCGGCGGGGGTGGGGTGGGTAGTGCAGTATACCCTATCTGGTGGCTCTGTATAACCATATCTGGTGGCTCTGTATACTGCTATCTGGTGGCTCTGTATACTCCTATCTGGTGGCTCTGTATACTACTATCTTGTGGCTCTGTATACTCCTATCTGGTGTCTCTGTATACTCCTATCTGGTGGCTCTGTATACTCCTATCTGGTGGCTCTGTATACTCCTATCTGGTGGCTCTGTATACTCCTATCTGGTGCTCTGTATACTCCTATCTGGTGGCTCTGTATACCCCTATCTGGTGGCTCTGTATACTCCTATCTGGTGGCTCTGTATACTGCTATCTGGTGGCTCTGTATACTCCTATCTGGTGGCTCTGTATACCCCTATCTGGTGGCTCTGTATACTCCTATCTGGTGGCTCTGTATACTGCTATCTGGTGGCTCCGTATACTGCTATCTGGTGCTCTGTATACTGCTATCTGGTGGCTCTGTATACCCCTATCTGGTGGCTCTGTATACTCCTATCTGGTGGTTCTGTATACTCCTATGTGGTGGCTCTGTATGCCCCTATCTGGTGACTGTATACCCTATCTGGTGGCTCTGTATACTCCTATCTTCTGGCTCTGTATACACTATCTGGTGGCTCTGTATACCCCAATCTGTTGGCTCTGTATACTCCTATCTGGTAGCTCTGTATACCCCTATCTGGTGGCTCTGTATACTCATATCTGGTGGCTCTGTATACTCCTATATGGTAGCTCTGTATACTCCTATCTTGTGGCTCTGTATACTCCTATCTGGTGGCTCTGTATACCCCTATCTGGTGGCTCTGTATTCTGCTATCTGGTGGCTCTGTATACTCCTATCTGGTGGCTCTGTATACTGCTATCTGGTGGCTCCGTATACTCCTCTCTTGTGGCACTGTATACTCCTATCTGGTGGCTCTGTATACCCCTATCTGGTGGCTCTGTATACTCCTATCTGGTGGCTCTGTATACTCCTCTATGGTAGCTCTGTATACTCCTATCTTGTGGCTCTGTATACTCCTATCTGGTGACTGTATACCCTATCTGGTGACTTTATACCCTATCTGGTGGCTCTGTTTACTCCTATCTGGTGGCTATGTATACTCCTAAGTGTTAACTCTGTATTCCCTCTCTGTGATGCTGTATACCCTATCTGGTGATGCTGTATAATGTATCTGTGATGCTGTATACCCTGTATACATCTGGTGATGCTGGGCTGTATACTCCTGACGCAATGGGCAGAATATATATATATGGGGTGTGGCTTATGAGAAGTGGGAGGGGTCAAAAGGAAGGGCGGGGTCTGGGCCCCCATCCTAAAATTTCACCAGCCGCCACTGTAGGTAAGGTAAAATTTAGTCAGGCCTGAGTGTAAAAGCAGGCCTGAATGTTTTAATCTGGGCCGGGAGGAGAGGCTCAGGGAGGATTGGGTGGACTTGGCAGATGAGGTCACCACTTCTTTCCAGAAACCTGGAGAAGGTTTCTGGTCAGAGAGCTGCGAGATAGGTGGAGCCATCTGGAGTGTTATAGGGAGCCCTGACCCATCCCCAAGCAGGGTTGGCAGGGGGCAGGCCTCCTTAAATACTCAAAGTCAGCCCAATCTGGGGGGAGAAGTGTCGGGTGGAAGTCTGGAGATGTAGCAGAGGCTCTGTGGAGGCCCCTACCCAGGAGCCCGCCCCAGTCTGGGGAGGGTGACCTTGGGGCCTGGGGGTTTGGGTGGAGCCAGGAGTGGTGGAGATTCCTGGAGTCACACAGGGGAAAAGGAGAACAGCAAAGGTGCTCTAAAGAAAGAGACTTTAAAGTGATCCACCGGTTTGGTGAGTGAAAAAGCAGGTCGGTGGGACCTGGAAGAAGGATGGGCCGAGAGTTGTAGTCCATCAAATGCCCAGCTAGCACTCAAGTATTTTTGCTACATATTTAGGGGCCTGGGATCCCTGGCCTGTAATGGGTTTTCCTGAGGATCTGCTCAGAGTAGGCCTTACCATGTGCTAGCCGCGGTGAAGAGAAAGGAACAGAGAAGCTTGATAAATTTCCTTTCAAGCTAGAAACAAAGTTCAATGCTGGAGAGAAGAAATGGAGTGATGATTTACTAAGTTCAGCGCTGGAGAGAAGTAATGGAGTGATGATTTACTAAGTTAAGTGCTGGAAAGAAGTAATGGAGTGATGATTTACTAAGCTCAGTGCTGGAGAGAAGTAATGGAGTGATGAGTTACTAAGTTCAGTGCTGGAGAGAAGTAATGGAGTGATGATTTACTAAGTTAAGTGCTGGAGAGAAGTAATGGAGTGATGATTTACTGAGTTCAGTGCTGGAGAGAAGTAATGGAGTGATGAGTTACTAAGTTCAGTGCTAGAGAGAAGTAATGGAGTGATGATTTACTAAGTTCAGTGCTGGAGAGAAGTAATGGAGTGATGAGTTACTAAGTTCAGTGCTGGAGAGAAGTAATGGAATGATGATTTACTAAGTTCAGTGCTGGAGAGAAGTAATGGAATGATGATTTACTAAGTTCAGTGCTGGAGAGAAGAAATGGAGGGATGATTTACTAAGTTCAGTGCTGGAGAGAAGTAATGGAGTGATGATTTACTAAGTTCAGTGCTGGAGAGAAGTAATGGAGTGATGATTTACTAAGTTCAGTGCTGGAGAGAAGTAATGGAGTGATGAGTTACTAAGTTCAGTGCTGGAGAGAAGTAATGGAGTGATGAGTTACTAAGTTCAGTGCTGGAGAGAAGTAATGGAGTGATGAATTACTACGTTCAGTGCTGGAGAGAAGTAATGAGCTTCTGACTGAGGCTCTTTGCCACGATTGGAGATGCGGTGGGTCAGACTGACACCACACCACTGATCACCGCGTTGCGCGCCCCTGCAGGCACGTCAGCTTGTTATCCTGCTGGACATCATATGACGCCCAGTCAGGATAACTGAACACTTCCCGGTCGTCATTCTGCATACGGCGGGCGGGAAGTGGTTGAGGTGGGGTTCACACTTGTGCGATGACAGACTTTGCTTGTGATTCGCACAACATCGTCTGTGCGATGCGACAAACCGTATGGCTGAAATTGCATCGCATTTGCACCAAAATAGTCCAGGATCCTTTTATTTGGTCCACATTGGAATCAGATTGCATGGGCGATTCACACCTACGCAATCCGATTCCTGCATCATTTGACAGTTCGCACTGCGATCTGGGGGGGGGTGTCATTAACTTCACATTGATACCCCCAGCGGTTCGCAGATGTCAGTGTGAACCAGCATGCGATGCAGGTGCGATGCGGGAACCGGCACTGAATCGCAGGGTTTGCCGCATCGCACCAGTGTGAACTGGGACTGATATGCAGAATGCTGTCATGTGTTCACTATGTACAATTATCGGAGGACATTTTTTCCTCCAGGCCTGCGGTGACACATCTCAGATTTATTTCTGGTAATTCCCCCGCACAGGAAAGTGAAAGTAGATATGGCATTGCGCAGATCGCTCGTTATACGGGGAGACGCCCTGTGGCTATCAGGCGATGCCAGAGGCTGCACTGAGGTCACATGAAGAGCTGTGTTGTGCAGAGTGTTGAAATGATGCACTGGAAGCTTCTTGTATGCAGCAAACAGCTTTACTTTCATGAAGAATTGCAGTACATGTCTTTAAATCGTGAGAAACAGGAACAGGAAGAAGAACACAAAACAGTACTTCCTCCCGTTACATCATATCATAGATACACACTATAAAACTACAGCGCCACCTGCTGGTATTGGCAGATATAATGCATATATAGTTCACAGTACAAAGCTACTTTACATTACTTGCTGTTGTTTTTCCAACACCCCTTCTTAACAGCATGTGCTTTGTCAAATTATATTTAGCTTCATCTGGATATAATTATGATGTTCCTTCAACATAGACTTGGTGAGTGCATCAGCAGTCATCTCCTCTGATGGGCAGTATTGACATAGCTCCCAACTGTCCTAGATTTCGAGGGAATGTCCCGGATTTGGAGCAATGTCCCTCATCACTCTTCATTTGTCCCTCATTTTGGTCTGATGCATATTCCTATATATAAAATGCACTATTTATCTATCAAAAAGCGTTTTACAATGCTAAACCTTTCATCCAATTTCTAAATTGCTGCATTTGTACATTTAAAAAGCTAATATAATATCTAACAATTTTTGTTGGTATAATTCTCCTTTAAGGGGGCGTGGCAGGGGGTGTGTCCTATGCCTACATACTTTTTCTAATAGGTGTCCCTCGTTCCCGTCTCAGAAAGTTGGAAGGTATGAGTATTGAATGTCAATAACACCTTGCTCTTGATTGTCCCTCAGTAGGTGATACTTCAAGTCGACGTGTTTGGTCCTAGGATTGACCCTTTCTGATTGCGTAAGCTTTATACATCCCTGGTTGACTTCAAAAATGGGAATTGGTTTTGACGTGTCTACCCCAATGTCCACAAAAAGTTAACGAATCCATATCACTTCTTGACATGCGTGTGCTGCTGCAATGTACTCTGCTTCAGTTGAAGATAGAGCGACAGTCGTCTGCTTTCGACTAGACCAGTGGTTCTCAACTCCGGTCCTCAGGACCCACCAACAGGCCAGACTTTAAGTATTGCCTTGGGGAGATGCAGACTAGAATACTGCAATCACTGAGCAGCAAATGATATCACCTGTGATGTATTTCAGTTATCCTGAAAACCTGGCCTGTTAGTGGGTCCTGAGGACCGGAGTTGAGAACCTCTGGACTAGACCAACTTATGGTTCCTTCCTCATAATGGAAGATGAATCCATTTGTGGATGTGCAGTCCCCGGACCAATCCACATATCCAACCAGTTTTGGATCCCACGTGGCTGGTAACCGTAACTTCATCTGAATTGTTCCTTGAGGTACTGCATCACCCTTTTTACTGTGCTCCAGTCATGTTGACCGGGAACTGAGACTTTCCTGCATGGTATGCCCACTGCTATGTCTGGTCTTGGTCGCAGTGGCAACATTTACCGAATGCTCTGCGATACGTATCATTGTTGGGTAGCAAGTTTTCTGATTAATTGCTCTGTAGATAGCCTGGTTCCATAGGAGTTTTCACTTCCTTTGCATCTTGCATATGGAATTGTTCCAAGATTTCTGAGAAGATAACTTCCATCTTCTTCTCTCTCGATTTGGATTCCCAGATAGTAGCAAATGTTCCTGTGATTTCAACATTTTCTTTCAACTTGTCAACGATCTGCTTATAAATCCCTTCTTGTTCAAGAAGGGGTTTTGGGACTTGGTTCTGTCCCGCAAATCGCCGTTTATAAACGGCGGCTCGCTCGTGCGCGGTTAGTGGGCGCGCTCGTGCCCGCCGCACTCTGCAGCAGTATGGCCGCGGCTCAAGAGGACTCGATCTCTGCCGGCGACCCGTGATGACCTGGCAAGTAAAAAGGGGAACCGGCTATGTAAACACTGCGGTTCCCCACTGTGTCAGGCGGCATGTAAGAGATCTACTGATCCCTGTCACTGGGATCCGTTAGATCTCTGGTGCCCCTGGCAGCCCAGCCCCCTCACAGTTAGAACACGCCTAGGGAACACAGTTACCCCCTAGATCAGGGGTAGGCAACCAGTAGCCCTCCAGCTGTTCTGGAACTACATTTCCCATGAGGCATTGCAAGGCTGGCAGTTACAATTATTCTCAGAGGCATGATGGGACTTGTAGTGCTGCAACAGCTGGAGGGCCCCAGGTTACCTACCCCTGCCCTAGATCTCCCCCTGCAGGTTAACCCCTTCACTGCCAATGACATTTATACAGTAATCAGTGGATATTTACATTTCTGATCGCTGTATAAATGTCATTTGGCCCCCAAAAAAGTGTCAAAAATGTCCGACATGTCCGCCGCAATATCACAGTACCGATAAAAATCGCAGATCACCGCCATTACTAGTAAAAAAAAAAAAAAATAGTAAAAACGCCAGAAATTAATTTTGATGGTTTGTAAATGCGGAAACTTTTGCGCAAGCCAATCAATAAACGCTGATGGCGATTTTTTAAAAAAAATATGAGGAAGAATATAAATCGGCCAAAACCGATGAATAAATTTGTTTTTTTATATTTTTTTGGGATTTGTATTTTAGCAAAAAGTAAGAAATATTTTTTTTTTTTTTTTTGCAAAATTGTCGCTCTTTTTTTGTTTATAGCGGCGATCAGAAATGACGCAGAGGGGATCAAATACCACCAAAAGAAAGCTCTATTTGTGGGAAAAAAAGGACGCAAATTTTGTTTGGGTACAACGCCGCAATTGTCAGTTAAAGCGATGCAGTGCCGAATCGCAAAAAGTGCTCTGGTCCTAACCTGGGAAAATCTTCCCGGGCTGAAGTGGTTAAAATATATTTTAGTGTATTTTTTTTTTCCTGAAACGATGCGCTTGATCAATAGCTGTGCAAATACCATGCGACTTAAAAAACAAAAGCGACAGTCGCCATTTTATTCTCCAGGGCCTCTGCTCTTAGAAAGTACAGTATATACTTTTGTGGGGTTTATAGTAATTTCTAGCAAATAATGCTGATTTTAACAAGTGTGCAAAAGAAAAAAGAAAAAGATAATTGCCCCTGTAGGCAAGTGTTTAATGATTGCCTCCCCTCCCCCATGTTACAGTGTTGGGGACTGGTGATTGGCCACCAATGCCTGAACACTGGATCCTGGGAGTAAAGGGGAAGGTCACATGCTCCCCCATACCTGGAAGTACTGGGGCCTCCAGCAGATGTATGGAGCTGTTGGAGATTGGAGGAAGGGTGAATATCAATGGTTTGGAATGGGGGCGCCCCCTGAAGAGAACCGGTCACGTTAACCCATTCTCTTTACATTGGTAACTTGCTATGCTTGGCTCGGTCACTTGGCGAAGGTGATGAGGTACTCGGGGTAGGCCTGGACGTCATTAAATATGGCGAACACGGTGGGATTCGCAGTGTCATCGGCTACGCTGTCATACAGGTCGGTGGGGTTTGCGTTGTCCTTGGCTGGAGGGACAATCAGATCTTCATTTCCCTTACAGAAGATGCCGGTGAGGACCCGGGCCAGGTACATGTGTTTGTAGCCGCTGGATTGGTCAGGTATGGAGTATTTGTCATCTGAGGAATAATTCGCTTCAACAGCAAAGTACGTCCCTCTTCCGATCTTTTTATCTGTAAAAGAAATAACGTTATCATTATATCTGGTGAGTGTATTATCTATGAACATCGAGACGTCATCAGAAATTCCCTCTGATACCTATGAGGCTCATTTACACTTCAACATAAACACACATTACAGCTCCTACCACTTCAACATGCTTTCTATGTGTTTTTGATGCTCCTGTGATACCTTTTTGAAGCTTTACTGAAGCTTGGCAAATGCCCTGTGTGTGGGTGTGTTGATTTTCTGTTTGTTTTTAAGGGGCCCAGTACCCTTAACTCAGTAATACCCCCAAGCTCATTATTACCCCCATTCAGCATACCACCTCCCAGCAGTACCTTTGTTCAGCAGATTCCTAACTCAGTAGTATCCCCAGCTCTTCTGATCTCCCACTCAGTAGTAACCCCCAGCTCTGCTGATCCTTTGGTTTGCTGATCCTCCTCTCTCTCTTTGGTCCCCACTCACCTCTCACTATATTGCTCCCATGCTGCTCACCATGTATGACATCTTCTAGCTTCTCCTACTCTGGTCCCCCAGCTCTGCTGATCCTCTGCCGCTCAGTCCTCTCTCTCTCCGATCCCCGCTCACCTCCCGCTATATTGCTCCCATGCTGCTCACCACGTATGCCATCTTCTAGCTTCTCCTACTCTGGTCCCCCAGCTCTGCTGATCCTCTGCCGTTCAGTCCTCTCTCTCTCCGATCCCCGCTCACCTCCCGCTATATTGCTCCCCTGCTGCTCACCACGTGTCACATCTGCTAGTTTCTTCTACTCTGGTCCCCCAGCTCGGTTGATCCTCTGCCACTCAGTCCTCTCTCTCCGGTCCCTGCTATATTGCTCCCATGGTGCGCACTAGGTGTGACATCTGCTAGTTGATCCTACCCTGGTCCCCCAGCTCTGCTGATCCTCTGCCACCCAGTCCTATCTCTCTGTCTCTGATCCCCCCTCATCTCCCACTATATTGCTCCCATGCTGCTCACCACATGTGACATCTGCTAGTTTCTTCTACTCTGGTCCCCCAACTCTGCTGATCCTCTGCCGCTCAGTCCTCTCTCTCTGATCCCCGCTATATTGCTCCCATGCTGCGCACCACGTGTGACATCTGATAGTTTCTCCTAATCTGGTGTCCCAGCTCTGCTGATCCTCTGCCACCCAGTCCTCTCTCTCCCTGATCCCCCTCATCTCCCACTACATTGCTCCCATGCTGCTCGCCATGTGTGACATCTGCTAGTTTCTTCTACTCTGGTCCCCCAGCTCTGCTGATCCTCTGCCGCTCAGTCCTCTCTCTCCGATCCCCGCTATATTGCTCCCATGCTGCTCACCATGTGTGATATCTACTATGTTCTCCTACTCTGGTCCCCCAGCTCTGCTGATCCTCTGCCGCTTAGTCCTCTCTCTCAATTCCCTGCTTATCTCCCACTATATTGCTCCCATGCTGCTCACCACATGTGACATCTGCTAGTTTCTCCTACTCTGGTCCCCCAGCTCTGCTGATCCACCACCGCTCAGTCCTCTCTCCCTCTCTGGTCCCCACTCCCCTCCCACTATAGCGTTCCCATATTTCACACCATGCGTGCTGTCTGCTAGCTGCTCCGCTCCGGAGCCCACTCACCTTCCTTGAACTCCATGCTGCACACCAGATGTGACGTCTGAACCAGACACTCCCAGAATATATATACACATGAACCGGAAGTGACTGCTGATGACCTCTTTCTGGTTCACTTGTTGGTTTCCCAGTGCATCCTGGCAGAGGTGGCTCTAGGCTTTGTGAGGCCTTAGGCAAAACTTAGATATGAGGCCCCACTCACCGCCCATAATGGGAAAAATATTTAAAGTGATAAAAATTAACTGTATTAGGAGGGTACGTACCTCAAGTTCCTTCCACTCACCCGAGGCCTCGCCTCGTCGATCGTCTGTCGTGCGTACCACACTTTATACCCTTGCGATATCACCCTCCCCTC
>BLSH010219255.1:597734-610139 GCA_018402905.1 Glandirana rugosa | reverse complement strand
GTAAAGTCCCAAGAAGGAAACGTCAACAGCTCACTGTCCCCGCTCAGGCAGCAACAAGTCCGGTATAGATGTAGATCAGCGGCGTCTGTAGCCGGCAAGGCGCCAAACTGAGGCTTGGGGCACACTGTGGAGGGTCGCGGCGGCGTGACGTCATCAAAGTGCGACGCGTTTCTGAGCGTGCGGTTCACACAGGAGGAAGTGACCGCGCTCTTTCATCAGGCACCTGACTACATGCGCTCTTTTTGACGCTCCTTGTGAGTTGCTATGCCTATGCTTTTAAAGATGTTATTAAATTTATATGCAGTCTGCACTTAGAAGCGCCTCTGTCCTTGTTTTTTTCTTCTAGTGGCCAGCGGCTTCCGCACTAGAGTGCTGCATCTATTTGTGGACTGGCGTTCTGAATTCATTTTATTTCCTTCCCACCCCTTGTGTTCCCACCATATATCATTGTGTACTGTAAGTATCGGAGAGCTTATACCACTGTGCGCCTTTTTCCTTGTCAATCACAGAGCAGCAAGAGTGGTTGCTTCCTGCACAAGACAGACTCCACCACCAGGTGCGTGACACAGAGCCTTGCATCTTTCATCCAGTGCTGCACTGACGTTTCTGGATTCTGAGCCATGGGGAAAGCAAAAGAATTGTCAAAGGATCTGCGGGAAAAGGTAGTTGAACTGTATAAAACAGGAAAGGGATATCAAAATATATCCAAGGAATTGAGAATACCAATCAGCAATGTTCAAACTCTAATCAAGAAGTGGAAAATGAGGGGTTCTGTTGAAACCAAACCACGTTCAGGTAGACCAACTAAAATTTCAGCCACAACTGCCAGAAAAATTGTTCAGGATGCAAAGAAAACCCCACAAATAACTTCAGGTGAAATACAGGACTCTCTGAAAACATGTGGTGTGGCTGTTTCAAGATGCACAATAAGGAGGCACTTGAAGAAAGATGGGCTGCATGGTCGAGTCACCAGAAGAAAGCCATTATTACCCAAATCCCACAAAGTATCCCGCTTACAATACGCCAAACAGCACAGAGACAAGCCTCAAACCTTCTGACACAAAGTCATTTGGAGTGATGAGACCAAAATTGACCACAACCATAAACGCTACATTTGGAGAGGAGTCAACAAAGGCCTATGATGAATGGTTCACCATTCCTACTGTGAAACATGGAGGTGGATCGCTGATGTTTTGGGGATGTGTGAGCTACATAGGCACAGGAAATTTGGTCAAAATTGATGGCAAGATGAATGCAGTTATCAAAAAATACTGGAGGAACATTTGCATTCATCAGCCAAGAAGCTGCGCATGGGACGTCCAACATGACAATGATCCAAAACACAAGGCCAAGTCGACCTGTCATTGGCTACAGCAGAATAAAGTGAAGGTTCTGGAGTGGCCATCTCAGTCTCCTGACCTCAATATCATTGAGCCACTCTGGGGAGATCTCAAACATGCAGTTCATGCAAGACAGGTCAAGAATTTCCAGGAACTGAGGAATGGGCGGCTTTACCATCTGAGAAGATAAAGAGCCTCATCCACAAATCCCACAAAAGACTTCAAGCTGTCATTGATGTTAAAGGGGGCAATACACGGTATTAGGAACTGGGGTATGTAAACTTTTGATCAGGGTCATTTGGGTAGATTCTGTTGTCATTATGATATAAAAAGAGTAAACACATTTGATTGATAATAAATGGCTTCAGCCAAACACCAACCATGAGTCAAAGAAAAGTTTTTGTGTTCTCATTCATATTCTCTGAAAAATGGCCAAGAAATCATAAATTCTGTCAGGGTATGTAAACTTATGAGCACAATTGTATATGTGCTCATTCCTCCTTCCCAGGTAGATCTAGACAACAGCCAGTTTCTCAAACCAGCAGCCAGTTTATTCCGACACCGTGCATACACTATTAACCCAACAACCCCATACTTTATCAAATTGGTTTGGTGTTCCCCTACTAACATAAGTTGCTTTGTATAAGGGGAGGGCCTCATTCACCAGAACCTTCCATTGTGTAACAGTTGGAGGAGTAGATTTTTTCCATGAAAGCACTATTAGCTTCCTAACATAATACAATAATATTGTTAATAGGGTGCGTGCCACTCTCTTCAGGGCTAACAAATGTACTAAACTCAAAAGACACACCTCCACTGTTGGTTGTATGATAACAGCTACCACCTCCTCAATCCATTCGGATTGGGTTTTGGGCGGTTGCACAGTTCCAAAAGTTAGCAAAAAATCATCATTGGGTGCAGTACACCTCCAGCAACAGGACGACTAGGTCGGGAACAGCCCAGCCAACTTGGCCGGAGTAAGATATATTTGGTGTAGAAATGTATGTTTCAATAATGTTTATTGATGAATTTGTTCACAAACATAACATTGTAATATAGGTGATAGACGTTATGGTGTAGAAATTTAAATTGAATAAGATGATCCCTGGCTGACACCAGCCTGGTAAAATTAATATCCCAGATATCCTCCCAGTCGCCCCCATCCAGCTGAGGGAACACTGCCACCCAACCCATTCTACAACGAGAGAGAAGCTGATCCACCCCCGTAAACAAGATTTTATAGATAGTGGACAAGGCTTTATCTATACTGTAGTTTCTTCTCTTATAAAAGCTTCCAAATCACTCATCACAAATTTAGCACTATACGCATGTCTAAGCAAGAAATAACGAAACAGATGACTATTAGGAAGTTGAGACTTCGATTTCAAGCCATCAAACATTAAACGTTTTGCATTGTCCACTATGTCCTTCAAAGTCTTAATACCATATCTGGTCCGTGAAATTGGATCGGGGTATTCTAAGAAGTGGAGCAAGTTGGGATTCCTCCATAATGGTTTATGGGAGAGAATACAACATCACCATTTACTTTATTTTTCACCGCCCAAGCCCAACTGCACACATGGATACTGTACGGTTATATGGAGCCCTATTTCCACGTAATAATAGATGTGCCAATGCATCATATGAGCCAAGAATGGTTGCTTCTAAGGTGGTTGCCACATCATCATCCAGAGACCTAATCCACCTATGTGCAAAAAGGTAAGGTCAGGACTCTTGAAGGCAAGTCCAGTTCCTCCACCCCAAACTCACTCATCCATGTCTTTACGGACCTTGCTTTGTACACTGGTGGGCAGTCATTTTGGAACAGAAAGGGGCCATCCCCAAACTGTTCCAACAAAGTTGGGAGCGTGAAATTGTCCAAAATGTCTTGGTATGCTGATGCCTTAAGAGTTCCCTTCACTGGAACTAAGGGGCCAAGCCCAACCCCTGAAAACCCCCACACCATAATCCCCCCTTCACCAAATGTTTTGGACCACTGCACAAAGCAAGGTCCATAAAGACATGGATGGACGATTTTGAGGTGGAGGAACTTGATTGGCCTAGCAGGTGTCCCAATGCTTTTGGCAATATAGTGTATATGGCTCAACAATTTTAGAGAAGTCCTATAATGCACGGTATAGTTGTGGCCTCTTTTATACAAGGCTTCAGGCTTCCATCCACTGGATTGGCACCAGGGAGGGACCATCTCTCTTTAAGCAATCATCTCCAGTCATCTCTCAATACATGTGTGCATGTTAGATGAAGAGAAAAGACTAAGCGCTCCAAATAGTATAAAACCCTATAAACTATTTGTATTAAAACAACCTAAATGCACTTACAAGTGTTGAAGTGTATGCAAAACAGCGCGGTCTGTAAAACAATCTTGGATTACTGGAACGCACCTCCAGGGACACTTGTGGGAACGTGATAATGTCAAGAACAGTAGCTCTTACCGACGCGTTTCGTCTGCACTTGTTTGGACTTGTTTGATATGAGTGATATTTTATTAACTATTGCACAAAGTGTGAATTTTTGGACTCGCCATTATTTTGTATGTTTTTGGTTATGGTGTAGGTTTGTGTTTATTTAGGTAGTGCAGCACAGTTTATATATGAATATTGGTGCTATGTTAAATATCTCATAACATGCTAGCAGCTTCTTATTTTACAACACAGATTGTTCCACAAGCGCGGTTTCTTTTTATTATATCAAATCAGAGTTCTCAGCCCCCCTTTCAAATCAGGGTCCTCAGCCCCCTACTTTAACATCAGAGTCCTCAGCTGGCCCATCTGCCCCATGGAAATGCATGGCACTGTGCAAAAATATGGAATGCAGCGCAACACGGCACCCCAAAAGAACACAGAAGGTACCACGAGGTGTCACGTAGGGTTGGGACAGGGAATTTGTGTAAAGGTTCAAACTTATGCTTGGACCTACTCTGTGTAGGCCACAAAGCGGTCACATTTAGCATCAGTCATATTACTGCGACTAAACGTTCCCTTCTTGCTGCATTCGGAGGTTTGGCTCAGCTGGACACCCAATTTAGTTCCCTGAACAGCTGAAATTCAGACCGAACCAATGACTCCTCTCTAGGGGTGAAATGCAATCAAATGGCACCTTCGTATTGGTCAGTCACAAGTTCATGTTTATAGCTCATTGACTCTAAAAAGTAGCATAGCTTACCGTTTTTTCCGGCATAGCTTCTGTTAAATCCGTTCTTATTCACATTGTCGATGGTTTTGGCGTCTGTCCCGTGGAAAAGCAATCTCTCACTTTCAGTACTGTTCTTATCCTCAATACTGCTCTTCTTAATCTCGTAGTTCAACCAGAGGTGTTTGTTTTGTATTCTTTCAATCTGTGAAAAAAGAAAATACAGACCACATCATTCATAGAACATATTCTGTTTATACACCCGTCAGGTGTTGTTCACATGATCTAATGGGACCAATGGAGGTTATTTACTAAAACTGGAGTGTGCAAAATCTGGGGCAGCTTTGCATAGAAACCAGTCAGCTTCCAGGTTTTATTGTCAAAGCTTAACTGAACAAGCCGATTGGCTACCATGCACAGCTGCAACAGATTCTGAGAGTACACGTTTTAGTACACTTTCTATTTTTTTAGACTTTTTACCCTTCATTTTTACCTGGTGATCCTATACACACTTTCTGTCCTAGAGTGATAACACTCACTCCACTGTGAGTGTGCCATGGTCTGGCCATGACCTGTTTGGCTAAGCTTATTGGGCTAAGGCCATATGAAGGGACCTGGTTGCTGTTCCAGCTAATCCACTTTTTATGGAGTTTTTGATGCCTGCAGCCTTTAATTACTGCATGGATGGGTTGTTAGAGGTCTCTCGTCTCGTATGAATCCTCTGTCAGTTAACACAAAGAGGACTCTGGCTCAAGTGTTGGGCTGCAACACAGCATGCAAAAAGCCTCTGCTTTGCATGCCGTTGGATTGACAGCTTCTCTTTGGTTCTGCCATGGACACCCTTATTAAGGATGTCATGGGGGCAAGAGTACACATCTGCATCAACAGAAGAAGCCTAGGGCTCAGTCCAGGAAGGTTCATCCATCCTCAAAGGCCAAGAGTTACTAAGCCAAGCCTGACACCCAGTTCACCTGCAAACCCTGGACTTCCAGGTCTCCAAGCCCTCAAATAGGTCTTCTTCAGCATGCAGGGGCACCCACATTTTCCAAAATGTGTGGGCATCAGTTAGCCTTTGTGGACTTTTGGACAGCCAGCATCTTGGATTCTTAGTGAAGGAAGGTAGTTTCCAGAAGATATGAGCTAGAATTCTGTTCTCAGCCATCTTCTTGGTTTGTGTCTTCAAATCTGTCTGTGTCACCACACAGATTAACAGAACTCCATGCAACCGTTCTGGTGCTTCTGAAACAAGGGGTCACTGCCCCTGTACAAATGGTTTTACTCCAACCTCCAACAAGTTCCCAAACCAAAAGTGGCATAAGGCTTATCTTGGATCTCGAGGTTCAAAATATCTTCAATCAGGCCCAAAAATTCCATATGGAATCCACCAGGTCTGTCATAGCCTCTCTACATCAGGGAGACTTTCTGGCCTCTGTGGACATCAGAGATGTGTAATTACATATCCCCATCTTTTTGAGCACATCAGTGGTTCACTTGTTTTGCTGTGGGTCCCAGCACTTGCAGTTTGCGGCACTGCCATTTTCAAATCCCTTTGCTCACCTTGATACACTCCTAGGTTATCCCCACTGTAGGATCTCTGGACAACCTCCTGTTGGTCTTATTCTAGACACAGCTCAAGTCCGAGTAATTCTTCCCCAGACTCTCCAGACTTGGACCCTTCAGTCAAGGAGTCTCCCGACTCTTCCTTTTGCATGATCGTTCCGGAACTGAAAATAGCCTTGTACGTGGTGGTTCCATTTGTCCATTTTCACTTCAGACCCCTACAACTCAACATCCTGTCATCACTAGACAAGTCAGTTCAGGCCTTGAATAGAATGAGTCATCTGGCACTGAAGACCGAGTTGTCCCTGACTTGGTGGCTGAGGAATCTGGCTCTGGAGTTGGTCCTTTCTTGTGGTCATTTAACAGATCCTCACAATGAATGCCAGCCTGTTGGGATTTTTTTTTTCCTTCTTTATTGGAACTCACATTGATGACTCCTACCCAACAAACCTAATGGGATTGAGGCTTGGAGAACTTAGCATTGAAAGGACCAAAGGTCTGCATGGAAATCTATTCTGAACAAGCAAAGCTATGGCTGGGAATCATTCATCTAATTTATCTCTACCCACCAGGAGAAGATCAATCCATTACAATTCTTTTTTCATATCCTCATGTCTAAACGCTTGTGGACTTAGAGTCTCCATTCCCAAATTCACCAAAACCTAGAGTTAGAGGTATTTCAACAATTAAATACAGAATTGCCCTTGTATATATGACTTGTAGGGCCATCCCTCAAATACGGGGTGCAGTACTGGGATCTGTCCAGTAAGAATGATGGAGGAGATATGACAAGAGGTACAAAAGCTAACAACTGTTTAATAACAGAAATGGAAGGTTTCACAGATGATGCAAAAAAGACTGAGCTTGTTTCATTTGGGAACAAATATCGAATTATTGTCTGCAACAATGTTAATGGTCAGTTTAATGATTAAGTATATTAACTTTGTATTTCAAGGACTGGACAAAGGACAGATGGACACCAGTTGTAGGTGGGAGGAAAGATACATTTTTCACCACTTTGTAAATTGATTCTTTGCAGAAAGTTGGCCAAAGCCCAGTTCCAGTTCAACTCCTAACCCTTAAATCAAGTAATTGTTTCAGTGTATGGCGCCACATAATAAGGGGGCTCTCTACAGCATTCTCCTATAAGTCCATAGCGGTTTCATGACACACCCCTAAGGGACATGTCCTTGATGCCCTGAACTCATTGGAACTGGGTTGAATAAGGCTGAGTTTCATTCAGTCTGAAGATGGACCAACACTGGAACATGGATAGCACATAGGGCAGCACTGGGGCATAAAGTACTGATTAGCAATTATTTTTTCTGCTTACTACAAAAATACGTTCTGGTAATTTTTAAAAAAACAAATTATCAAAAACTAAGCTGTTAAACACATTTTGGTATGAGTGGTAGACAAATCTAAGGAAGGGGAGGGGGATTGGGGGTCTTATAATTGTATTGCTACCCCAAGGGCCACTGTTTTTTCTCCTAGGGTGTAGAAACAGCCAAGCAAACAACAACTTCCACTGCTCACTCCTCACGGTGTCCCTAAAGCTTGGAATGTCTCCCTCAGACTCCTCTGTGAAGTTTCCAGGGCAGATCTCCAGTGGCACCACTCCTTAGCTCCTAACAGGCTCACCCCCCCCCCCCAGCTAAGATCTAGATGAACAGGCTGGGACCTCAGCAGGACAGCCAGGAAGGGCAGACAGCCCTCTTGGCTGGGAACCTCTCCTCCTGGGAAAAGACCCAGTTCTCTGGCACTCCAACCTTTTATGCATCCTCCAACCACCATCTGGGCACACCCCCCAGGGATTGGCTGGAGCTGCATAGATATTCAGACTGCCTATCTGACTCTCCCACCCACTATGTTCTCGAAATCTCCAGAATTCAGGGAGAAGTAGTCAAACCTGCAGCCTGTACAACACAGAGCAGCCCAAAGCAATAACATGCAGCTCTGCTGATTACAGGAGAGCCAACCAACTAAATTTGCCTAACCAAACCTAGCAGCCTAACTAGGAGGGTGCTACATATTTAAAATCTTCATCTGCAACCCACTGGTGGGTCATTGGTAGGAATGAATGGACAAACTGTTGATCAAATCAAAATTCACCTTTTTAAGCAGGGAATGTCTAATACACGGGTTGGGAAGCTGTGAAATGGGTGCTGTGGGAGAATTTTTAGGTGGGAATGCCCAGGTGATGCCAGAAATGTGTGAGTATGCTCAGGTGATGCTGGGATGTGTGAGAAGCCTCAGGTGATGCTAGAGGTGTATGAGAATGTTCACCTTATGGAGAGGTGTGTGAGAATGTTCAGGTGATGGGGATGTATGTGAATGCCAGGAGGTGCGAGAATGCTCAGGTGATGAGAGGTGATGCATGGGTGATGATAGGACAGAATGTAAGTGGCACAGTGTAATGAATTACCTTAATGATCTTCATCTGACATGACTTTTCAAACTCTGTTTGGACTTTAATGTATTCTTCGGATTTTGGCGCCAGCTGTACAACGTCCATACTACTGTTCTTCATCTCTTTCCAGTATGATGGTATAGACTTTTGTTCTGCAATGTAAATGGTCACTGAAATTAAAGCAGGACTCCCAACAAACAGCTAAAAACCTGAAATATACACCATATGTGGTGTGTTCTCCCCCTGACACAGACTCGTCACCAATTCTCCTTCTGTCACACATTGCAATCAGAAAGGCTGTGACGACTCAGGAGCCGGCGTCCAATTCACTGCAAGTCAAATGATCATCCTGGGAGATTGGCCCAGCCTGGCCCAGGATATTTCTGGTTTGGATCTAAGTTTTCTTTCCGGTCAAGGGTTAATGGGAACGGTTGTTTAGGGGCTCCTCTACATGGGTGTTCACCTTTTGCTTCTGAGCCATGTGTGTGAAGCATTTGGAAGGATCTGGTGGGCAATGTTTGAAAATGTCTTGACTCTCCTGGAGCCGTGTTCACAGTATGGTCTATTCTCCTCTATCTGGACTGCTTTTGTATTTGAATGCATTAAGAAGCATATCAAACACATCTTAGTTGCATCTCAAACTGATGTCAAGACCTCAACCCTAATAACAACCTGTGGAATTAATTGAGATCCAGGTCTTCTCTTCCAACATCAGTAACTGACCGCATAAATTCCCACAAACACCCTTAAAAACCTTATGGAAAGATTTCTCAGAAGAGTGGAGGCTGTTTTACCCACAAAGGTGTGTGTGTGTATGGGGGGCAGGGGGGACTCCATATTAATGTGGCCCACATGCTTAGAAAACAATAGAACTTTTGGATGACAAAAGTTTTTGAACACCTGACCATCACACCTATAGGATCTTGTTGGCCATGGACAAAAAGCATGGCCATTAATATGGAGTCCCCCCTGCATAAATGCTGTGTGGAGCATCTCAAAGATCTCTGGAGGAGGCTGAAGCAAGAGTTTACCTCTATGGGTAGCAGAAAAGTGGGGGGACTATAAAGGACAACTTCATCAAAAGTCAGCAATGGTAGCTCCCTTTTTCTGTCTTTGCAGGTTCACTTTAATGATGATGTTAATAGAATTACCGTGTTTGGAATTCCGTTGAATCTTCACGGTGTTCCCTCTGGGATCTCTTGCGGTCAGCAGTTCTACAATCACTGTGTATTTTACCCCGTTAATATCGATAGATATACTTTGTCTGTCCTCGGTCTTGGCCTTCTCCAGCTCCATGTTTGTCATCTTGTCAAATGGAGTAAATTTGCTTCCTCTGAGGTATCCCCATTCCACCAGATTACTGCACAGCTCAGCCTCCCGCTCTCTCATCTTCTTATCTCGCACATTCTTTATCATGTCTTGGATTTTATTGCTGATTTCCAGAACATCCCTGGACAGGCCCAGCACTTTGACGGTGGAACTCGGCGAGTCAAAAATAACAGTAACTTGGTAGGTCTTCTGAAGCTGGCCCAACGCCTCATGGTCCTTCTCATCAAAGTCCTGGATCCAGTCATCTATGATGATGTTCTCGTACTGCTCCTTCATTATCAGTTCACGGAGCCAGACTTTCGTCTTATCCACGGCGTCCTGACTCTCCGCACACAGCTGGATAATAGCCGGCTCAATGTTTTCTCTTAATTCAAAAACATTGGAATCCTCTTCATCTTCCTCTACATTATAATTCCCCGTCACAAAACTCACAAAGGCTGTTTGGGAGACAAAAAAACAAATATATGTAACTGAACTCTATAAGAAGAGTCACACAAGGATGATGGAGAGAAGAAGGACTTAATAATAGGATCACTGTAGACCGTATCATCCAATCAGAATTAAGCAGCTTCATTTAATACGGCCAATCAGATTCAATCTATTGTAGGCTGCTCCAAAACCAGTCAACCAACAGAGACCAAAGATGATCAGTATAAAGGAATAGACACTCACATTTCGTGATCTTAGAAAATCCAGACAGCCAGGAGGATTGTTTTGCTGCAGCAGATCCGGCCTTCGCCTTCATGGCATCGAGGAAGTCATCTAAGCTTTGCTGAAGCGGAGTGATCAGTTTCACCATTAGAACAGATTTGGGTGAGTTATGGCTGACAAATTCCATCACTGCATCTAACACGGCTTCGGCCACCACAGCTGAGGATGCCACCCCCAAACCTGCCAATGACAATACAAGGTAATCATTAATTATATATATAGACTCGTTGGGGTTGATTTACTAAAACTGGAAAGTGCAAAATCTGATGAAACTCTACATTAAAACCAATCAGCTTCCAGTTTTTTTTTGTGGTCAAAGCTTAATTGAAGAAGCTGAATTTAGAAGCTGATGGGCTACCATGCACAGCTGCACCAGATTCTGAGTGCTCCAGTTTTGGTAAGTCAACCCCTATAATTCCTTACCAGCCTGGACCTGTATTAAAAAATTGATGTAAACATTAAAACAAGATCTACATCACAGGCTCCATTCCACTGACCTTTAGATATTATACACATTGTGATATGGGGGGGGGGTTTAGCCCCCGTGGTAGATGCGTGTGTACAGCGAGTCCATGGCAGGCAGGTATTATAGCTAAGGGCCTGGAAGTCCACTTTTATTAAAAAGAAAGTCCTTGAAACATCAGGTTTCCCACACAGGGGTTTCAGCTTCACACCAAACGAAAAATGCCGAGCCACCTGGATCTTAAAGTGACTGTAAAGGTTCTTGTTTTTTTTTAAATAACAAACATGTTATACCTACCTCCTCTGTGCAGTTGGTTTTGCACAGAGCAGCCCAGATCCTCCTTTTCTGAGGTCCCTCTTTGCAGCTCCTGGCCCCTCCCTCCTATCGAGTGCCCCGTCAGCCAGCAGTTTGCTACAGGGGGCATCCAAGCCGAGTCAGAGCTCTGTGTATCCACTCAGACATGGAGCTCTGACCCGGCCCCGGCCCCGCCCCCTTCCCTGATTGGCTTACTGACTTTGATTGACAGCCACGGGAGCCAATGGTGCCGTTGCTGTATCTTAGCCAATCAGGAGTGTCCTGGACAGCTAAGGCATTTGTGGACATCGCTGGAGAGAGATGGGGCTAAGTAAGTAATTGGGGGGGGGGAGGGGAGGGGGGGCTGCTACACACAGAAGGTTTTTTATCTTAATGCATAGAATGCACCTTCTGCCTTTACAACTCCTTTAAGCTCACTCGGCTTTAATTGCAGTACCTCACTGCATGGACCCACTCCTAGTCCTTGGTAGAGGTTCTCCTGATACCCCAGGCACTCTTACTCCTCCTAGACTCACAGATTCCTCTGGCCCCATGGACTCTCTCCGAGTTACATCAGCTCTAGTTTCCCAGACTCTCTCAGTCCCCCAGACTCTCTCAGTCTCCCAAGACTCTCTCAGCTGGCCCAACTCTCTTGGTCCAATGGCCTGGAACCTCTCCCACATGGAGTGCAGTCTCGAGAATCTTTCCTTTGGTCTCCAGACTGGAGCACACCTCCCTCCTGGTTGCAGTAACTGCACCTTCAACTCCACCTGCCCTGAGCTATGCTCAGATCTGCCTTATAATGACCCTGCACCCCTGTGCCCTCACACATTGCAAGAGTCAAGCAAAACCTGGTCACCTGATTTAAGGTTCTACCTTGCCCAATACTCTTTGGAACCTTTAAGCTCCCGGCCCCGATCCAGAAGAACCAATTCGAAGAAAGCATAGAACACCGCTTTCTCCATCCACAATTAACCTGCCAGGGCTTCTCTAACTGCAACTTTGAGAATCCGGTGTTAATTTTATGCCCATTCACATAGTGGTGGGGTCTCACACTGTCACAGCATGTAATGGAGGTAGGAGGAAGATTTGTATAGGTCAGACCTCTGGTTTCCTTTCTAAGAGCTCTGACGTGAGGTACACCCTCT
>BLSH010219255.1:539195-554715 GCA_018402905.1 Glandirana rugosa | reverse complement strand
AGACCCGTGCCTGAGCCAGCTCTATCAGTTCATCCCCTGCAGCCATTACCTTTTGTATCACCTCCCCCTCCCTTTAGATTGTAAGCTCTACGAGCAGGGCCCTCCTATTCCTTCTGTATTGAACTGTATTGTAATTGTACTGTGTCCCTTCTTTATTGTAAAGCACTGCGCAAACTGTTGGCGCTATATAAATCCTGTATAATAATAATAATAATAATAATAATCTAAGAGTTTTTTTTCAACTTTCGATACTCCCCGCGAATACCACACCTTTACCGCTCTGACACTAAAGAATTCCTTATGCAGTTTAAAGAGTAACTCCAGTTTTGTAGAGAAATAAAGCCCTCCCCTTTGGGTTATCTATGTACATTGCAAGGATTGTAACAAACTTTGTTGCATCTTTTATTATTTTGGAGAAATAGCTGTGTGTTTGTCTGTGTCCATGTGCAGAGTGAGTCTGCATGGGAGTGGTTTTGTAATGATCAATCACAGTGGCAGCTGGTGATAAAAAAAATTTTGGAGGGCGCAAACAAGCCCCTCCGGGTCCTTACCTGCAAATGGAGCCTCCAGCCTGGGCTGTCACGGCTCCCCTGATACCCGGCGGCTTCTGTGTTCCAAATCTTCAGCCTCCTGATTGGCTAGGACGAGAAGCCGGACACCGATTTCGCTAAAATCAAAAGTGGGAGGGTTCGAGGCGCAGTGCTCTGCGCCCCAAGGACAACTTAAAACAAGGCAATTAGAGCCTCAAGCTCTAATCATGTGCTTGTTAAAAATTGATGGACCGAATAGACTTCTATAAGTCCGGTGCCCCGCACAGTGCACAGCCACACATATAGAACTATTTATTTTTAAATAAATGATAATATGACTAACATTTTCTAACTTTAAGATGTTAAAAAATGTTAGTCGTATTATTATTTATTTAAAAATAAATTGTTCCTGGAATTTTGGATCAATCAGCTGCTGCGCTTGCAGGGCTCTAATAAGGAAAACTGCAGGGTCTGCATCCCTTCAGACATTATTTCCTTTGGGAGTATTTCACCATAAATGCCATTTTTGTTGCAGGGGATGCTCAAAATCATATTTGTATCTTAGGGGAGACTTCTGGAAAAATCAGTGAGCCAATCACACGAGCAGGAAATTACATTTCTGGGGGGGGGTGCCCTGTATACCATTTGTGTACAGAATGCCTCCAGGTGGCTATATTGCATTTTTCAGAAAATTACAGTGCTGCAGTTTGAAAAATAAAGGGAATTTTTAATACCATTCAATGACAATATGACTTGTGTCGCAATTGTGTACGCTATATTATTATTTTTTTTATTTGCTAACTTTTTACCCTTTAAGGTTAAACCGCTTCTCCTCCAACTTAATTGACTGGCCACATGTAATACCCCTACACATAGAACACATAAAAACATTTTAAAACAAACCCACAAAACGTGGTTCCAAACACAAACCTACAAAACGTGGTTCCAAAAACAAACCCATAAAACAAGGTACCAAAAACAAACCCACAAAACGTGGTTCCAAAAACAAACCCAAAAAACAAGGTTCCAAAACCAAACCCACAAAACCTGGTTCCAAAAAAACCCCCACAAAACAAGGTTCCAAAAACAAACCCACAAAACGTGGTTCCAAAAATAAACCCACAAAACAAGGTTCCAAAACCAAACCCTCAAAACTTGGTTCCAAAAACAAACCCACAAAACAAGGTTCCAAAACCAAACCCACAAAACATGGTTCCAAAAACAAACCCACAAAACGTGGTTCCAAAAACAAACCCACAAAACATGGTTCCAAAAACAAACCCAAAAAACATGGTTCCAAAAATAAACCCACAAAACAAGGTTCCAAAACCAAACCCTCAAAACTTGGTTCCAAAAACAAACCCACAAAACAAGGTTCCAAAACCAAACCTACAAAACGTGGTTCCAAAAACAAACCCACAAAACGTGGTTCCAAAAACAAACCCACAAAACATGGTTCCAAAAACAAACCCAAAAAACATGGTTCCAAAAACAAACCCACAAAATGTGGTTCCAAAAACAAACCCACAAAATGTGGCTCGAAAAACAAACCCACAAAACATGGTTCCAAAAATAAACCCACAAAATAAGGTTCCAAAACCAAACCCACAAAATGTGGTTCCAAAAACAAACCCACAAAACGTGGTTCCAAAAACAAACCCACAAAACGTGGTTCCAAAAACAAACCCACAAAACATGGTTCCAAAAACAAACCCAAAAAACATGGTTCCAAAAATAAACCCACAAAATAAGGTTCCAAAACCAAACCCACAAAATGTGGTTCCAAAAACAAACCCACAAAACGTGGTTCCAAAAACAAACCCACAAAACGTGGTTCCAAAAATAAACCCACAAAATAAGGTTCCAAAAACCAAACCCACAAAACATGGTTCCAAAACCAAACCCACAAAATGTGATTCCAAAAACAAACCCACAAAATAAGGTTCCAAAACCAAACCCACAAAATGTGGTTCCAAAAACAAACCCACAAAATAAGGTTCCAAAAATAAACCCACAAAATAAGGTTCCAAAACCAAACCCACAAAATGTGGTTCCAAAAACAAACCCACAAAACGTGGTTCCAAAAACAAACCCACAAAACGTGGTTCCAAAAATAAGCCCACAAAATAAGGTTCCAAAAACCAAACCCACAAAACATGGTTCCAAAACCAAACCCACAAAATGTGGTTCCAAAAACAAACCCACAAAATAAGGTTCCAAAACCAAACCCACAAAGCGTGGTTCCAAAAACAAACACACAAAACGTGGTTCCAAAAACAAACCCACAAAACGTGGTTCCAAAAATAAACCCACAAAATAAGGTTCCAAAAACCAAACCCACAAAACATGGTTCCAAAACCAAACCCACAAAACGTGGTTCCAAAAACAAACCCACAAAACGTGGTTCCAGGATCCCAAATGGTTCAAACATTCCAAAGACTATCCAGCTGGAAAAAAGGAACTCACTGAACCCTTTATCTGGTATGACCTTGGTAAAATGTATATAAATAGCGTACATAAAATTATCCCAGTATTTCAAATAAAGGAGAAAACTATAATTTAAAAAATACATTGTGAAAAAAAATAAATGAAATAATGAATAATAAGTACTATAAGTGCATGACTCTACATGTACCCTACTGCACGTTCTGTGCTACAAAGGAATACCATAGATGGCAAAACGTAGGCCTAAATCACCTGGGGCAGGGGTGGAGCGGTGGTGCAAACCTCAGACTGGCTGGAAAGAATGAGGTATTATGGAGTATTGGCAGATCTGGGGAAAGGATGCTCATAGCACATTGCGATGACCCACTTGGGTGATCCCACTGGAGAGATCTACAGACCCAGTGGTGGAGATGAGCGTGTTCACCAACTTTCCCAATGAACCCCGATATCTCACCATTTTCAGAAGTGAAGGTGACAACAGCCGATCGAATCTCTGGAATCCTCTCCACGTGGAAGTCGGTGTCCTCATTCTTCTCACTGATATTCTCCAGCAGGAGGTTTAACATCTCAGGAGTGCAGCTGTCCTGGAGGTTCTCTATCAGAACGTGAGAGGATGGGGGGTCCTGTGCCACCTCATCGTCTTCTCTGGAGGGTTTCTCTGTTGAAGAGTTGTGACAAATAACCAACATGTAAAGCCTTTTCAATGACAGGTCCTGGTCTACACTGTTATTAGGCTAGAACTGCCTACAAACATTGAGTATCGGCCAGCCATGCACACAAGACCCTAGTGTGAAAGAATAGTTTTCTACTAATATGCAAGTTGGCATTCTTGGCATATTTGTGTCAATGGGTGGGGGTAAGCACTGTAGGGGCCTGGTATTTTAAGGGAAAATCTTTAGTGATGGAAACCACTTCAACCACCTGCCTTTCCTCCAAGGAGCTTCAACCAAGGAGTGTCTGCCAGGGTTGTGAAGGAAGCCTACAAACAGATCTTCCCTGATCCAACCATGAATGCCTGGATGGGGCAGACATTTTTTATTATCTGTACGACTTTGATCCTACTTTGCTGTGCGATTTACGGTCCTACATGGGGTCAAAGTCCGACCGTTTGTCTGTGAACAGGGATCCGACTTTGATCCCGACAATACCAGGCACCTTGTGCTCTGGGGATCTTGAAGGGGAACTCCACGCCAAATTAAAAAAAAAATGACATGGGTCCCCCTCCAGGAGCATACCAGGCCGCATGCCCTCAACATGGGGTGGTGGGTGCTTTGGGGCAGGGGGGCCCTGCGCCCCCCACCCCAAAACACCTTGTCCCCATGTTGATGAGGACAAGGGCCTCTTCCCGACAACCCTGGCCGGGCGGGGACTTATCGGAATCTGGAAGCCCCCATTAACAAAAGGGGCCCCCAGATGCCGGCCCCCCACCCTATGTAAATGAGTATGGGGTACATCGTACCCCTACCCATTTACCTGAAAAGAAAGTGTACAAAAAAACACACTACATAGGTTTTAAAATATTTTATTAAATCAGCTCCGGCGTCTTCTCCCCTCTCCGGCGTCTTCTTTCTTCGGCTCTTTTGCGGGGTCTTCTATCTTCTGAGGGGTCTTCTTTCTTCTCCTTCTCTGCGACGTCTTCTGCTCTTTTGCCGGTCTTCTCCGCTGTCCTCTTCCCTCTGTTCTTCCTCTCTTCTTCTTCTTCCCATGTTGACACGACGCGATCTCCTTCACGAATGCCCTCTCTGCTGTGTGCTGTGTCTTATATTGGCATGGGGCGTGGCCACCAGATGACATCACCCGGAGGCCCCGCCCCCATATGATATCACAGCTCCACCCCAGGATGCGACATCATATTAGGGCGGGGCCTCCGGGTGATGTCATCTGGTGGCCACGCCCCATGCCAATATAAGGCACAGCACACAGCGGAGAGGGCATTCGTGAAGAACGCGTCGTGTCAGCATGGGAAGAAGAAGAAGAAGGGAGGAAGAACAGAGGGAAGGGGACAGCGGAAGAAGACCGGCAAAAGAGCAGAAGAAGCCGCAGAGAAGGAGAAGAAAGAAGACCCCTCAGAAGATAGAAGAACCCGCAAAAGAGCCGAATAAAGAAGACACCGGAGAGGGGAGAAGACGCCGGAGCTGATTTAATAAAATATTTTAAAAACCTGTGTATTGTGTTTTTTTTTTACTTTTTTTCCCAGGTAAATGGGTAGGCCATACTCATTTACATAGGGTGGGGGGCCGGCAACTGGGGGCCCCCTTGTTAAAGGGGGCTTCCAGATTCCAATAAGTCCCCGCCCGCAGACCCCGACAACCAACGGCCAGGGTTGTCGGGAAGAGGCCCTTGTCCTCATCAACATGGGGACAAGGTGCTTTGGGGTGGGGGGCGCAGAGCCCCCCCTGCCCTGAAGCACCCATACTCCCCATGTTGAGGGCACGCGGCCTGGTATGGTCCAGGAGGGGGGGGTGCTCGCTCGTCCCCACCCCCTTTCCTGGCCTGCTGGGCTGTGTGCTCGGATAAGGGTCTGGTATGGATTTTAGGGGAGACCCCACGCCGTTTGTTTCAGCGTGGGGGTTCCCCTTAAAACCCATACCAGGTCAAAGGACCTGGTATGCTCCTGGAGGGGGTCCCTATGCCAGTTTTATTTTAAATTTGGTGTGGAGTTCCCCTTCATGATCCCCAGAGCACAAGTCGCATGCCAAAGTCGGATCAGTGAAGACAATGATCCGACTTTGATCCGACTTCAATGCCTTTCAATGGGCTGAAGTAGGATCAAAGTCGGACAAAAGTAGTACAGGAACCTTTTTCAAAGTCGCTCCGACTTTGAAAAACACAAGTTGGACCAATTAAGACGGCTCTCATAGGGAATCATTGTTTTTGGGACGTAATGCGACTTGTGCTCCTCATGTCATCCGAGAATTGGACGAGTGTGTGAACCCAGCCTCAAGCTGCGTGAGAATGGTAAATCAGTCATCTGATATGGTGAGACCTTTGTGACGTCTTTGCCAGAACAGCATCAGGTGAGGTTGTTTGATCGACACGTTCATAAAGAACGGAATTATATTTATGGCCTGGGATGGGAGAAGTTGGGTAGGTTGATTACGATCCTTGTTGTGTTTGCAGAAGAGTCTTCATATGGTGTTTGCTACCTCAGATTAACCATCCTACTGCCTAGCATTGTATGGGGTATCTAGGAGGACCTCAGGAGACCCAGATCCGAGCATTGCTGGCCCTCATTACTACCAATCTATAATGTCTGTGCTCTCCATTGATGACTGAGAAATAAGCCTCATGTTGTTGGTTCTGACATTCTTAAGCCTCGTACACACGGGACGACGATCGTATTCAACACGTCGTACTCACGACCGTTGCATGCGGAATCGATCGTCTGTGGCCGCGCTATCAACAGTTGAACATACGACGGTCGTGCATGGGAGTTGTATGTGCAGACTAGAAAACTTGGTCGTACCAACAAGCTCGCATACGACCGTTGTGTCGTGTGTAGAGCAGTTGGGTACAACAAGTTGTATTGTGCTAAACACGCATGCGCCAAGTCCACTTCAACTAACACAAAATTAGATGAAGGAGCCCAAAGGGTGACGCTTCTTCCTCTTTATACGCTCGTTCGCGTCATCACGTTCGGCCGGCCGCAAGTCGTATGTACGACCGTCGGGTGCATGTCAGTATGCTATTTACATTATGCAACATACGATTTGCGACAATCGTACGTACGATCGTCGTCCCGTGTGTACCAAACTCCTCCAATCCAAATCAATCTCCTCGGCAACTTCTCCACAGAGAGACATTTATTGGATCCCAGAATGGATGACAACGTCCACAGAGTACAATAGCAAACACAATAATAAATCATTCTATGGGGTGAATAAAATGTTTATGTCCTTGTTTGTGGTAAATGAACATTTCAAAGGGTGCATTGATTACCTATTTAAGTCAGGCAAAGAATGTGATTTGGCCATAAAGAATACAAGAAGGTGATGGTAATTAGACTTGAGGGGTCTTCGTGGGAAATGGCATTCAAAGGGTAACTTGTTTACCTGGTGACCTTAAAGTAACCACTTGCATTCCGGGTACTTTCACCCCCTTCCTGCCCAGGCCAATTTTCAGCTTCCAGCGCTGTCACACTTTGAATGACAATTGCGCGGTCGTGCAACGCTGTACCCAATTGAAATGTTAACATTTTTTGAGACAGACAGAGCTTTCTTTTGGTGGTATTTAATCACCACTGGGGTTTTAAATTTTTGCAAGACAAACGAAAAAAGACCATGCACTGATGAGGCTTCACTGATGGGCACTGGTGAGGCTGCACTGATGGGCACTAATAGGCTGCACTGAAAGGCTGCACTGATGGGCGCGGATAGGCCTCACTGATGGGCAGTGATAGGCAGCACATATAGATGGCAATGATAGGCAGCATTCATAGGCAGCACTGATAGCCACTGATAGGCGGCACTGATAAGGAGGCACTTATGGGCACGGATGAGGCTTCACTGATGGGTACTGATAGGCTGCACTGATGGGCAGTGATAGGCAGCACAGATAGACAGCAATGATAGGTACTGATAGGCAGCACTCATATGCGGCACTGAAAGGCATCACTGATGACCACTGAAAGGCATCACTGATGGCCACTGAAAGGCAGCACTGATGTCCACTGAAAGGCATCACTGATGGCCACTGAAAGGCATCACTGATGGCCACTGAAAGGCATCACTGATGGCCACTGAAAGGCATCACTGATGTCCACTGAAAGGCATCACTGATGGCCACTGAAAGGCAGCACTGATGGCCACTGAAAGGCATCACTGATGGGCACTGGAAGGCAACAATGATGGGCACTGAAAGGCAACAATGATGGGCACTGAAAGGCATCACTGATGGGCACTGAAATGCATCAATGATGGGCACTGAAAGGCATCACTGATGGGCACTGAAAGGCAGCACTGATGGGCACTGAAAGGCAGCACTGGTGGGATCTGTTGGGGCTGCACTAATAATCAGTACCCTGATTGCCAGTGCAGATATCCCTGCTGAGGAATGCCGCTTACCAGCTCTCCTCTCTTGGTGCATTGTCAGAGTGAGGAGAGGAATGCCGATAACCAGCATTCTCTGTTTACAATGTGATCAGTTGTGATTTGACACTGCTGATCACATGGTATAGAGCCTACATCATAGGCTCTTTACCATGATCGGTGATGCGTTGTGACCGAGGGACACGACCACCACCGATCGCCGCACTGCACGCCCCCCCTAGGCGTGCGTGGGAAGAATGGGGGGACATCATGTGATGTCCTCCCAGAATAAGAGTGCCCCCGCCTGTCTGTGATTTCACTATAGAGCAGGGAAACAGTTAATTTGCATTCCCCCTTCTATCTCTGTATGGAGATGTGATGATACCCAGCTGTCACATGACCCAGCTCTCTCCTATATACAGCTGTCACATGACCCAGCTCTCTCCCATATACAGCTGTCACATGACCCAGCTCTCTCCCATATACAGCTGTCACATGACCCAGCTCTCTCCCATATACAGCTGTCACATGACCCGGCTCTCTCCCATATCCAGCTGTCACCTGACCCGGCTCTCTCCCATATACAGCTGTCACCTGACCCGGCTCTCTCCCATATACAGCTGTCACATGACCCAGCTCTCTCCCATATACAGCTGTCACCTGACCCGGCTCTCTCCCATATACAGCTGTCACATGACCCGGCTCTCTCCCATATACAGCTGTCACATGACCCAGCTCTCTCCCATATCCAGCTGTCACATGACCCAGCTCTCTCCCATATACAGCTGTCACCTGACCCGGCTCTCTCCCATATACAGCTGTCACCTGACCCGGCTCTCTCCCATATACAGCTGTCACCTGACCCGGCTCTCTCCCATATACAGCTGTCACATGACCCGGCTCTCTCCCATATACAGCTGTCACCTGACCCAGCTCTCTCCTATCATGTCTGCAGGAAAACATAAGCAGGAGGAGCTTCTAGTCCTCTTCTGCTGGTCACATGTTCAAAAAGAAAAAAAAAACAGCCTTTGGAGTACAGGAGCAAAATAAATAACATCAATAAACTTTTTTAAATTGTGATACAAATATATATTTGAAATCAAATCTTTATTATTTTTTGGCAATAGCATGGTGTGGGTGGATTTCTGCCAATCACAGGCTGTGTCAGACCCCTCCAGCCTCTGTCTTAGAATAAGAGGGAGATAAAGCCTCCATTAATCTACATGTAATATCCCCCCCCTTTGTGTTTAGCTGGTTAGTGGGCATGGAGGAGGAGGAGGAGGAGGAGGGAGGGAGTGGCTTGCCATTGTGTATACGCCCACATGTGTGACTCTATAGTCACATGGGGCTGCTCAGATGTAATAAGGACGACATTACTTAGCATAGAAATTCACTGAAAACTGAGCATGTGCAGAGCAGCCAAAACAGATCTGAAAAATCCCCAACTGCATTGGGGACAGAAGGGGGAGATAGAGAGCAGCAGGATCAACCAGGTTTTTTTGCTGAATGCAGAAAAGGAGTATGACCAGCATGGAATACACCATTTATCCACCATTTATGATGGGGGTTTAGTGACACTTTAATTGCTATTTCCAGTAATTACAAGTAGGGACTGTTTGATATTGTTTAACAATAAGAAATCAGAAATCCCTCCAGTTTCAGGCACTGGTATTTCAAGGGGGAAGCTACCTAGGTGCATAATAAAATATAATATAATATAATAAAATAAAATATAATATAATATAATAAAATAAAATATAATAAAATATAATATAATATAATATAATATAATATAATATAATATAATAAAATATAATATAATATAATATAATAAAATATAATATAATATAATAAAATATAATATAATACAATAAAATAAAATATAATATAATAACATATAATATAATACAATATAATAAAATATAATATAATATTTTACAACCTTGTAAATGACCTCCTTTGAAATTATTGTGTTTGCTATGACAGGAAAGGACTGAGTATTTGGGATTCTGACCGTTGTATTATTGTCATCCGTTCTGGGATCCAATAAATGCCTCTCTCTGGAGAAGTTGCTGCGGAGATTGATTTGGATCGGAGGAGTTTGCGTTGTATACACTGGTTCCATGGTAACACTAATAATTACTATATGTCAATTATTAGTCATCACTCATATGTTTACAGCATATCCACTTCCGCTCCGGAAGATTTACCCCCCCCCTTAACGACCAGGCCATTTCTTGCGATACGGCACTGTGTCGCTTTAACTGACAATTGCGCGGTTGTGCGACGTTGTACCCATATAAAATTGATGTCCTTTTTTTCCCACCAACAGAGCTTTCTTTTGGTGGTATTTGATCACCTCTGCGGTTCTTATTTTTTGCGCTATAAACAAAAAGGAGCGACAATTTTGAAAAAAAAAAACATTTTTTTTTACTTTCTGCTAAAAAAAATCCGATAAAAAATGTAGAAAATAAAATGTCTTCATAAATTTAGGCCAATATGTATTGTGCTACATGTTTTTGGTTAATAAAATCCCAATAAGCGTATATTGATTGGTTTGCGCAAAACTTATAGCGTCTACAAACTATGAGATATACTCGAGGAATGTTTTTTTTATTTTTTTTACTGGTAATGGCGGCAATCAGTGACTTATAGCGGGACTGCGATGTTGTCGGACAGTCGGGACACTAACTGACACTGTTTGGGAAGCAGTGACACCAATACAGGGGTCGGTGCTAAACAATATGCACTGTCACTGTACTAATGACACTGGCTGGGAAAGGGTTAACATCGGGGGCGATCAAAGGGCTAACTGGGTGCCTAGCCAGTGTTTTACTGCTGGGGGGGTGCTTTTACTAATGGAAGGCATCGATCCATGTTCCCGGTCAGTCGGTTGGTTACCATCTATGGCGCGGGCAGCACTTCCCTCCAAGCGGCAACGTGGCGGCTTCCCCGTGTCTCTTCCTAGGCATCATGGCGGGCATGCGCCTCCTCCTCCTAGGCCAATATTATTGCTTCTCCTTGCAGCCAATTGGGAAACGGGTCTCGGGAACCGCTTCCTGGTTGGCCAGGAGGAGAATCAGTGTGACAACAGCGAATACTCAATCGATATTGTCACACAACTCTGCGCCCCGAGCCCACCCTTTTTTTTTTAAGCTAATTAGAGCCTTAGGCTCGAATCGTGTGCTTCCAAATAAAAAAAACATTGGAATCCATGCGTCCGGTGCCCCGCATGAATACGGTTGCCACTTTTTCTTCAAACCAAACCAGAACACTTTAGCGGCGCACAGAAAAAAAAAATTGCTTACACTATTGGTTATTAACAGACCTGGGACACCTTTGGGCGCGCCAAAGAGAATAGTACTGCGGCGTGCATAGTGCCCCCTCACCCTCCTGTCAGGCCCTCTTCTGAGCCACACTCAGGTGTGAATATTGTGTCTGGGTTTCAGGTGGACTGAATCCCGGACAGGTGGCAAACCTACGCATGAAGATTAGGGGGCCGGACGCATGGATTAGGGGGGCTGGGGCCTGCATGAAGGTCCTATATGAAGAAGAACCTGGGCTGTACTTTCTGTATTTATATAGGCAAACCAAGGACTGTTCATTGGGACAAAAGTTTGTGTGCCCATTTTTTAGGCTTTTGGTTTAAATAACTTGGAATGACTTCTTGAACCTCTGTCCTCCACATGACCTGAAATAACCAAATTCCTAAATGGTGTGATTCAGATTAGAAAAATAGAAAAGTGACGGCAGAAAAAGACTGAGTAGTCCATCGAGTCTGCCCCTTATTATTTATTTATTTATTTTACATTAACCTTGTTGTCTGACTATGGATTTATGTTTATCTGACTGTCTCACAACCTCTGTTGGTAGTTTATTCCAATCATCAACCACCCTTTCAGTAAAATAAAACTTTCTAAGATTAGTTTTGAACTTCCCCCCAGTTAGTTTGAGGTCTCCGTGTTCTTGATTTTGGTTTCATATTGAAAAGACCGCCCTCCTGAACCTTATTCACCCCCTTGAGGTATTTAAAGGTTTCAATCGATGTCTCCCCTCTCCCTTCTTTCCTCCAGACTGTACATATTAAGTTCCTGAAGTCGCTCTTGATGTTTTATCCCCCAGACCTTTCACCATTTTTGTTACCCGTCTCTGAACTCGTTCTATCTTATCAATATCTCCGACTTTCATGCATTCTTCCATGAGATGTTTCCTTGTTGCCCAGCAGAGGTCAGACTATGCTATGTCCTCTCCTGACAAACTAAAGCCTCGTACACACAGGACGACGATCGTTGCAGATCGTATGTTGCATAATGTAACTTGCATACTGACTGCACTACACAATCGTACGACCACAGAAAGAACGTTCAGGTGCCTGTAATTAGCATCGGGGCGTTCCTGACTTCTGAGCATGCGTGTTTTGCACAATACAACTTTGTTGTACCGACTGCTCTGTACACACGATACAACGGTCGTATGAGCGCTTGTTGGTACGACCAAGTTTTCTAGTCTGCTCATACAACTCCCTTGTACGACCGTCGTATGTTCGACTGTTCTAATCGCGCATACGAATGATCGATATCGCATACAACGGTCGTTAGTACGACCTGTTGTATACGATCGTCGTCCCGTGTGTACGAGGCTTAAGGCAGCAAGTGGAGTTCTAGGTTTCCCACTACACACGGTGATCACCTAAATAGTTCTGGAAATATGAGAAGATCTGATTGGCTGCTCTGGGAACACTACACATGAAATGTCACTTTATTACAGGTTCACCTATTGATGTCCATTACCTTCTTCTCCTGGAGTCTGATGTACTTTGTGGTCCTACAAAAAGGGCAGAACACAGAATTTTATTGTCAGGGCGGATTTGTCAAAGGTTATCAGTGTCAGTGATAGAAGTGACGTCCTTTCATAGAAGAAAGAGAATCGCAGAGATTCCTACACAAAGTTATATATAGAAACTTCTCCAACCTGTACTACATACCAGAATCGGGATGTGGCCTTCTACAGGACTGAACCCATCTGCTATCAACTGCCTTCCATTATCATTATTGTCCAAAAGAATGCGAATTGGAAGATAGGTTAAAGGGTGTTAATGAAAGTAGCGGCAAGCCAACGCGTTTCAGGGGAAAGTACTCCCCCTTTAGGGTGGAGAATAAACTGCAGATAGATCTACATTAGGGGAAATTCTTTTTTCATTTTTAGTAAAGGATTTGTCAAAAAACCGTGTGTGTTCTTATTTTTTTGACACTTTTTTGGTGAATAGGTAGGGATATGTACCCCATACTCATTCACATTGGGGGGGGGGGATCTGGGGGCCCTTTGTTAAAAGGGGCTTCCGGATCCCAATAAGCCTCCTACCCACATACTCAATCACATGGTCGTGGGGGGAATCTGGGGGCCTCCTTATTAAAAGGGGCTTCCAGATTCCGATAAGCCCCCTGCCTGCAGACCCCCACAACCACTGTCCAGGGTTGTGGGGATAAGGCCCTTGTCCTCATCAACATGGGGACAAGGTGCTTTGGGGTGGGGGGGCAGAGGGCATGTGGCCTGGTATGGTTCATGGTGGGCGCTCACTCTTCCCCCTCCCCCCCTTTCCTGGCCTGCCGGGCTGTATGCTCGGGTAGGGGTCTGGTATGGATTTTGGGGAGGGCCCCATGCCGTTTTTTTTTTTTTTTTTAATTTTGGCATGGGATTCTTCTTAAAATCTATGCCAGACCAAAGCGCCTGGTATGGATTGGGGGGACCCTCACATTTTTTTTAGTTCACATTTTTCTGTTGCAGCAATGTTTATCTTTTTATTCAACTGTCAGCGGGGAAGCCCACTGACAGCGAATGACTCATCCGTTGTTAAGGACACAGCGGCCGGTTTCCCGGCCTGCTCCTTAACAACCAGCTATTCACTATGCCCAGATTGGGCAAAGCTTTGCCCAATCAGGGCCTAGAATGCACTGTGCAGTGCGTTGTGGGGTGCTAAGTGAACATCCCACCGAGTGCCCCGCAAATTCGGTAGTTCGGGCGAACAGGTGATGTTTGGGCCGAACTTAAGTTCAGCCCAAACCGTTCGCCCAACTCTACTGGTCTTATATGGACCGACCCAATTTTGATCAACGTCCTTCCACTTGATGGAAAACGATTGTTGGAGTTTTTTTCTTGATCCTCTGGGTCAGGACTGCTGATAAGGCAGTACAGCCAGCCCTCCAGTACTGAGCCAGGGCCCCACCTGTTCAAAAGGGGGGCCCAGGCACCTGCTGAGCAGGAGGGCCGGCTGTACTACCTTACTGCAGACACCGATCTCCTTCTGCCTTCCCCTGCAGCACTGCTGGCTTCTCTTCCGCTCCCTTTAGGTGTGCAGCAGCGGGATCAGTTCTAGAATCGGTACCCCCACCCCTCTGATTTCCGGGCCCCCCGTGCATCCCTTTTCCCTCTGCTTGGCTGGCTTCCCTCCTCTTCTGCCAGCAGCTGCTGGAGGCTTACAAGAGGATGGACAGTGAAGGAGGGGAGCCGGTAAACGGGACATATAATAATAGTTTTAGTCTATTTTTAGCAAAAATATTAATTAATATTACCTGGGGGGGAGGGAGTGGGGTCCTGTCAAGTAGGTAGTATGGGGCCCCATAATTTCTAACAGTAGCCCTGCTCTGGATCCCCAAGGCTGAACCTTCCCCCAGGAAAAAAAAGATCTACGGCCCTGTTAGTCCATCATTGGGAGTATAGCTAATGGGTGGATTATAGTTAGTGGGTGGGGTATAGTTAGTGGGTGGGGTATAGTTAGTGCGTGGGGTATAGTTAGTTGGTGGGGCATAGTTAGTTAGCGGGGTATAGTTAGTGGGTGGGGTATAGTTAGTGGGTGGAGTATAGTTAGTGGATGGGGTATAGTTAGTGGGTGGAGTATAGCTAGTGGGTGGGCTATAGTTAGTGGGTGGGGCATAGTTAGTTAGCGGGGTATAGTTAGTGGGTGGGGTATAGTTAGTGGGTGGAGTATAGTTAGTGGATGGGGTATAGTTAGTGGGTGGAGTATAGTTAGTGGGTGGGGTATAGTTAGTGGGTGGAGTATAGTTAGCGGGTGGGGTATAGTTAGTAGGTGGAGTATAGTTAGTGAGCGGGGTATAGTTAGTGGGCGGGGTATAGTTAGTGGGTGGAGTATAGTTAGTGGGTGGGGTATAGTTAGTGGATGGGGTATAGTTAGTGGATGGGGTATAGTTAGTGGGTGGAGTATAGTTAGTGGGTGGGGTATAGTTAGTGGGTGGCGTATAGTTAGTGGGTGGAGTATAGTTAGTGGGTGGTGTATAGTTAGTGTGTGGGGTATAGTTAGTGGATGGAGTATAGTTAGTGGGTGTGGTATATTTAGTGGGTGGAGTATAGTTAGTGGGTGGGGTATAGTTAGTGGGTGGCGTATAGTTAGTGGGTGGAGTATAGTTAGTGGGTGGTGTATAGTTAGTGGGTGGGGTATAGTTAGTGGATGGAGTATAGTTAGTGGGTGTGGTATATTTAGTGGGTGAAGTAGTGATTGATATG
>BLSH010219255.1:458586-472017 GCA_018402905.1 Glandirana rugosa | reverse complement strand
TCTCTTCCTGCATGCCTGATTTTTGGAGTAAGGATCGGAATCAAGGAGTCCAACGACCGGTGGGTCGTACGGTGTGACCACACGGGAGGATTGAGAGTGGGAGAAAAAAACGCACCCCATATTGGAAGAACATCTCCCGCTAAAGATACCTTGATGCGCACAGGTCCTTACCTGCTCAGGTGAGAGTTCTGAGAGCACAGATCCAGTTGAAGCACCTTAGAAATGGAATCCTTTTTGGGGTGATTAACCACCCCCCTGCACAAAGAGGCTTCCCACACCATTTTTTGGAGCACGAATCGTTTTATGAACTTTGGAGCACAAGTCACTCATTTGTCACTTTTACCACTCTATTATAAAGGACTATATTTGATTTTCCACTTGATATTTATTTTTATTTTTATTCACTATCTTGCCATAATTTATTTATCTTATCACAATATCACAGTCATTCAGATTTTATTGAATTTTGCATTTACTACTTTTTATCTCGGTAATATTATATATATTATATCCTTGTTTTATCATCATGAGTATGTATACACCTGTCTAGTATCGCCCAGGCAAAATCAGCAAGGTGCATTGTACACTTCGTTTTTTTACCTATTTAACTACTAACAGAGAAATAGTGTGGCAATACATCCTAGAACCACTAGGGGCAAGGTTCTTTTACTTACACACTGGTATAGGCTGCGCAGTACCATCTTCATCCTTAGATATGTAGGACTGGAAGCGTGAAGGATCTCTTTGGTAGGTAGTTCACTGAAGCTTGGAAGGGGTTGGCTGTCTTGGGTAGGTAGCTATGTGACAGGGTTGTCTTGAGTGGGCGGATCTGTTGGGTTGGGAGGAGGAAGGGTGTCTTAGGTGGGTAGCTATATGAGGTTGAGTGTCTTGGGTAGGTAGTTGTAAGTTGTTGTGGGCAAATTAGGAATGTTCTTCTTATTCATGTCAAAAAACTATAAACATTTATACTATTAGAAAAGAAAAATGTTGCATCCATCTGTCTTTAGGAAAAACTCTGGTTTGAAAATGTAATCCTGAATGCTGACATGTTTCCCCCATTGGGGGACAGAGGAATACAGGAAGGGGTAGAAGTGTCTGGAGGGTGGAATATACAATATCTGTAATCTTCTCTATCACAGCACGAGATCGGGTTCTGCAGAGGAAGACTCATGAACTGAAATTACCGGATGGGGGGACACTACAGCTGGAAGTCCGATTACCGGAAGACATACAGAGTACAGAGACCTCCCCTCCCCCGGATGAGGAGACATTACAGCTGGAAGTCAGATTACCGGAAGACATACAGAGTACAGAGACCTCCCCTCCCCCACAGAACGAGGCTGGGGTAAGTGTTGGGGTACAGAGAAGGGGGAGGGGCTCACAAGGGTGCAGAGGTTTTCAGTCCTTATGGAGAGTCTCTGCCGATGTTCACATAACTTCCAATCTCTGTGCTAACAGCCTCCATATAGAGGAGGGCTAAAGCTAGCCTTACACCTGTAGAATTGTGTTAGAGGAATTAAATTTTTCAGAATTTTCACTCAATTATCTAAGAGTTCAAGGGTTATGATTCAACCAGAGCAGGTAAAAAATAAAACAAGGGATGAACATAGAATTTTTAAAATTAAATCTAATGGGAATGAACTCATTTCTAATCGTTGAACTCATCCCCCAACAAGAAAAATTCTAACTAAGAACTAGTTTTCATTCTACGAAAATCACATGGTACTCAAATGAAAAGTCAAGGTTATAAAGGCACCATTGACTGGTAGGACAACCAATTTTTATATCACCCAAACATTCAAATGAAATTCTATAGGTTTAAGGCAGGGGTGGGCAACCTCGGCACTCCAGCTGTGGTGAAACTACAAATCCCATCATGCCTGTGATTGTCAGGGTCTTGCAATGTCTTATGGGACTTGTAGTTTCACCACAGCTGGAGGACCGAGGTTGCCTACCCCTGGTTTAAGGTCAGCATAAACATTACAACATTGAAGACTTTGACTGATGTAGAGGTCCCCTGATTCTGGAGGACAACTACTCGTCCAACAATGCCACACCATCTGACACACCAAGGCTGAAGAAAGAATATTTATATGGCGCTACATACCCAACAAAGAAACAGTAATGGCAGCAACAGTAAACTGCCACTATTTAAGGCACAATTACATGTTGTTGACCATGGTTGTTGTTGAACCCAAACCTCACCCGGTACTCGAATCCTCACTCAAGGGGGTAAGGTTCACACGTTCCTAGGTCCCAACCAATGGGAGAGTGCTAAATATGGGTTACACTTGCTCAGAGGCGTAAAGGGCTAGTCCCACTTTAGCCCTTCCCATTGGCCATTGTTGCACTTGATGCTGGCTAGCGTTGGGACCCAAGATGACGTCGGAGCACTCTTGACACAGAGATTTTGTAATCTCAGTGGCAAAAAAAATCCTGAGATTTGATGGGGAGTAACAAAATAATGGTCAGTGTCCTGTCGCCACTCAGCAGTTTACTGTGGAGCCTCCTCCCCCTCTTGGGTGTCCGGAACCTTTGACAATTGATAGACTGCTCCCAGCAAGATCAGCAGGCAGCAACTCTGATCATCACAGCAGTGATCTCAGGTGAAGCAAATGGCACCCCTCTTCTCTTGCTCGCTAAGTCCCTCTGAAGACAGTGAGAGTGCAGCAGTACAGTGAGCTCTGGCACTTCTTCGGGTCAGCAGCATATACACCAGCCATCACCTCTGACTCTCCACATGGGACTGAACCATTCCCTGGGCTTCCTGTCCCTTTCCTTCCCTCTCCTGCTCACAATTCTTTTGGGACTGGTAGTCCCACAATGTCTCTCTGAGTTCAGGGTTGGCTCCCGAAGGCTATAGTGTCCAGCAGCCCTTGCAGCTCCATGGGTGAGCTTTTCCTTGCCTTCCTAAAGCCAGTCGCTTCAGGGTGGGGCTCTCTGGTAAGCATGGCACAAGGCAACCTTCACAGTTTCTGGCCAGCTCTCTCTCTCCTCCTCTCTGTGAAGACACTCCATACACTGGAGGCCGAGGAGTGTGGATGGCTGTGTGAGCTGCCAGAACCCGGAAAAGAAGAGCAGAAAGCGAGATAGAGCGTGCTCACTGAGGGTGTAAAGCTGAATGGGTGCAATAACCCTCCAGTGCTTCTGTGCTTTATCTTTTCTTCCAAACAACATTTAAGGCTCTCTTGCGCAGACACGCACCTCTGCCTGCTCCCTTGCAGCCACAAAATCTTATAGAGATGGTGGAACCCTGAACTGTTGCCCTTACCCAAATCCTAAGAGGGCTGTGCACACCTGCCCAATCAGAGTGCTGGTTTCTGCAAAACATGCATTGGAAGCGTCATCCCTCCCAAGTCCCTACAGAGCCTTTGGAGCTCCAGGGCCCAGTTAAGGATTTACAAATGGCAGAGGAGACTCAACAATCAGTTTCCTCTGGACCAAACACACATTCAACATATAGGCCCTGATCTGTTCCTCCAGGCAATACTCAGACTCTCTTATACACGCATGCACATCTGGTTGCTTCCGTCCACAGACTCTTGGGGAGGTTGGATTCCTGAACTATTGCCAGTACCCAATGCCTAAGGGCTGAGCACACCTACTCAATCAGGCGATGGTTGTTTGCAAAACATGTATTGGAGGTTTTATCTCTCCCAGGTCTCTATGAAGCCTCCGAGCTTCAGTGTTTTTTTTTAATCCCAGAGAAGAGTGAACAAGCACACATCCTGGAGCCCCTCAACTTGTATGGATGGGAATCTTGGGTGACACCTAACCCTTCTCACGCTGTTACAGGGCATGACATTGTCACACAATTTAAATGCTGCTTTATCTGTATACAGATGAGTAGAATCTGGGCCAGCTAGTAGAACTGGGATATCCACCCCAGATTTGCTCACAGCTGGTTAGTTAAGAACTGAGGTTAAGAGATATTTAAAGTTTTAGTTGGCAGAGTTACAGAACCTCCAATGGGTGAGAACAACTGAAGCAGATGTTGGATCAAATACCTTTCAGAATAAATTTCTCAAAGATGAAGTCCTCATATATTTTCCCATGATAATAAGGGAAACAAATGCTTCTTTTCCTATCTGTGTGTACAACGCCAAATGGCCATAATACATATACAGGATGTGGCTTCTTGTCTATGAGCTTGTAGAACCTCACCATTGATGTGTCTGTCAAAAGGAGAATCTGTTTTTTTCTGTCCTAGCAGCCTGTGTATACCTTCCCATATCGAACCTGACTTGGCAACATGTACAATAAAAAGGCAATTCAAGGAAACCCAGCGTTCTTTGATTAGACACATCATACATAAGTCCTTCAGTGCATGGGCTGTGGATTCCAACATTCATAATGTTTGATATTATATACAGGCCCCCAAGAAAGCTCCATATTTGGAAAGATAAATTGATCCACACAGATATAATGATTGTGTATGTTTTTTTTTTTTTTTTGCAGAGTGGAAAAGAGAAGAGCCAGAAACCCTCAGGTAATTGAACAATATAGAGTGTATTGGGGAGTTATCTGATTCAAATAGGAGTTAGCAATTATGGAAGCACTGCTGCCACAGAGTGCAACTGACAGCTCACTAGGCTGTCAATTACAAAACCTGGACCGTCATTCTGTGGCCCTACTATATCCCTGATGCCATTGAAAACCAGGTTTCGGTCCTCCTTTCACTACCAGCACTACTGTAGGTGCATGGTTTGGGGCTGAGTTGAGATCTGATAACAGGAATTGGTGTTTATTTGAGATCTGAAGGTGCAGGAATTGGGGCTGATCTTTGCTGGGGAGGTGCAGGAATAGGAGCTTATATGAGGTCTTAAGAATCAGGAACTGGGGCTCATCTTTGGTGGGAATGTGCAAGAACTGGGGATCATCTGAGGTCTGAAGGTGCAAGAAGTGGGGCTAATTTGAGATATGAAGGTGCATGAATTGTGAACTGGTGCCAAATAGAGGTCTGATGGAACATTAATTAATGCTAATCTGAGGTGTGAAGGTACAGGATTGAGGGCTGATCTGAGGTCTAAATGTGCTTGAATTTTGGCTGAATTGAGGTCTGCAGCTGCAGACATTGGAGCTGCTTTGAGGTCTGAAGATACAAGAAATGTGATTGAACTGGGATCTGAAGGTGCATGAATTGGAGCTGATTTGATGTTTGAAGGAACAGAAATTGGGGCTGATTTAAGGTCTGAAGAGACAGAAATTGGTTCTGGTCTGAGGTTTGAAAGTCCTTCAATTGGAGTTGATTTTAGGTGGGAAGGTTCAGAAACTGGGCCTGAATTGATATTTGAAGGTGCTGGAATTAGGGCTGATTTAAGGTCTAAATGTGCAGGCATTGGAGCTGGTCTTAGGTTTGAAGAGGCAAGAATTGGAGCTGATCTGAAGCTATAGGATTCGGTGATCTGAGGTCTATTTGTGCTTGAATTGAAGCTGAACTGATGTCTGCAGGTGCAGGCATTGGGACTGATTTGAGGTCTAAAGAGACAGGAATTGTAGCTGATCTGAGGCGTGAAGAACCATGAATTTGGGTTCATCTATGGTAGGAATGTACATAAATTGGGGCTGATCTATGGTAGGAATGTACAGGAATTGGGGCAGATCTGAGGTGTTAAGGTACAGACAATGGGGCTGAACTGACATTTGAAGGTGCAGAAATTGGACTGATTCAAGGTCTGAAGAGGCAGGAACTGGGAGTGATCTGAGGTCTGAAGAGTCAGAAAATAGGGTTGATTTGAAGGGTGAATGTGCAGGAGTTGGGGCTCATCTGAGGGGTGAAGGTACAGGAATTAGGGTGATCTGAGGGGTGAAGGTACAGGAAATGGGGCTGATATAAGATCGGAAGAGGCAAAAATTGGGACTGATCTGAAGTCTGAAGAGGAAGGAATCAGGGCTGAACTGAAATCTGAATAGAGAAGGTAAAGGGATTGGGGTTGATATAATGTGAAGGTACAGAAATTGGGGCTGAGCTGATGTCTGAAGGAGGTGTAGGATTTGGGTCCAATATGAGATCTGAGGTGTGAATGTGCATGAATTGGGACTGAGTTGAGGTCTGAAGGTGCATGAATAGGCGCTACTCTGAGGTCAGAAGAGACAGGAATTGAGGCCCATCTGAGGGATGAAGTGACAGGCATTGAGGCTGATCTGAAGAGTGAAGATGCAGACATTGGGGATAATCTGAGGTCTGAAGAGGCAGGAATACCTAAGTTATGAAGGGTGAGCTATAAAAGTTCATGATTTGGGACTGATCTAAGGAGGTCTAAAGGTGTAGGAATTTGTGCCGATCTGAGGTGTGAAGAGGAAGACATTTAGTCTGATCTGAGGTGTGAAGAGGAAGACATTTAGTCTGATCTGAGGTGTGGAGGTGCAGGAATTGGGCCTGATCTTGAAGAAATTAAGTAATATGCAAAGACACTGGCAGTTTTTACAATGTACAAGAAATAAATGAGTGAGTGTTGTAATCAGTGGCAATACCCCGGTGGTATTTTATGCCCCCACCCCATTTCTTACTTAATCTGCTGGCAGCCACTAGGCCTTATCACTCCCATACATATCATCTCCATGGTCAGAGTGAGGTGCTGGAGAAGAGCAAAGGTCACTGCTACCGTCTGTACCTATCTCCATACTATGGTTGTCATGGTTTGCAACTCAATGAGTGAAACTGAGAGTAGCAACTTCTGTGGAATTTCAATTAAATCCAATTAGAATGATCTCCAAAATCACTCAAGTTTCTCTAATTATTAGCAATGGTCATGGTTCCAAATCTGCAGATTTAAAGCAACAGTGTAAAGGGCGAGTGAGCAAAATGTCTGGGCTGTCCACATACTGTACATCCAAAGTGGGAGGTAAAATATGAGAAGCAGAAATGTAATTAAAGTAAAAAATATCAACAAGGGCTACAACGTGTCTGCCAACCGTTCTCAGGGGACACAGACAGAACCGAGTATGTTGAAGGTGGAAGAAAAACATTATCAACTGCTTTATATGAATGTAATGTGGAAGCTAAATATGGAAGTATTTGGGATTTAGCAATCACATGTTTGTATTTTTTACAGTTTTATAATTCTTTGAAATTTTTACTCACAGAACAACCAACTCCAGAGAAAGAAGAAGTGTCACCCAGCCGTCCCTCCACTCAGGTTCTGATTAAGAACATCCCAGAGAGCTACACTCATGAGATGGTGAACCTCCTGGTGGAGAATATCAGTGAGAAGTCCATGAACACCGACTTCTACATCGAGATTATCCCCAACATCCAATCTGCCGTCATCACCTTCACATGTGATATAGGTCAGACCCCCGACAAAGACAATGATTTATGCACAACAAACATGGTGCTACCGTCCATAACAACAAGTTAAATTCCAGGTTTTATCTTCTCTCTGTTGATTAGAGAGCAGAAGATGACATGTGATTGGCTGGCATGGGCTGCAGAAATATTTCTCTTTCACATTTTACAATAATTAGCGTAACTTGATGTGAGGGGAGTTGCAGAGAAGAAGCCTCCTGTGAACCGGTCACTGCTTCTTTAAAACACAGTCAGTCATGTGAAGGTGTCCATGGACCATGGCAGGTACTTGTGGAGCCATGGACATGTCATTTTCCAATACTGGTAAAGCAATGCATACTACCAGTGGCAATGTGGTAGCTATATGGATTGGGAATACTATGATAGTTTAGCTGGCTTCCACCCAAACTGTTTTTTAACTAAAACCGGGCGAACCCATATCACTGTTCTAAAATCATCTAAAAACTGTGTGTGAAACTATAGCAGAGCGAACCCATATCCCTGTTCTTCTCTCTGCTATAGTTTCACACACAGTTTTTAGATGATTTTAGAACAGGGATATGGCTTCTCCCGGTTTTAGTTTAAGTTTAACACACAGTTTCCAGATGATTGTAGAACAGTAGTATGGGTTCTCCCGGTTTTAGTTAAAGTTTAACACACAGTTTCCAGATGATTGTAGAACAGTGATATGGGTTCTCCCGGCTTAGTTATACTTTTTTCACACAGTTTGAAGATGATTTTAGAACACTAATATGGCTTCCCTGTGGCTGATATAGGGGTTTTCACACACACACTTTGATGATGATTTTAGAACACTAATCTTTCCCTTAAAGCAACAGCTGGACCCTTTCCCTGTACAACTTGGAGATGATTTTAGAAGAATAATTTTTCCCTTAAAGCAACAGACTCTACCTAGTCCAGTCAGATCGTTCTGTGCAGCAGGGTGAGGTATGAAATCTGTCTCTCAAAGCACCAGTACTAGTATCTCTCCCTAGTCCAGTCAGATCGTTCTGTGCAGCAGGGTGAAGTGTGAAATCTGTCTCTCAAAGCACCAGTACTAGTATCTCTCCCTCCCTCAAAGCAGCAGTACTAGTATCTCTCCCTAGTCCTCAGTAATGCAGGATGAGATGTTCTGCAATCTGTCCCTAACAGAGCCAGCAGCATCCTCTCCCTAAACTATCCTGAGAGCATGTGACATGCAGCACGGTGACTCCAGCCCCACATAGAGGCTGGGCCACATGGTGCACTGGCCAATCACAGCCATGCCATTAGTAGGCATGGCTGTGATGGCTTTTAGGGAAAACCAGTGAAACACTTGTTGATTGGCTGCCCTTGGTAGCTTCTCAACATGTGGAGTAAAATATCAGAACCTCGGACCCGAACCCGGACTTTTTTTGAAAAGTCTGGGTTCGGGTCCGGGTACCGGACACCCAAAAGTTCGGTACGGACCCGAACTTTACAGTCCGGGTTCGCTCAACACTACTTAGGACATAAAGAGGATAGAACTGGGACACCATAAAAAATGTTCCAGGCAGGGCAAGCCTTAATTTGGTGCACCCGGGGTTAACAGCTACAACAGTCACTAGGAGCCCTCTCTCAGGTCTGTACTCACAATGTCCCTGGGATTTGGATGCCTCCTCCCAGACTCAGGCACAGTCTTTTAAGTGAATCTTTCAGACCAGACCCAGAGTGAAACCCCTGTCTTAGCTTCAAAGGAATTTGCAGCAGGATAGCCCCCAGCCATGCCCAGCTGAGACCTTGATGAGACTAGCAGGATCTTCAGCTGGGCTACCGCCCTTCTGCCTGGGACCCTACTTTCTGGGGAAGAACACTGTTCTCCTAGGCTCCAGACTGTTTATTCCCCCTTCCCAGCCACCATCTGGGCTCCTTCCCCCAGGGATTGGTTGGAATTGCATAAATATTCAGGCTGCTCATTTGACTCTCCCGCCCACTATATTCTGGAGGCCTCCAGAAAGCAGGGGGAAGCAATCAAACCTGTTTCTGTTACTTGTAATATTTTTAAATGCCTAAAACATGTGGCAGGGTGCATGCATTGCAGAAATGCATTGCAGAAATGTATCAAATGTTTTTCTTTTTAGATAATGGCCAGGAATACACTTTAGGTGTGTTATTAGTCCAGACCTGATCAATTATTTAGTCAGGGTCTTCAGTAAATACCAGCAGGGCCATATTGCCAGGCTGGGCTGGGAAGGAGAAGATATGTGTATCTACTTATTCACTGGGATGTGATGTCTCTATTCACAGATATTGCCGATTTCATCGGAAAATTCTCTGATAACCAAAAAGTAAAACAGCATAAAATAACAGCGAAGAGTCTGGAAGAAACCAGAAGTGTCCGAGTGGAGGGGATCCCCCCCGATACCCCGGAGGACATGGTCACACGTTACTTCGAGAGCACAAAGTACGGAGGAGAGAGTGTAGAAGAAGTGTTGATGTTATCAGATGAAGGAGCCGCGCTGGTCACATTTTACCAGGCAGAAGGTGAGAGGGATAGACGAGGAGGGCACTGGGGGTAATAGATGGTAATGTCTGGGGCAGGGCAGGATGGACCTGATACTGTATATTGTCACTGTCAGGAGTGTGTAACGTCCCAGCTCCTCATTCCGGCATCCTGGTTTTGGCTGTGGCATTCTCCTTGTCTGTCTGTTGACCTGCAAGGTGATTGATGTGGCCAGTTTCTGTGTGGAGACCAAACCTTATTTAAGCCAGCATAGCCTGAAGTCTCATGCTTGTATGCAAGCTCCCTATTTGTCTCCTCTGCACTCCTTTTTGGATTCCCTCATTGACAACCTCGGATCGGATATCGACTATTCTCTGAACTCTGCCTGCCTTTTGACTACAAATTGACTCTGAGTATTCTGAACCTTGCCTGCCTTGTACCCAGGGGCATCGCTAAGGGGGGGCTGACACGCCCCTATTTAGTTTAAACCACTCTTGGTTTTTGCCGCTCGCCATAAAGGACTCCACCATAAATTGAATTTCCTTCTCGTTGTATTGGCCCTCTGCTTTTCAGTCTTAATAATTTTTATTGAATTTCAAGAATCATTTAACAGAGATACAAATCACGGATACAAGATCAGGAAACAGGTTAAAGCAATAGGTCAAGTAGGATACATGAACTCCCTAAAGGAAGAGAAGCTAGGCTCTCTGCTTTTCACACAAGACTGCTGAGATTCAAGTCCCAAGGACGGTGCGCTTTCAATTTTTTTTTTTTTAATTATTTATTTTACTTTTTAATTTTTATTTTTACACTGTTCTTTTTTTTAAAAAAAATTTTTGATCACTTTTTTTCCTATTACAAGAAATGTAAACATTCCTTGTAATAGAAAAAAGCATGACAGGACCTCCAAAATATGAGATCTGGGGTCTGGGGTCAAAAAGACCTCAGATCTCATATTTACACTAAAATGCATTAAAAAAAAAAATTTTTTTGAAAAAATGACATTAGAAAAAAAAAATGTCCCCTTTAAGACCATTGGGTGGAAGCGATTTGTGACGTAGCTTCTGCCCAGCCATTTTATGGAGCCGGGTGAACGGCTTCAGCCGCTCACTCGGCACATGGACACTGGGGGGGGGGGGGGTGGACCCGATCATCTCCGCCGCTGCCGGCGGGACCGGTAAGCGGCGGAGATGACCAGAAAGAGGCGGGAGGGGGGGGCCCACTTCTCCCGCCGCTGATAAAAGTGATCTCGCGGCGAATCTGCCGCTAAGACCACTTTTATCAGGATATCAGCAGGATCAGAATCGCCTGCTGAAAAAAAAGATATCGGGGTTATGGTAGCTATCTGCTACCATAACAACGGTATTCCACTTCAAACTGCCGCCGTATTATGATGGTGGGCTGTCTGGAAGTGGTTAAAGTGATTGTATCCCCTAGAAAAAAAAAACACCTGTAAGGCAAAGGCATAATGAGCTAGTATGCGCCGCATACTAGCTCGTTATGAAATACTTACCTTAGAACAAAGGTCCTACAGGTCCGCCCGGTCCCAGAGGAGGGAGCTGCCATCTTCCCTCCGTGGATCCTTCCGGGTACGTGGCTCCGGCGCTGTGAGTGCCGGAGCCGTGAGACGTCACATGCGCGGGAGCTCGTCTTTACGGCGGACATCACTGCGCATGCGCCTGCTGACATCAGCGGTGCTTGCATTGAGAGTATCTCCTAGACCATACAGGTTTAGGAGATATTCATTTTACTAACAGGTAAGTCTTATTATAGGCTTACCTGTAGGTAAAAATCATATTTTACTTACATACTTTAAGAAGCGTTGGAGAACTTCAGAACAGTGTTGATAGACCAGCATGCAGTATAGGTATAGTACAGGTGTGGTATAAATACGATATACAGTGCTGTGCAAAAGTTTTTGGCAGGTGTGAAGAAATGCTGTAAAGTAAGAATGCTTTAAAAAACATATATTTTATTTTCATCAAATTACAAAATGCAAAGTGAATGAACTGAGGAAAAATCGAAATCAAATCAATATTTGGTGCAGCGACCCTTTGGCTTGAAACCAGCATCGATTCTTACACTTGCACACTTTGTACATTTGCAGAAAGTCAGGGATTTTGCAGGATTAGAGTCAGGTATATGAGTAACCAATTATACCAAGCAGGTGCTAATAATCACCAATTTCATATGTGGGTTGAAAAACAGTCATAAACTGTAACAGAAACAGACGTGTAGGAGGCTTAAAACTGGGTGAGGAACAGGCAAACTCTGCTACTACGGTGAGCTTGTGGAAGACAGTTTGATGTCACAGGTCACACACCATGGCAAGGCTGAGCAAAGCAAGACGTAAGGTAGTTCTACTGCACCAACAAGGTCTCTCCCAGGCAAAGATTTCAATGCAGACTGGGGTAACAAGATGCACTGTTTAAGCTCTTTTAACTCCCCGGTACGACGTCATATGACGTCGCTGACTTTGAGAGGTGATATCTGAATGGTGCCAGCAGCTACAGGCACCATTCAGATACCGCTTTTTTCAAGATTCCAAGATAAAAGTGGTCTTAGCGGCGGTTTCACCGCAGATCACTTTTATCGGTGGCGGGAGAGGTGCCCCCCCGCCACTTTCCCGTCATCTCTGCCACTTACTGGACCGCCGGCAGCAGCGGAGATGATTGGTCCACTCCCCCCCTGCACAGGAAGCCGAGTGAGTGGAAGATGCCACCCACTCGGCTCCATAACATTGCAGGGCAGAAGCGACGTCACTACCGCCCATAGCTCTTAAATGGGACGTTTTTTTTTTTTTTTTTTTGAACTGTCATTTTTTATTTTTTGTTAACTGTAAATATGAGATTTGATGTCTTTTTGACCCCAGATGTCATATTTAAGAGGTCCTGGTATGCTTTTTTTTCTATTACAAGGAGTGTTTAGATTCCTTTTAATAGGAATAAAAGTGATCAATTTTTTTAAAAAAAAAAGAACAGTGTAAAATTAAAAAATAAAAAGTAAAATAAATAAGAAAATAAAAATGAAAGCGCCCTATCCCCGTGAGCTCGCACGCAGAAGCAAACGCATACGTAAGTCCCGCCCACATATGAAAACGGTGGTAAAACCACACATCGCCGCGATCATTAGAGCGAGAGCAATAATTCTAGCCCTAGACCTCCTCTGTAACTCAAAACATGTAACCTATAGACATTTTTAAACGTCGCCAATGGAGATTTTTAGGTTGCAAAGTTTGTCGCCATTCAGTGAGCGGGCACAATTTTGAAGCATGACACGTTGGGTATCAATTTACTCGGCGTAACATTATCTTTCACAATGGGCTAACTTTACTGTTGTCTTATTCTTTTACTAAAAAGTGATTTTCTTTTAAAAAAAATTGCCCTTGTAAGACCGTTGCGCAAATACGGTGTGACATAAAGTTTTGCAACGACTGCCATTTTATTCTCTAGGGCAGGGGTGTCAAACTCCATTTCATCAAGGGCCGCATTAGCCATATGGTTGCCCCAAAAGGGCCGGTTGTATCTGGGGTGCGATACGTAAAAAGTGCTGGGTACAAGAGTACGTCATGTACAGAGTGCAGAACCGAGGTTTATGCTATGTACAAAGTGCAGGGTTCAGGAGTGCGTTACATACAAACTTCAGGGGTGTGCTGTGTACAGAATGCAGGGTTTAGGGGTGC
>BLSH010219255.1:425490-447073 GCA_018402905.1 Glandirana rugosa | reverse complement strand
GCTGTTCGCAATGTTCGCATAGGTCAGCTCAGGGAGGTAAAGATAAAATTAACAAGCAGGGGCAGGGGGAGTCGGTGAAAACCGAACATGGGGCATGTCAAATAGTCAGAACCTGAAAACAGAAACAGGTTGCAAAAAGCAACAACAGGGATTTTCCTTCGTGGGGTGAAGGTGTCCGTAGTTCCGCCGAGGCAGAATGTTCTTGAAGGAAACAGTAAGAAATGTTGAGAATGAGATGTCCCAGATGGTTTAGGTATTTTCAGGGGGGTTGTGTTTCCTTGGACCTCTTAGATTGCTGTTTTTGCCAGGCCGGTGTGAGGGGGCTGTGGGGTGAGGGTCTTTTGGTTGAGGATTGGTTCCTTCCCGAGGACCCCAGCTGGGGGTCTTGAGAAATCAGTCCCAGGTGTAGCATCAGCTTTTCGCCTTCTGAGATGGTGGAAAATCCATAAGGCTTGTTTCTGAAGGAGAAGTTCAGTCTGAGGGGGAAAGACCAGCGATAAGTGATGTCATTTTGAACCAGGATTTGGGTAAGAGGTTTTAGGGCTCTCCTTTTTTGGATGGTGAAGGGGGAGAGATCTGAGAATATCTGGACACTGTGGCCTCGTAGCTGTATATCCATCATGTTGCGAGCCTTTTTCATTATCTCTTCCTTCACTGAGTAGTGATGTGTTTTGACTATAACATCTCGGGGTAGCCCATCACTTCTGGGCGGCTGTAGGGCTCTGTGTGCCCTGTCAAGCTCTAGGCGGTGCGCCGGGATCTCTGGAAGCAGTTCCTTGATCAGAGATGTCACTGCTGAGTTGATGTCTTTGATTGTTTCTGGTAAGCCCCTAATGCGGAAATTCAGATGCCTCGAACGATTTTCAAGATCATCAATCTTTGATATGGCAGCTTCTAGTTGGTCCTGGAGGTCTTGGATCCTGTCAGTATTTTGGTTAATCTTAGCCACAGCCTGGTCTTGTTTCTTCTCAATGATCTCTATTCTACTGCCTATCAGTTGTAAGTCGGCCTGTATGGTTGCTGTAATTTGGGCTGCGTTTTGAGCCAGGCCCTTTGCTAGCATCTCTGAGAATGCAGTCATTAAGGCAGATAACTCTGAAGGCGGAGGGGAAGCAGCATGCATTTTCTGTATAGTAATGTCCGGAGTAGACAGAGCATTGCTCTGAGGTGACAGGCTGTATAGGCCTATGGGGCTCCTGAGGAGCGACTCTGATGGTGCGGGAGAGAACTCTCCTTGTGGTGGGTGCAGCCCCCTACCTTCCAGCGGGTTCCTGGCATGGGGATCCAGCTTGAGGTTGTTGGTGATGGTGTCCATCTCTTCCCCATCCTCTCCCTGTGTACCGCATGGAGTGGTGGTTGCGGCCGCCATTTTGGCCGGCTCCGGCCGGGATGAGGCCTCGTCTAGGAGACGGGAGAGATCCTTCCTCGCGGAGCTAGCGGACATCAGCGGGTTGCGCTATTGCTCCCTGAGCTGTGCGGCTCGTCTGTTATGTGCTCCGGGGCTCCGATCGGCTAATTGGCGGCGAAATGTGCGGCGGCGGAGCGGAGCTCTAAAGCCAAGCAGCCATCTTGGCGGAGCCCGCGCATGCGCCTCCCATTGTCTGATTTTTAAAGAATTTATTTTAATTTATTCATTTATTCATCAAAATATCAAAAGATATAAAGGTTTACTGTGGAAATATATGTTTTTGACCACTTGTCCATGCAAAATTCCTACAGTTTAAATATGTTTGGGGCTTTCCTTGCACAACCTGCCCTTTTGAACCCCCCCACAACATTCCACTGAGATTCAAATTAGGGCTTTGACTAAGCCAGTCCATAACCCTCCATTACTTCTTTTTGAGCTATTCCTAGACGGATTTGCTATCATTAACATGTTAAAAGATTTACTGCTAATTTTAACTTTAACTTTCAGATAAATGGACTTACATTCTTATCAAAGCAACATCAAAGCAATAAAATATCCACTACCATGCTTCACAGTTGGTATAGGTTTTTCTCCTGAAAAGCTGTCTTCTGTTTGCGTGTTGTTTTATTGACAAGCTGTAGACTTGCTCTGATGTTCTTATTGGACACAAAGGCTTTTTCTTGACACACCTCCTATGTAGGTTAGATTTGTTCAATGACTTTCTGATTGTAGATCCGTGCACCTTGACACTGGCTGTTGCAGGACTTACCTGCAGATGAAATTTTGGGGGTTCTTGTAGACGTATATTGACATCCAACAGTAAACTCCTTGGCTGAATTGTCTAAGCCCTGCACCCCTGTACACATAAACAGCCCTTGGAAATTTACACTACTTGTCAATGTATTTCTCTTTACAAGGCACACTATAATATCTATGGATACAACTAAACTCATAATTTGTCCAGGTACCACATCCCTAACAAGTGGCAGCACTGTACATTTTATATGTAAGGGTTTTTTAAGGTACCATTTCAAAACTAAGACACTATACACAAAATACTTCTATACTAAATAGCCTTCTAGTTGCACCAAACTGATTGCTGCACTGGGATGAAGAGAGTTATTAATATGGGAGGAAAATATGTGTTGGAGGTAGATATTTTTGTTGAATAAATTAAAAAGGCAAATTTTGTATATGTGTACAAATGTATCAAAGAAAGCATCCAACCAGTCTCATTGTCACAGTCAGGGGTGCGTGTTAGTACCAGGTCACAGCCCTCAGGATCACCCCACCAGAAGGTGAGCAAGCCGGGGTCCAGTAGCAGATATAGCAGTTATTGATCAAGTAGAAGTGTAGTCAGTAAACAAGCCAAAGGTTGGTAACAAGTGGTTGCAGGTCAGAATTAAGCAGAAGCATAGTCGAAGAACAAGGCAAAGGTTGGTGGTAGCGAAGATTTGGACGGCAGCAGGAATGACATGAGCAAGATATTGGCTGGAGAGAGGGCACTAATCTGGCAAACAGAAAGTGCAGAGACATGGCTTAAATAGGAAGTTCATGGGAGGAGCAAAGAGTTCATGGTTCGCCAGAAACTAGGTTCAAGGCAAGACTGTTCAAGAGTTGTCCAGGGAGCTGTCCAGCATCTCATGTGGCTCAGCAAGAAGAGATACCGCCAGACACAGTGGGAGATGCAGGTTTAGATTCAGGTCCTTACACACACAATGGTTTAGAATCTCTTATCTTAAGGAAAACTTTCAGGAGATATAAGCGTCCCTGAATGCCAGTCTTGTAACAGATATCTACAGATCAGGCTCTGAATAGGCTAAATGGTGGTAGCCGAATCCATGCAGAGACGATTCAGTGTTGCAGCAAATAGAAAAATATCAGCCAATCAGGTGCTGTGGAATTCACCTGACCAGAGGGGTGTGGTAACCCCTCATCAAAACTGCATTCCCTTCTAGGGAGGTTCTAATCATTGGCACCTAATCTGAAACACCTGATTCTAATTTCATGGATGGAAGGGTGCACTTATTCTTTCCACTTGACAAACCTGCACTTTATTTCATTTAGATCAGGAAAATAAATACACCTTGTCAGTTTTATGAATCATCTTTTCAAGTATAGTACAAGGATGTCACCAGCATACCAAGGATTCCTCGAAAGGGTCCACAACTTTATTTCCCACTTCGTCACTGACGAAGGGGCCCTACGAGGCTCTGAAACATTGCCTTCTTGTTTTATGTGACCTGTGAAATAAAGTTGTGGACCCTTCTACTTGATTTGTCGGTGGTTTTCAGCCTGTCATCATCATAACAGCCCCCAGCAATACTGCAGCCATTTCCCTAACGTTGTGCGTAGGGAATATTGCATTGATATTTTCAAGTAGATCACATGTATCTGAAGGTTCTGTTTGAAAGACAATCTAATGTTTACCTGTATAATGTATATCTGTTGAAAAAGTCTACATTTTTTATGGGGTGCACTTACTAATTTTCATCACTGTAACCGGTGGTCGTTTAGTCAGTAACTCCTCTAACTACTGACTCCTATTGGATTTGTCAGTGATTATCTGTCTTCTTTCTGTAGACCGATGTGGTGGTCAACTGTATGGGAACAGAGCTAAATCTACGGCAGGTGGAAGAAGGCTCCATAAATATTACTGATATCTGTAACCTGTCCTGTGACTCTATTATCCATGCCGTGGTTCCAGAGTGGGATGGTGCAACTGGTTCTTCTGAGAAGGTATGGAAATGAAAGGAATAGAAATCCTCTCAGGTAATTGAATGTGTGACAATCTTTTACAGAAGTGGATACGTTGTAGTGCCTGGCACTGTTCATCTTAGGATTCAGTAGCAGATATAGAAAGTTGGGATCAAGCAGAAGTGTAGTCAGTAAACAAGCCAAAGGTCGGCAATAAGTGCTTTCGGGTTGGGATGAAGCAGATGCATAGTCGAGGAACAAGCCACATGTGGGTAACAAGTGGTAGAGCAAATATGCATTGCAGCAGGAGTGACAAAAGTAAAATCTTGGCTGAAGATAGCACAATAATCTGGCAAACAGGAAGTACAGAGGCATGGCTTTGATAGGAATGAAAGGAGAAAAGAGTTCAAGGTTCACCAGAAACAAGGTTCAAGGCAGCATCATTCAAGGAATTGCCCAGGGAGCTGTCAAGGTGGTTCAGCAAGAAAAGATACTGCCAGATGCAGCAGAGGTCCCTGGTTCAAATCTTGGCCCTGACACCACTATTGTCATAGTCCACATATAGATGAGGTAGAAATTTCCAAGCCTATTTGCATTATCTCACACACCTGGTCTCCCTCTTGTGTGTGATTAGTACTTAATTAATCATTTACATTGCTAATAATAAGGAATTTGCTATCATACATTTTTAACATCTGTCCATATCCATAAAATGTTGCTGTACCATCACCCTCCTGTATTAGCAGCTGATCTTATCTGTCGACAGATTCTGAGAAATATTGTAAGCTACTGTCTGAGTTCCACAGAAGAAAAACAATACCGATCCATCACAATCCCAGTGGATGGAATTGGAATTTTGGGATTCCCCAGGAATATTGTGGCTGCCTTAATGTTTGAGGAAATTCTGGAGTTCAGCAGCAAAAGTCAACTCCAATATCTGAAACAAGTGGATTTCATGCTGCACCCGAGTGACACAGAAACTATACAGGTAATGAAGAGTTTTCATTTGATTGTGATTAGAAGAGTGAAGTAATAGAATGCTGTACCATTTTGTGGTTCTTCACTGTAATGAGCAATTTAATAGGGAATATCATCCTGCGTTGTTGATTTCAGGCTTTCTCCTCTGAACTGGAGAAAAAGACCACCGCTGGAGGACAGAAACTAGAAAAACTCAAATGTAAGTTATATTCGTGCTATGTACAGGAACATTATAGAATCCATATACTGCAGACAATGTGCCTCATAGTAATGTTGGAATGTGCAAAGCCACCGATGGTGTACAATGTCCCTGACTTCTAGTACAGGACCAGTGGTTTCCAGGAGTTTATTGCCGTCTGCGTCCCTAATGTCCCACAACCATTAATGTCTAAACTGCTGGCAACAAAAGTGAGTACACCCCTAAGTGAAAATGTCCAAATTGGACCCAATAAGCCGTTTCCCCTCCCCTGTGTCATGTGACTCATTAGTGTCACAAAGTCTCAGATGTGAATGGGGAGAAGGTGTGTTAAATTTGGTGTTATTGCTCTCACTCTCTCATACTGGTCACTAGAAGTTCAACATGGCACCTCATGGCAAATAACTCTCTGAGGATCTGAAAAAAAGAATTGTTGCTCTACATAAAGATGGCCTAGGCTATAAGAAGATTGCCAAGACCCTGAAACTGAGCTGCATCACAGTGGCCAAGACCATACAGCCATGGTCGACCAAACAAGTTGAGTGCACGTGCTCAGCGTCATATCCAGAGGTTGTATTTGGGAAATAGACGTATGAGTGCTGCCAGCATTGCTGCAGAGATTGAAGGGATGGGGGGTCAGCCTGTCAGTGCTCAGACCATACGCTGCACACTGCATCAAATTGGTCTGCATGGCTGTCGTCCCAGAAGGAAGCCTCTTCAAAAGATGATGCACAAGAAAGCCTGCAAACACTTTGCTGAAGACATGCAGACTAAGGACATGGATTACTGGAACCATGTCCTGTGGTCTGATGAGACCAAGATAAACGGATTTGATTCAGATGGTGTTAAACGTGTGTGGCGGCAACCAGAGTGTCATGGTCAGTGGCTGCATGAGTGTTGCCGACACTGGGGAGCTACAGTTCATTGAGTGAACCATGAATGCCAACATGTACTGTGACATACTGAAGCAGAGCATGGTCCCCTCCCTTCAGAGACTGGGCTGCGGGGCAGTATTTCAACATGATCACAACCCCAAACACACCTCCAAGACGATCACTGCCTTGCTAAAGAAGCTAAGGGTAAAGGTGATGGACTGGCCAAGCATGTCTCCAGACCTAAACCCTATTAAGCATCTGTGGGGCATCCTCAAATGGAGGGTGGAGGAGCACAAGGTCTCTAACATCCACCAGCTCCGTGATGTTGTCATGGAGGAGTAGAAGAGGAGTCCAGTGGCAACCTCTGAAGCTCTGGTGAACTCCATGCCCAAGAGGGTTAAGACAGTGCTGGAAAATAATGGTGGCCACACAAAATATTGGCACTTTGGGTCCAATTTGGACATTTTCACTTAGGGATTAATGGCTGTGTGTTGACTTATTTTGAGGGGACAGCAAATTTACACTGTTATACAAGCTGTACACTCACTACTTCACTTTGTAGCAACGTGTCATTTCCTCAGTGTTGTCACATGAAAAGATATAATAAAATACTAAAATGTGAGGGGTGTACTCACTTTTGTGAGATACTGTATATGTGGCAGTTTTGCTGCACAGTTATTAAGCCTGTCTAAACAGGCTGAGTGACCGAACGGGGTTTAGCATCTGTGGAAAAAAAAGAAAAAGTGTCTTTTTGTGCACTGACAATGGAAATAGCATACAGGTTGGCACCACAGCTAGAAAGCCTTTTGGAACAGGCTGCAATTTCTGAGTGATTGAACAGGGATTTAGGATCTGTAAAAAAAAGTGTCTTTTTGGACACTGGCAATGAAAATTGCATACAGGTTTGAACCACAGCTCGAAAACTTTTTTTGAACAGGCTGCAATTTCTGAGTGATTGAGCAGGCAATTAACATCTGAAAAAAAAAATGTTTGTATCTTTTTGCACACAAACAATAGAAATAGCATACAGGCTTGCACCACAGCTAAAACGCCATTTGAACAGGCTGCACTTTCTAAGAGACTGAGCAGGTAAGGCCTGGTTCACACCTATGCAGGTTGCAGTTTGAATATTCCAGGTGCATTTTGCGTTTTTCAATATACATTTTTGATCCATTAAAGTCTATGGAATCAAAAACCAGAACAAAAGTCTCTGGCCCTTTCCATAAAATGGACAAATGTGAACATAACTCATAGGAAACCATGTTAAATGGACTACAGTATGTTTCTTCAAAACGGAAAACGCATTAAAATGCATAAGTGTCAACCAGGCCTTAGTATGTGAAAGAAAATTGTTTGTTTTTTGGATGCAGATGAAGGAAATAGCATACAGGTTTGCACCACTGCTAAAAAGCCTGTTAGAACAGACCACAATTTCAGGGAGCTTGAGCAGGCATTTAGCATCCATAAAAAACATATTGGCATCTTTTCTGGACACTGACAATGGAAATAGTTTACAGGTTTGCACTACAGCTAAAAAGCTGCCTAAAACAGGATTTTTAGGATCCAAACATGCCTGAGCTCATCCCTAGAGTTGAGGGAGGGTGGAAGTGTGGCTTTTTTTGTGGACCTGCATGGTTGCTTTGGTAGCACATATGCTAAAATAGGGAAACGCAAAATATTCCTGGTCAGATTAACATCAGTCCATAGGAAGCAGAAAGAGACTTTTTTTTAGGGCTCTTCAAAGCAGCAAAGTCCAGGCCACGGTGACCCAAAAGAGCTTAGCCAGCAGCAGGGGTTTCCAAAGCTTCACACAGGTCCAGAAAAAAACAGCCACACTTCCATGCCCCCTCAGCTTCTCTCCATTTCCTCTTCATCAGCCCTCTGTTGTGTTAACCCCTGCTGCCTCTCTTAAAGGGCCCAGGACTGGCTGCTGAAAACCACTTCAATAAAAGGCACTTAGAACACTTCCCGCCCAGACCAATTTTCAGCTTTCAATGCTGTTGTGCTTTGAATGACAATTGCGCGGTCGTATGACGCTGTACCCAAACAAAATTTTTATCATTTTGTTCCCACAAATAGAGCTTTCTTTTGGTGGTATTTGATCACCCCTGCACAACAAATAAAAAAAGACCGAAAAGTTGGGAAAAAAAAAGTTTTTCTTTGTTGCTGTCACAAAACTTTGTATAAGTACATTTTCTCCTTCACTGACGGGCACTGATGTGGCTACACTGATGAGTACTGATGAGGCTAGACTGATGGGCACTGATGAGGCAGTACAGATTGGCACTGATGAGGTGGCACTGATAAGGTTGCACTGATGATGGGGCACATATATGCAGCACTGATGGGCACTGATAAGCAACACTGACGGGCACTGATACGTGGCACTGATGGACTCTCATTGGCAGCACTGATAGATGGCACTGGGCACTGATAGGTGGCACTGCTGGGCACTGATAGGTGGCACTGTTAGGTGGCAATGGTGGGCACTGATAGGTGGCACAGGAGGGCACTGATAGGTGGCACAGGTGGGCACAGGTGATCACTGATAGGTGGCACTGGTGCATATAACACTGTTAGGGGTGGCACTGGCAGGCATCATATATGGGCACAGTGCCATCCCTACAGTGAACTGTATTGCCCTTACCTGGGGGTCTAGTGGGGGCTCCCTGGTGGTCCTGAGCAGCCTCCTGATTTTCTCCCTGGTGGTCCTGGGCGGCCTCCTTATGCTGTCCCTGGGGGGGCTCACTGGTGGTCCTGGTCAGCTCCCTGGTGGTCCAGTGGGGTGATCCTGAGGGGGGCTGCACTGATAAATTTTCAGCGCAGCCCCCCCGGTCAGGCAAGCAGCCGATTGGCTCTCCACTGCTCGGGTCTGCAGAGCTAAGCAGAGGAAAAGCCAAAAAGCGGCTCTTCCTATTTTCACAGTGATCAGCCGTGATTGGTCACGGCTGATCACATGGTAAAAGCCTTCTGCTGGGCTTCAGACTGACCCACGGCACCACCGATCGCCACGATGCATGCCCCCGCGGGCGCGCTATTGCAGATTATCGTGACGACATCAATAGACGTCTAGTCAGGATAATGAACCCCCCACCCGGCCGTCATTTGTCAATAGGCCAGGCGGGAAGTGGTTAAGAGACAGGATGCTGTACATATCTGCCATCAAGGATGCATCCCCTTTGGCCAGTACAGTAGCCAGCAGTTGTTGTTGTCTCCCTTGTGGTGGCACATGCACTGAATGACCTTCAGTCATTGACAATTGGCCAAGGTCATTCTGTGAATGAGTGCCTCTGTAAAATTTGTTTTTTACAAGGATGATGTAAACATCAGTAGTGTGTAATCTGCCACAGTGGCATCGCTGCCTTTATCATTGTTGATGTTTACATGTCAGCCCTGAGCAGTGGTGATGGCCAACAAGGTCTATGTTCACTATACCAGTGGTTCTCAACTTTAGTCCTCAAGTACCCCCAACAGGCCATGTTTTGGGAATTTCTCTTAGATAAAATAGTTGTCCAAAATACCAAGCCATTGACTCTGATTTAAAGCACCTGTACAAGAGAAAGGAAAAACTGAAAACATGGCCTGTTGAGGACTGAGTTTGAGAACCACTGCGATATACAAAACATGCATGTAAACGTTAGCACAAATGTTACATGCGTACAGCATATCAGACATCTCTTTTTTTTATCAAATTTGTTTATTTGTAAGAGACAGGAAACATTACACTTCAGCAGTCATATACATTATAAATGTCTCAATATACAGAAGACAGGCATACAGCATTCTATATACATATACAGATAATTAAAGGATTTCTCTAAGATGTAGCTGTTGACCGCTTACAACTCACGTATAACACTTTAATATATGGATATGCTCATACATATTGCGATTCATATCTCCAAAATCCGTGTACCTGCTCTTATAACTGTGTCAAGAACATAGAGATATAAAAAGGAGAGAAGAAAAGAGGAAAAGAGAGGAGAAGAGAAGAGAAAGAGCAAAAGGAAAAACCACATCCTGCACTAAGCTCTGTTCCATGGCAAGTTGTTACACATGTTATTAGACATATCACCCTTCCAAGAGTCTGTCCATTACTAATGCACCAGGAGCTAGGCCGGGGGTATCCAGCCATGCCTGCCAGATTGAATAAAACTTTTTAGGTGCCTTCCTATGAAGATACGTGTGTTTTTCCCGTATAATCATGGCATTAACCTGTTCTATCCACATACGTTGTGTGGGTACTCTGGGGGTGATCCAGAATCTAGTAATCTGCTTTCTGGCTACATATAGCAAGCGTATAACAGCTATATATTCATTAGGTGTTAACTTATCCTCCTCCACAGCTCCCAATAAGCATGTTAAAGGATCTCTTTTTAGTTGATAGTTATATACTCGTGTTATGGTATGCAGGATCAGACATCTCTTTATGAAGGACCTTGCTGCCAGCAAGATACTACAACAAATAATACAGCCGTGTGAATGAGGTCTTACTGGCTTTCTACATAGTACAAGAATTATGTAATTGAATCGCTGTGTTTCTTATCCTAATATTTGTTATCCTCTCTTAACAGCCTACTTTTTTAGTATAAGCCTTTCTACATTAGCCTTTTTATGGATTATATGCCAATTTATAATACCCTTTTTTTGGAATATAAACCAATCTGATAAAAACAATCACGGGGAGGAAGAAGAAAATAAGGACAAAGAATCCAAAGTTTTTGAGCTGAGAGAAAACATTGAGCCGGCCATTTTCGACCTGTGTGCAGAAAGCCGCGAATCTGTTAAAAAAGCCATAGACTGGCTCCAAAAGCTTGTAACAAAGGATCAGAATGATAATACTATTGAAAATGAATGGATACGGGACTTAGATGATAAGGATCATGGCATTCTGGCTCAGCTTCAAAGGGAACATGGAGTTCATATTACTTTTAACTCACCGCAGTCCACCATTAAAGTGACAGGCCGCATCAAGGATGTTCTGGAGGTCCGCGTTAAAATTGAAAACATGGTAAGAAGTGTGCAAGAGAAGAAGACGCGAGAACGAGAGGCGAAGCTGTGCGGTAACAAGGTGGAGTGGGGATATTACCAAGGCACCAAATTTATTCCCTTCGACCAAATGACAAACTTCAAGCTGGAAAGAGCTTATAATGACCAATTAAGTTCTGTGGATATTGATGTCGCCGGTGTAAAATACTTGGTAATTATAGAGCTGAGATCTGCAGGAGATGCCAAAGGAAACAAAATTAAACTTCAACGTAATACAAAAAATGGTAATTTCTATTTTTTTTTCAAATCTATTAATCACCTGATAAAATATTGTTAATTATTATCAGCCTTTATTAAGGGTGGGTAAGAGAATACAAATGAATTGTCAGCCCTGGGAGTTCTTGGTGGTCACAGAGGCGAGGGGTGCCTGTATTACTCTGGAGAAATGTTTTCATGCTTAGAACCAATCTGGAAGACCAAGATACAGTATGATGAGAACCTCCAGATTAGCTGTGCCCATTGACATTACATGGCAGTCTCCCAATACACTTTTAACACTTTAATGTCTATAGGTCAGCCCCTAGGAGTCCCGTCTCCCAAATGATTGTTCTTGGGGGACAACATGATTGGACAGGTAAGAAACATTGATTTAGCCACAAGAAAGGCCAATAATAGGACTGCAAAAAAAAAGCAGCTAGTCCAGTGTCTGGTTTAGCAGCCTGCTAAATCAAGAATTCTCTGTTGTCCAACAGTATCAAGCCCTGAAAAAGGGGACCCTTTAGAACACCTGGCACACATTGACTTTTTTCACTTTCAATACATTTTTATTGAAGTATTTCAAACAAAGCATGTGGATACAAGCAATGTACTACTGACTGCCAGAACTTTAGCCACCTATAACATAGGTCCATATCTGAGCATAACAAAAATCTGTAAATGTACAGAATAGTGATACAGAGGAGGTCCATAGCTATCTTTAAATAATTCAGGTGGTTAGCAAGACATTGACCAGGATAAATCTAGTTGGAGAATTGAGTTTGCTTTAAGATAGAGACAGGAGAAAAAGAAAATAGAGTGTAGAGGGATATAAGGTGGTATCAGAAGAAGGTAGAAAGGGAGTAATGTGGGGAGGGAGGGAAAGGTGGACATCGAAGACACCCAAGGACCTTAAAGCAGAACTTAAAAGGGAAATTACGCTTTAACACTGCCTTCCATCCTCCTCTCCTACTCTTGGAGGTTTTTTTGGGGGGGAGCAGGTACCTAGCTCTCAATTCAGCTTCAACCACCTAGGCGATCAGATTGGAAGTTTTCCTCCCTCCTAGTGCCCACATCCTTCTGGGACCCGTCACAGGTCTCAGGAGGCTGCAGATCCATTCACAAAACACAGCATGACTCGGGAACCCAACTGTGAAGCCGCAAGGAGTCACAGCCAGGTTCCCTTAGTAGATATGCAGGGAACCCAAAGACCGATGAAGAGCCGGCCCAGAAGAGGACAGCGCTGGATAACTGGACAGGTAAGTGTCCTTTTTTTGTAGCTGCTGACTTTTAATTTTCTTTTTCTTAAAACTGAAGATCCTCTTCAAGGCTCGGTGCCCACAGAGATAAATAGCTTGCTATGAGCATCGAATGATGGGCATGTTGTATCTAAGGGGTCCATAACGCAAGGAATTTCCTGTTTGTGTCTCATTAGCTTTTGTAATGGCTTTTCTGGACTAAAATACTCTTTCCTGCACTCCCAATACTAATTCATCCATGGCTGAGGAATATATATGTAGGATGACTGAGGGAGGTGTTACCTGCAATTCCATTGTACAATGTGTAACGATGATGGTGGCCTATTGGTTGGCACTCTGAGATTTGTATCATTCTACAACGATGGGTGATAATTGTGTTCCACATGGATGGAATGAAACCAGTATGTTACTTCTTATATTACAGATGAGTCTCTCATAATCCCCCCACATTGGGATGCCATGGACAAAGCTCAGCTGAAGGTGGTACCGCTGAACAGCAGCAGCCCGGAATACTCGGAGGTCGCGGGACTTTTTGCACAGACGTGTCAAATGAGAATAATTAAGGTAATAATGAAGGGGGAACTTCCTTCTGTTGAGAAAGACACAATGCCCTCCGCATCACACAGATTTCAAGGATTTTAGCAAACTTTAATGCTTCTGTCACATAGACATTGAGACATGGAGATGACAATGTACTTACTGAAAAGTGAAACCTAAGCTGTAAAAAAAGTTTTTTGATTTTTAGGATGTGATTATTGCCAGGGGCTATAGCCGCTCCCCGTGCCCCCGCCCGGAGAACACATAAGGCATTCACCCATCAACTGTGTTGCAGGAAGGAAAGTTGTATAATTTATGGCCAGTTTTAGACTGTGTATTGTCAGAGAGGTAAGGATGTGGAACTTACTTCCACAATTAGTGGCGTCAGTGGGGAGTGTAGATAAATTAAAAAAAACTTTTAGTAAACACAATGTACGGGGATATGGAAAAATGGTAGTGACCAAAAACACACACACACACACATATAACTGGATGGACTAGTGTCGTTATTCAACCTTACCTTTGCCAGTTGAACACCAAGATTAGTGCACACATATCAATATTCTGTCCAGCAGTTGTGTCAGCAAAAAAAAAAAAAAATCAAGAGCACGGGGACCTCAAACTAACTGGGGGGAAGTTCAAAACTAATCTTAGAAAGTATTATTTTACTGAAAGGGTGGTTGATGATTGGAATAATCTACCAACAGAGGTTGTGAGACAGTCAACAGTAAATGGCTTCAAACATGCTTGGGATAAACATAAATCTATAGTCAGACAAGGTTAATGTAAAAAAAAAATATAAAAAAAAATAAATAAATAAATAAATAAATAAATAAATAAATAAAAAGGGGCAGACTCGATGGACTACTCAGTCTTTTTCTGCCGTCACTTTTCTATGTTTCTATGTTTCTCACTTTTCTATGTTTCTATGTTTCCTCCCAGATTCAGAGGATACAGAACAAGCATTTATATCAAAACTACCAGATTAAGAAGAACAGCATTGATACCAAGAACGGCACCAAGACCAACGAGAAGAGGCTCTTCCATGGCACTGAGAGTGGGACAATAGAGAATATACATTCTAATGGGTTCAACAGAGCCTACGCTGGGAGCAATGGTGAGAAGAGCCCCCCCCCCCCCACACCTCGTTATCCTTCTGTATTCTTCTCAGGTCTAATACAGGAACAGCTAAAGGTCACTCAAATTCAATATTCACCAAAAGGAGCAAAGTGTGTCCAATGTACCACACTGTAAAACACTCCATGATAAATGTATAATGTCACTGCACAGATGGGGCCGCACAGTCTGTGACTTATTGATCAGTGCTGTGGGGTTTCTGGGTTCAATTAAAATTTCTGAATATCTATCTATCTATAAGTAGTTTGGATAAGCCAGTGGCCAGATATGGGTCTGTGGCATTCCTCCAGCTGTGCCTGTCTGCGCATATTGGCACTATATGTCCATTAATGTATACTGTAAGCAGGTAAATATGTGGCATTTTGCAGAGTAGAGTAGGGACTGGCCAGAGAGGGATCTCTTTGATGTAGGTAGCTGGCTTGAACATGTACTCCCCTTTAGCACCTCATGAATTATATTTGTAGCACCCCCTGATCCCTGGAGACATGGTGGCACCCCCAGAAACAGGAGGGGCTAATGTTTCACCTCAGAGCTGATCCAAGTTGGTGTTGGGAGGAGGGGGAGGGGGTCTGGAAAGAATTGGGCCCAGTCACTTTAACATGAAATAAAGTAGGTTTATTACTCAGAAAACCATTGGAACTCCAATATTTCACTATTGTACAGGAAAGGGGCCTTTAAGTCAAATCTGACACTTCTGTGTTTAGAAGCCTTCTGTAGACAACGTGCTCAGCAACCATCTTTCTTTGGAGAGACTACCAGCACCCACTGGGACTCCATCCTATTTCCAATCTTATGCAGGAGAGTCAACCAGCCTCTTTCAGACTCCATCCTGCTTCCAGACAGGGCCAGCTTTCAAATCCAGACATTTACAGGCCTCTTCAGGCAGGCAAGCCTAAATAAGCAGTCCCAGAACATGCACCCTCCCCAGGCTGCAGCCTGGGGGGAAAAGCTTGAATCAGTTCACCCCAAACATTTATACTAAGAATTGAACGGACAACTAGCCCAGACATAGGAGCATGCTGAACAAACACAGACTACAAATTGGCATTGGTTAACCGCAGCCATGCAGACTAAATTTAGCAAGACTCTCCTGCTTATGGCAGGGTGGCTACATTCACCCCTCCCCCCTGCCCATTTAGACTATGTCCCAGAGTCTACTATACTCTCAAACCTGAGAGTGACCATCTGCAGTGACAATGGGATGGGAAGGGGTAAAGGAGGAAAGATACATTTTTACAATTTCAAGAAAATAAAGAAACATGAGCAGCATAGTATTACACAGACATAATGCAATGTTTCCTGACTAATACATCATTGCAAAGCAAGCACCACCCTTCTTGCTTGAAGATCTCTCCACCTTCAGAGGGAACAAAAGACAACAACAGCAGCATAGAAATATGGTTGAAGGCCAGGGTTGCCAACCGCCTGTATTTTTATGGACAGTTTGTGAAAAAAAAACACCCTGATTTCCCTCATCCGTAAAAGTCTGTGGATGGAAGAAATTGTCTGTAAATATACGGTGGCAAGCTGCAGCTGTCAGGTCAGCCTGTTACTTCCTCATAATGCAAAGCAGGGTTCCCTGCTTGAAGAGGACGGAGATTGTATCTGCTCTGCCTCTCTTCCCATCTTAAACTGCTGGCTGCTGGAGGGCAGAGAGCTCGGGGGTAGAGGAAGAAGCCCAGAGTTCTCCTGATCACTGGTGTGGGATGTCTGGGCACTGGAAGTGGGTGAGGAGTGGGCACACTTTATTAGAAGGGCACCATGAACTCCAAAGGAAGGGCTGTCTCCTTGGAGGACAGAGGTAAATGCCTATGGTTGGTGAACCATCCCATGGTCCCAGTGTCAATTAACAGTAATACACAGCGAGGAGATTGTACATGCAGTGCTCCAATAGTGTAGGCGCATTTTTCTAGTGGGGTTTTGCTAGGAGAGGTAAAATTTAGTCAGGCCTGAGTGGAAGAGCAGGCCTGAATGTTTTGATCTGGACCGGGAGGAGTAGCTTAGTGAGGATTGAGTTGATTCAACAGATGAGGTCACCAGAACATCCCCCTTCTTTTCTAGAAACCTGGAGGTAGGTTTCTGATCAGAAAGCTGGGAGATAGGTGGAGCCCTGACCAATCCCTAAGCAGGACTGGCAGGGGGCAGGCCTCCTTAAATACTCTGAGTCAGCCAATCTGGGAGGAGAGTGTCAGGTGGAAGTCTGGAGATGTAGCAGAGGCGCTGTGGAGGCCTCTACCCGGGTGACCAGCCAGGAGTGGAGCTGATTTCTGGAGTCGCACAAGGAAACAGGAGAACAGCGGAGGTGCTACACAGTGAGAGACTTTAAAGTGATCCACCGGTGCGGTGAGTGACAGACCCTGGGAGCTGGAAGAGAAAGTGCTGAAGCAGGCTGGGAGAGGAATAGAGGACACTCTGTGGGAGCCTTGGGAGCCAGTTAGGGGAAGGAGTGTCACTTAGGAAAAGCAGGTCGGTGGGACCTCCAAGGATGGGCTGGGAGTTGTAGTCCATCAAAGGCCCGGCTAGCACTCAAGTACTTTGCTACACATCCAGGGGTTCGTGATCCCTGGCCTGTAATGGGTGGTCCTGAGGTCCTGCTGATAGATACTGTTTATATTCTGTATTTTATTTTCTGACTTATGATGAATACTTTTCTTTCTCTCTCTCTATGAGTACAGCTGCGTTGTTGGGAAGAGGAACGTATTTTGCTGCTGAAGCCATTTACTCTGCGGATGACACATACTCCAAACCGGATAAAAATGGATACAAGTACATGTACCTGGCCCGCGTCGCCACCGGTATATACTGTGTTGGGAATAGCGCGATGATCGCACCTCCAGCCAAGAGCCCATCAAACCCCACCGACCTGTACGACAGCGCCACAGATAACGCATCAGCACCCTCGGTGTTCGTGATATTCAATGATATCCAGGCCTATCCAGAATACCTCATCACCTTCACCAAGTACATCAAGTAACCTCAGACAGCACAACACTTGGGGAAGTGTCAAGACTCTTGGAAGACTTCCTGCACAGCTTGCAACATCACCTGATGTTCTGTTCCTCATGGCACCCACCTTTTTTGTGGCCTGCACCAAATTCACACTAAGTAACTTTTGGCTTCTTTAAAAGCAACTTGTATCATCAAGCACACCCCGCCTACAGACCCCCACAACCACCGGTTGAGGCCCGTGTCCCTATCAACAAGGGGCAAGGAGCTTTGATGTGAGGGGCAGAGCCCCCCCCCCCAAGCACCCACCCCCCCATGTTGAGGGCATGTGGCCTTGTTATGGTTCAGGAGGGGGGGTGCTCGCTCACCCCCCCCCCTTCCTGACCTGCTGGGCTGCATGCTTGGAAAGGGATCTGGTATGGATCTTAAGGGGGACCCCACACCGTTTTTTTAAACATTTTTCTATTGCCGGGCCATGCCGGCATTCTTTCTTTTTCATCCATCTGTCAGTGGGGAAGCACGCTGACAGACGATGAGTCATCGGTTGTCAAGGACGCGGGCGGCTGCCTTCCAGGCCCACTGCTTACTAACCAGCTATTCTTCACACAGAATTTGAAGTGGTCGCAGAGCGAAAAAATGTGCTTAGTTTAGTTTAGTTTCGATTCGTTATTTACATAAATTCGTTTAGTTAGATTTGTTTAATTCGTTTTCAGAATTTGTTTTGTTTATTTGTTTTCAAATGAATTGGAAAAGTTTTCGAATCAATTTCGAATAGTTTTCGAATTCAAATAGTTTTTAAATTCTAATCGTTTTCGAATTTGAGCAGTTTTTGAATTTAAATCGTTTTCTAATTTCCAAGGAGAATGGGGTGGAATGGAAAGTGGAGGAATAAAAGGGAAAAAGATAGAATACAATAGAGGGCAATATAAGAGAAAATGAAAGAATATAATGTGGGGGAGGGGAACAGAGCTGTTGTATTCTATCCTTTTGTTTTCTGTTATATTCCTTTCTAGACTATTGTTTTTGTTTCTGTTCTGTTCCTTTGTTCTCAATTCTATTTTGTTCTCTTTGGAAATTGGAACAGTATTCAAATTCGACATCTTTTTGAATTCTAATTTGAAAACTATTCAAATATGTAAACTTTTCAAAATCGAATTTGAAACTATTCGAACTCGAAAAGTATTTGAAAATGAATTGAATTCGTATTTCGTCCAAATTTTTTTTTCGTTATTTCGGATTCGTTTAAATTCGGCACTACTGCAATTCGGAAATTTGGGTACAACCGAATTTCCGAAAAAATGAAAATTTGTCCAAATTTTAATTAGGAACGAAACAAACCGCACATGTCTAGAATTTTAATCGTTCTGAAAAGTTGGAATTCATTAGAAAATGAACAAACAAAGCAAATTTTAAAGAAAACAAAAAAGATTTACATAAAACTAAATGAAACGAAATGGATTCCGAAACCAAACCAAACGAATCCCATAATGAAATGAAATTAGTAACATAATGAATCTATCCGAAACTAAGCAAATTTTTCCTTTCTGTAAATATCAATAAATCGATTGCAATACCAACATTCCCAAACCCTGTTGCATGCCCCTGAAGTCCTCCTTCCGCTTCATATGGCCAATGTCATCCCTTTCATATATTTCGGAATTAGACAAGGCCCCACGTTGCATTCTCTATTCTCTTTACATTATCACCTGCTTTTGTCTAGGATTCGGATTATGCTCAGGTTCTGGACTGCCTACCCCATCTCGTTTTTGGGCTATCAAAATGAATGCTCTTCCCATCCTTCTGTGCAGTTTAGGACCCTCCCTATTCGGCTACCAAAATCATAGTAGGACTCTTTTCAGATGGAGGTTAATATTTCCATGGGCTATTTCTCGGCCCTGTTTTTCTAGATAGACCTTATATTGTTCTCAACACAGGGGAGGTTTGGGCCTCCCTTATATTTGGCTCTATTATGTAGCTGCAGGGTTCTCCCAATTGGCCCAGCGGAACATTTTAGTCTCTAGGGTTCCATGGGTACATTTTGGGAAAAAATGGAGTTGGCAGCGCAAACACGGGAGTAAGGGTTGGGGAAGCCCGGACAGATTGAAGCTGCGGGCTCTTGGGGGGGGGGCCCTCGGTTTGTCCCCCGGTGGTTGGGCAGGTTGAGGGATGGTCAAGTGACCTGGAGGAACAGAAGGCAATGTTCAACAAGTTTATATGTACAAAGGTATGTACACAAGTCCGTGCGTACAAACGTCCTGGTATAGTCTATTGATGGGAAGGTGGAAATCACTGTGACACTGGTAGGCTGCACCACTAAGAAGTAACCGGACTCCTGTGGGTAACAAAGAACAAGAAAGGTGCGCCTCTAAGTGCCGTAGTGTATAAAACAAATTTATTGAACAAGATTAAAACTACTCACAATGGTAGCAGACAGGTTCGCATTGCAGTGTCAGCCACTGCTGGCTATGGTTGTCCTTGGTCTGTCTGGAATCGCTGCTGGGGTGAGGTCCTGGTCTGCCTGGTGGTGGTGGGCTGGGGGGGGGCGGCGTCGGTGGTTCCCGGCGTCTCCTCCTCTGGCTCCGGTGGATTTTGGCGCGAACGACCGTTCGGGCGTCCGTTCGGTCCGTGCAGGGCAGATGCAGGTGGTCCTCTTCGTCCAATGGGCAGCTGGAAACGGCGACGCGTTGCGGGGCTACGCCCCTTCTTCAGGCCGTGGGATTTTTTGGGAGTCCATTTCACCCTATTTTTTGCCAGGAGTATTATGGTCCACCTCCCTTACACTTTGGCAGCTCTATAAACAAAGATTCAATTTTATCTCCTCTACCCCACCTCAAGCCTCATTTCTGAAGAATCCTGCTTTTCCCCACTGGAATTCTAGACCTTCAGATTTTTCTCGGTGGATTTCTCAAAAGCTAATTTTTTTGGTCTGACTTTCAGGCTAATTCCACTCTTGTATCCTTTCCAGCTTTCCGGGATACTGGACAAATTCCGCAGCTCGAACAATTCTGATACCTACAGATCTGCTACTTTTTACCTGGCACTACGCCCTGACTCAACGTTCACCCCCTTCCTTATTTGAAAAAAACTCTAGAAACAAAAGCCTTATCTCTGATCTTTATAACTTCATGATTGGTGCCTATTCCCCAGATAGATTGACACATATGTCTAAAGCCTCGTACACACGGTGTGATGGTCGTACGACCAAACGGCCCAAATCGTATGTTGGCTGATGTATCTCGTGTACTGACGTGCGCTAAGCGATCGTACAACCAAGCCGTACGTAGTGACATGTTACGAGCGTATAAAGAGGAAGTTCTGGCGCATGTAATTTGTGAATTAGGAACGTAGGTTTACACGAACTGACACTTCCGGGCGTGCCTGACTTCTGAGCATGCGTGTTTTGCACAGTACAACTTGTTGGACCAACTTCTCTGTACACACGGTACAACAGTCATAAGACCGCTTGTTGGTACAACCAAAGTTTTCTAATCTGCTCATCCAACTTCCGTTGTACGACCATCGTACGCCAGCTGTTCTAATCACGCGTACTAACGGTCGGATGATCGTACAACCGTTTTCGTACGACCATTTTCATACGACTGTCGCACCGTGTGTACGGGGCTTTAATGGGAGGAGGACTGTGGTTCCTCATTTTCTGGAGGACTGTTTGACCTACCCTCAAAAGTGCACTTGGTCCCTTACTGTTAGGGAGACAGCTATTCGATTGTTAACCAGATGATATTCAACCCTGGTCAAGCTACACAATGTGTACCCTACTGTTCCTCCCACGCGTCCTCTGCCTGGGACCCTCGCATATTTTGGTCTTGTGGCAAGGTGCAATATGTTTGGCAGAAAAAGCAATCCTTTTCAGCCACCCTGGTGGGTAGCCTGGTCTCACTAACCATCATGGCACGGTACCCATTGCTCCCCCCCCCCCTTCCTGGAGTTACCCATGTCCAAGAAAAACTGATCCATAGGCTATGTGCCGCAATTCAATGGGTGATTGCACTCCTTTGGCTGTCCCTGGGCATACCCTTCCCGCAGATTAAATCTAAAGTTGAGGCAATTATGATCATGGAGAAATTATTTCACATCCTACATAATTCGAAGATAGATGGGGTCCTTCGACACACCATAAACACCTTCACCCCTAAACCATTTTTCCCTTCTCAGTCTCCTTGGGCCAGGGAACGCCTTTAGCTACATGTAATTTTGTTTTGCATAATTTCCTGGTTTCTAAATTCTGTATTTAGAACCAGTCGACAGAGGGATTGTCATTCCCTGGTTCACGTGAAAACTCCCATCC
>BLSH010219255.1:405742-425480 GCA_018402905.1 Glandirana rugosa | reverse complement strand
GTATTTAGAACCAGGGCTGGCCCAAGACATTGTGCGGCCTGGGTCCAAGAATGAAATGCTGCCCCCCCCCCCAAAAAAAAGAATGACACCCACCAAAAGGCCCCCACATCCATTATTTTATATCATGATAATTAAAACTAAAATGAAATTTATCAGGAAGTCAGATTTACATACAAGAGCACCTTGTCTATATGCAAAATTATATGACATCCCATTATGTTCAATTCCAAGGGTACGATAGGGGCAGGCTAGGGAAGTATATGGACAGGCTAGGGCAGTATAGGGGCGGGCTAGGGTAGTATAGGGGCAGACGGAGTGGCCCGAGGGGCAGTTGTCGTCCTGACACAAAACTACTGGAAAAAATTGGTCATCAATATGCTGGGTAAATAGAAGAGAAGGAGAGGCGGCCGTGGTTCTATTTGCTGCCCCTCTCAAAGTGCTGCCTGGGTCCAATGGTCCCACTGGGACCCTTAATATGGCCGGCCCTGTGTAGAACTATGTTGACATTTTGTTCCTTTTATTGTATTATTGCTGTCATATGTCACACCTGATATGTTCCATGTGTTGGTTTGTTTGTGCATACTGCATGCTCCATTGCAAGTGTCAAGGTCACTTAAGGCCTGTACACGGTACAACGGTTGTACTACAGCTTGTTGTACAATCATCCGACCTGTTAGTACGCGCAATTACAACAGCCGATGTGCGGTGGTCATACAACAGAAGTTGCATGAGCAGACTAGAAAACTCTGGTTGTACAAGCAGTCGTACGATCGTTGTACCGCGTGTACAGAGAAGTTGGGCCAACAAAGCTGTGCTGTGCAAAACACGCATGCTCAGAAGTCAGGAACGCCCGGAAGTGTCCGTTCTGGGAAACCGACGCTCCTAATTGACAAATCACATTCACCTGAACTTCCTCTTTATACGCTCGTAGCGCGTCACCACGTTCGGCTTTGTTGTGCGATTACTTGACTCCTGTCGGTACGCTAGACACAACAGCCAACGGCTGATTTTGGGCAAAAGTTGAACGTGCGGTCCTACGACCGTCGCACCGTGAGTACGAAGCATTACTTGTTCCACTTTTATATATTTTGTTATAGATATGCTGATATCTCTGGGTTTTTTTCCTCGTAATCTTTAATAAAGAAAGCAAACAAAAAAAAAAGTTGGTCTGATTAATAAGAAATGTGTTGTTATGGCTGGAGGCTCTTCCAATGTGATGTACAGCAAGTCCTGCACAGATCTATATACATGAATGTACAAAAATGCCCCCACTATACCCTGGTTGGGCATTAACATATTTACTTCTAAATTGTAATTGTAGTAACTTTTTGTTACTAATTTGTAAATCATTATTAGTTTATTTTTTTGCCGTTTTTATTTATTTTTATTTATCTTGGAAAGATGAGATTAACCACTCGCCGACCGCCTATTTACTGCAGCAGGTCGGCTCTATTGCACTAAATCGTGTACCTGTACGTCATTTAGTGCAATAGCCACTGGGTGGCGTGCGTGCGCCAATGAGGCGCCTATTGGACACAGGGGACGCCAATCAGCGGGTCCAGCTGGCCATCTGCGATCGTTCCCTAGAGAGGCAGAACGGTGCTCTATGTAAACAGGCAGATCGCTGTTCTGACAGGGAAGAAAATGGAGATCTTGTGTTTTTGCTAAGCAGGAACTCTGTCTTCATCCAGTCAGTCCATCCCCCACACAGTTAGCAAGCACCAGCTAGGAGCACACTTAAAGCGGTTGTCTACCCTTTTTGTTTACTTTTACCTACAGGTAAGCCTAGAATAAGGCTTACCTGTAGGTAAAATGAATATCTTCTAAACCTGTATGGTTTAGAAGATATTCCCTTTCTAATGTAATAAATCGTTACGGCGCATGCGCCGTGTATGTTCCGGCGCATGCGCCATATATGTCTCGGCAAAAGCCGGCATTTGTTCCGGACCCTGCCGGGGAAAACGAGCCCCGCGCGGGAGTGACGTCTCACGGCTCCGGCCAGTCACAGCGCCGGAAGCAAGATCCGGGTGAAGATGTCCGCTGCCACTGAGGGGACCAAGCGGCTCGGTCGGATCTTCGTTCAAGGTGAGTATTTCATAATGAGCTAGTATGCGTTGCATACTAGCTCATTATGCTATTATCTTGCAGGTTTTTATTTAAAAAAAATAAAAAATTTTGAGTAGACAACCGCTTTAACCCTTTGATCGCCCCTGATGTTAACCCCTTCCCAGCCAGTGTCATTAGTACAGTGACTGTGTGTATTTATAGCACTGATCACTGTATTGCTGTCTCTGGTTGCCAGTGACGTGTCCCGGAGGATTGCAGGGAGGGAGGGGTCGTCTAGGCGGCGACCAAACCAGACCAGGAAGTGGGAGTTAGGTACCTGTGTATACTAGGTACCCACTCCCCCCCCAAAAAAATGACATCTAAATTGTGGCATGCCAGGGGGTGAGGAGCACTTTTGGGTGGAACTTCAGCCCTGGAAGGATTTGTCCCCTTCCTGACCAGAGCACTTTTTGCGATTCAGCACTGCGTTGCTTTAATTGGCAATTGCGCGGTCGTGGACCAAAATAAAATTGCTGTCCTTTTTTTTCCCACAAAAATAGCTTTTGGTGCTATTTGATCACCCCTGCGGTTTTTATTTTTTGCTCTATTAACAAAAAAATAGCGACAATTATGAAAAAATATACAACAATATTTTTTACTTTTTACTATAATAAATATCCAAAAAATATATAAAAAAAACGAATTTATTCATCAGTTTAAGCCGATCTTCTACATATTTGTGGTAAAAAAAAAAAAATTGCAAACGGTGTATATTGATTGCTATGCGCAAAAGTTGCTTTGTTTGCAAACCATGAGAATTCATTTTTGGCGTTTTTTACTATTTTTTTTTTCTAATGGCGGTGATCTGCGATTTTTATCAGGATTGCGATATTGCGGCGGACATGTCAGACATTTTGACACTTTTTTTTAGGACTACTGACATTTATACAGTGATCAGAGGTAAAAATAGCCACTGATTACTGTATAAATATCACTGGCAGGGGGCAATCTAGGGGTTAAATGTGTTCCCTGGGCGTGTTCTAACTGTGTGGGGTCTGGGCTGGCAGGGGCATGACAGATCTCATTGATCCCGATTACAGGATTCAGTAGATCACTGTCATGCTACCTGTCAGAACGGGGAACCGCCGTGTTTTCCCCGCTTTCCTTCTGTGACAGGCGTTCGTGGGTCGCTGGCGGACATCGAGTCTGCCCGACCCACGGCCACACTCAGGGAACATGCGGCGGGCACGAGAGCGGTGATTCGCGCTACGCTGCCACTGTGCTGCAGTAAATGTATGCGAGCTGGTCGTTAACCATTTGTCAACCGCCGACTGACGCCGACAAAGTGGCTCGATATCGCAAACCGCCGTCATATGATGGCGGCTGTGAGATCCCGCGCTGTGAGCGCGTGCGCGCTGCCGCAGGTGTGCTCACTGTGTTCTGGGGGGCGCCGGGGAGCAGGTAGGGCGGACTCGATCACTGCCGGCTACACGCGATGGCCCCCCCACAGTGAAAGAACGGTCCATGTGTGTAAACACGGATCTCCGTTCTCATAGAGGGGGAAGGGCTGTGATTACAGGCTTCCTGTATATGGAAGCTGTGATCACTCCTCTCCCCCTGCCAGCCCAGCCCCCATACAGTTAGAACACACTGAGGGAACACAGTTAACCCTTAGAGCGCCCCCTCCAGGTTAACCCCTTCACTGCCAATGGCATTTCACAGTAATCACTGCATTTTTATAGCACTGATCGCTGTATAAATGCCAATGGCCCCAAAAAAGTGTCAAAATGGTCCGACATGTCCGCCGCAATATCGCAGTACCGCTAAAAATCACAGATCGCCGCCATTACTAATAAAACATTAAAAAAAATAAGAACCCCATAAATTCATTCTCATCATCCGTAAACGCGGCAACTTTTGCACAAACCAATCAATAAACGCAGATTGCGATTTTTTTTTACCAAAAACGATGAAAAAAAATGTTTTTTTATATATTTTTTTGGATTTGTATTACCACCAAAAGAAAGCTCTATTTGTGGGGAAAAAAGGACGCAAATTTCGTTTGGGTAAAACGTTGCACGACCGCGCAATTGTCAGTTAAAGGGACGCAGTGCCGAATCGCAAAAAGTGCTCTGGTCCTAAAGTGGGAAATCCTTCCGGGGCTGAAGGGGTTAAACACAATACCTGACTGCACTAAATCAACCCACCACCTGTACCCACTAGTATAGTGACCAGAGTCCTGAATATAGATGGAGCTCTTAAGAATTTGGCTTTAAGGCGTTGCACTTGTTGATCTTCTTGAGTGGAGTGAAACATCCAAAGAGGTTTGGTAAGCAGCAGAACTCTGATGCTATTGGTGGTTTTCAGCGAAATCAGGCAAATATTATCACTGCCAGGCAGAGAGTAACAACATCATAGTTCTGTGTTCAGGCTTAAAGAAGTTGTAAAGGCAGAAGGTGCAATCCATGCATTAAGATAAAAACAACCTTCTGTGCGTAGCAGCCCCCCTCAACCCCCTAATACTTACCTGAGCCCCTTCTCTCCCAAACAATGTCCACGATCCCCTCAACCGTCCAGGACACTCCTCTTGATTGGCTGAGACACAGCACCAGTGCCATTGGCTCCCTCGGCTGTCAATCAGAGACAGTCAGCCAATCAGGGGAGAGGGGGGCAGGGCTGGGTCAGGGCTCTGTGTCTGAATGGATACACTGAGCTGTGACTCGGCTCGGGTGCCCCCATAGAGAGCTGCTGGTGAGGGGGCACTGGATAGGAGGAGGGGCCAGGAGCAGAGAAGAGGGACCCAAGAAGAGGAGGATCCGGGCTGATCTGTGCAAATCCAACTGCTCAGAGGAGGTAGGTATAACATATTGTTTTGTTTTTTTAATGAGCCTTTATAATCACTTTAAGGAGGGTTGGGCAAAAGACCTCTCATCAAGTCCTGTATCCAGAGGCCCAGATAGGAAATACTGAGAAACCAATTGTCACGACACCTGGGGTCAGGTGACAGGTGCGAACCGCTGGAGTGTGAATCGCACCGAGGGTTGTGAAGCATACCACTAAGGTTGTGGACCTATGGCTGACTGCTACTAATGAGTTCTGGCTGATACTGGAGCGCGGACACTGAAACACAGGGAGCTAGTGCATCGGTTTCCCCAGGGCACAGAATCTGAGCCAGTGGGTGTTCACCAAAGCCTCTGGTGGTGAGGATGGATTTGGCTGCCACTGGATCCAGGTCGCGGCCCCCGGGGACCCCTAGCTCACGCTCGGCTGGCTACAGGTGGAAGAGAGGAAGCAGCAGCGCAGGACACAGCAAAGAATAGTCAGAGGTAATAGTAAAGGGTCAGAGCCACAAGCAGACAGGAGAAGCAGAGAACGAGCTGAAGATCAGGGTATCAGGCAGGCAGGGATAGTCAGACAAGCCAAAGATCGGTACACGGAAAAAGACTCAGAGCAAACGATAGGAACAACCACACACAAAGCCAAACACAGACAAATGTTGATCAGCAATGCAGGCTTGCACTGCCAGGTGTTATATCTTATTCCCAATTAGGGCCCGGGTGGAGCCCAGCTGGGGAGGGCCTGCAAAAGCACACAGGTGAGGGAGGCCCGGCCTTTAACTAGACACATGCAACAAGGTAGGAAATAGATAAGACATGCATGTTTACTGTGGTTTCATGACACCGATCCTTGAGTTTGCTCCACTGGCTACCTCCGCACAGAAACACAATGTGCTGATAGGGATGCCTGGGGATGCACCCGGGGTCCTCTCTTAGCTCTGGATGTCCCCCGCCGACCTCATGACTGTAGCAGGAATTATCACACAGGCCTAGGACCCCAGCAGCCTCCTCTCACGTCCAGTCTTTCTCACACCTCATTGTAATTCTCCTCTCCCAGGAAGACTCTAGGGGTAAGATCCCTTATCTCCAGCAATGGCTGCTGGAATCTGCAGTTCCCACTGTATGGATTACAATAAGGCAGCCTGTGTTGAGGACTCCATTTCCCAGAGTTCCTTGCTGCTCCAGCAGTCCTCCCTTGATTGGCCAGCTTCCCTCTGAAACAGCAGAAAGAGCAGAGTGGGCGGTCCTGCCTTTGAATTTCCCTCTGACCCACTCACAGTGAGAGAAAAGGGAGGAGGGGAATCCCTCCCCAGAGACTGACAGGCAGTGTCTTTCCCTTCTGTGAGAGCCCCGGATAGCTTGACAAGGCAGTGAGGATGTGGGGCAGCCGCTACAATAGCATTATTATTATTATACAGGATTTATATAGCGCCAACAGTTTGCGCTTTACATGAGGGCAGACAGTACAATTACAATACAAATCAATACAGGAGGAATCAGAGGGCCCTGCTCATTAGATATTACAATCTAGAAGGGAGGGTCAAGTGATACAAAAGGGTAATAAATGTGGGGGATGAGCTGATGGAGAAAATAAAATTACCGTTAGGTGTAGGTAGGATAGACTTTTCTGAAGAAGAGGGCTTTCAGGGATCAACTTAAAGCGAGCAGAGTAGGAGATAGTTGGACGGATTGGGGTAAGGAGTTCCATAGGATTGGAGAGGCTCTGAAGAAGTCCTGGAGGGGAGCATGGGAGGAGGTGATGAGGGAGCTAGAGAGCTGGAGATCTTGGGAGGAACAAAGGGAACTAATAGGTTGCTATTTTGAGATCAGGTTAGTGATGTAGCTGGGGGCTGAGTTGTGGATGGCTTTGTTAGTAGTTATTGTTTTGAATTTAATTTGTTGGGTGAGTGGAAGTCAGTGGAGGGTTTGGCAGAGAGGAGTATCAGACATGGAGCGGTTGGTAAGGTGGATGAGTCTGGCAGCGGCATTCATGATGGACTGAAGGGGGGATAGCCTGTGTAAAGGTAATCCCGTGGGAAGGGAGTTTCACTGTTCGAGGCGAGAGATGACCAGGGAGTGAACTAGGAGCTTTGTGGTGTCATTGGTTAGGAAGGGGCATATTTTGGAGATGTTGAGAAGGTTGAGGTGGCAAGATTTGGAAAGTGTTTGGATGTGGGGTCGAAAGGATAGCATGCAAAGTATTACAAAATATTCCAACTACATGCACAAGCCAATTATCCTTTCTAGAAAATAAGCATGTACAATATGTATGCAATATGTATACTAAACAGCTATTTAACTTGGATCTTCCATTGGTGGAATTCCATCTTCTCATGGCTCCTTGCTTCTTAGAGTCCAGCACAAAACATCTGTTTCCTCCAAAGTCTCAAAAACAACTCCTTTGTCTCCTCACATGGCCTATTCAAAAGTCCTCCCCTCCCCTAACTTCCCGTACATTATATCTTGTAAGGAGCTTCACTAAAGCCCCATACACACTATTTGATTTTCTGTAGACTTTTGTCCTCAGATTTACCAAAACCATATATGAGGTCAAACCTTAAGAGTTTCAATTTGCATGCAATCAGGCCGGCCCTTACACTACATGGTTTTGGTAAATCTGAAGACAAAAGTCTACAGGAAATCGAATAGTGTGTATGGGGTCAAACTAACCTAACAGGTTTGTTAGCATATCAATAGGGGAAGCTTGGCTTCTAAAACAGCGCATGGTCCTAAAAATTGAACTATTCGCATATCTAAGCTATAAAAATCACCATAAAAAAACAAGCAACACATTCCGCCTCTGGATTTTTATAGCATGATATGTGAAAAACTGGAAAGTTAGCAATTCTCAGCAGCTTTGCAATCTTTGTCCAGGGAAGGGCACGATAAACTCCCTGTATTTTAAATGGTAGGAAAAAATTCCCTTTCAACCCCTGTATGTTTTTGGCGATCAGACTTTTGTCCCTGGATAAGTTGCGCATTCCTTCCAGCAGGGTTAGCAATGTCCTTGGAAGTCTGTGTAACATACTGTAGATCACGGTTCCTCAACCAGGGTTCCTCCAGAGGTTGCTAGGCGTTCCTCGAGCAATGGTCAATTTCTACCTCCAAGATAAATTCCCAATGAATTTAGCCATCTGTAAGGGGGCAATTCTTCCCAATGACCACAAGTGTAAGGAGCATTCTTCCCATTGACCATCACATTAATATATCATCAGTTGTAGATATTTCCAATTTTTAGCAGGGGTTCCCCGAGACCGGAGAATTATTTCAAGGGTTCCTCAGTGTTGAAAAGGTTGAGTAAGGCTGCTGTAGATGGAAAGAAAGTTCCAGGTGAAAGTACCTTGTCCTCCTGGTCATAAGGCAATGGTCAGATTAAAGTCCCCTCCAATTCAGCCACCATCGGGAAATCATTTGCATCTTCCTCATGCTCTCATCTCCTCTTCTTGTCTGCCTCATCCCAGCTGGCCTGGTCATCTGCTCTACCTGCTCCATCTCTCGATTGTTCATTACCTTAAAAGAGTAAAAGACAAAGCAGATTATAGGCTCCTTCCAACTGTGCCAAAACACATAGCTCACTGCTCATATTTATCAATCTGCCCATTTCTAACTTCAAAACTATTGTAGGGTGCCCACTGCTGTCTTGTAACACTTTCATGGAAAGGCATAGATTTCCAGTAGAAAGAATAAACCTGCATCACGCTCCATACTGTCCTGGGAACACAGGTCTGCTGTTATCCAGTGTCACAGCATGGCACTCTCTAGCAACATGCCCCAGTCTACGACAAAAACCTAATGTGAGTGAATTCACCATTCCCATATACTTACATAGTTACATAGTTAGTGAGGCTGTAAAAAGACACAAGTCCATCAAGTCCAACCTATGTGTGTGCCTTTATGTCAGTATTACATTGTATATCCCCCAATGTTGTGGTCCCTTAGGTGTGGATCTAATAATTTTTTTAAATTATCTATACTACCAGCTGAAACCACTGCTTGTGGAAGAGAATTCCACATCCTCACTGCTCTTACCGCAAAGAACCCTCTACGCAGTTTAAAGTTAAACTGCCTTTCTTCTAGTTTTAGTGAATGGCCGTGTGTCTCTGTGTGCTCCCTTGCGTGGAAGAGTTCTGTCCTTATTGTGGGGTCACCAGTACAGTATTTATACATTGAAATCATATCCCCTCTCATCGTCTCTTCTCCAGAGAGAATAAGTTCAGTGCTTGTAATCTTTCCTCATAACTAAGGTCCTCCAATCCCTTAATTAGCTTTGTTGCCCTTCTCTGAACCCTTTCCAGTTCCAGGACATCCTTCCTGAGGACTGGTGCCCAGAACTGGACGGCATACTCCAGGTGCGGCCTCACCAGGGACTTGTATAGTGGGAGAATTATTGATTTATCCCTGGAGTTAATCCCTTTCTTGATGCATGCTAATATTTTGTTAGCTTTGCTTGCAGCAGCTTGGCATTGCTGAGCCTGTTCTCTACTAGGACCCCTGGGTCCTTTTCCATCCTAAATTCCCCCAGAGGCTGTCCCCCTAGTGAGTAGTTTGCGTTCATATTCTTTGTACCCAAATGCATTATTTTATATTTTTCTATGTTAAACCTCATTTGCCACTTATCTGCCCACCCCATTCATTTGTTCAGATCTTCTTGCAAGGTTTCTACATCCTGTGGAGAAATTATTGCCCTGCTTAGCTTGGTATCATCCGCAAATATTGAGATTGAGCTCTTCACCCCGTCCTCCAAATCATTTATGAATAAATTGAAAAGGATTGGTCCAAGGACAGATCCCTGGGGAACCCCACTTTCTACACCAGACCATTCTGAGTGCTCCCCATTTATCCCCACCCTCTGGACTCACCCCGGTAACCAGTTTTCAATCCATGTACTCACCCTTTGATCCATGCCGACAGACTTTAGTTTATACATTAAGGGTTTATGGGGAACTGTATCAAATGCTCTTGCAAAATCCAGATACACCACATCTACAGGCCTTCCTTTATCTAGATGGCAGCTCACCTCCTCATAGAAGGTTAATAGATTGGTTTGGCAAGAATGATTCTTAATGAAACCGTGCTGATTACTGCTAATGACACCGTTCTCATTACAATAATCTTGCATATAATCCCTGATCATCCCCCCCAAGAGCTTGCAAATTATTGATGTTAAGCTATCTGGCCTGTAGTTCCCAGGGATATATCTTGGTCCTTTTTTATATATTGGTGCTACATTGGCTTTTCCCAGCCATTTGCCTCCACCTCTTACGCAAAGTTGGTGTAGGAATCCCATCTATTTCCTCTCTAGGGACCCCCACCTTAAGTGAATCATTCCACATGTGTCTCCTGGAGACCACACACCTTACTTTCCTTTTATCTGACTCAACTTGGCCATCTCTATTTGAGCCGATCAGATTCCCAGCTTCCAGCTTATGAGAAGTAACAGTGGCACATGTCCTACTTTCGCTTACAGCCTAAGGGCCTAGGGCATCATTAAACCTGTTTATTTAGGGTCTGCACACCGCTCATTCAAATCTTCATCTTCTTTGCCTACAGGGGTTTGAACACACTTTGAAGTCACTGCAGGTTTTACTTTGAGTACCCTACTTTCTAAATCCTTTGACTTGCTTGTAGTGTCTTCCTGACATTTGAAGTGTTAGGCTGAATTCACACCTATGCAAATTGGATGCGGGTTTCCCAGGAGATTGGGAGATAGCAAAAGATTGTGACCGGCTCTCTATGGAGCCGGTTCACACACCTCTGCAGCGGATCCGGTGGGGTTTGCACTAAGATGCTATGCGTCTTTTAGACCGTTTCAGGTCCGAATTCAGCCCAAAATTCAGGCTGAAATCGGACCTGAAGTAGTGAACCAGCACGCACTGGACCCCTGCTGTAGGGTTGCCACTTTTTCTTTAAGCCAAACCCAAACACTTTAGCGGCGCACATCAAAAAAATAGTTTTTTATAGCATACACTATAGGATTGTAAGAGACTTGGGACACCTTTGGGTGCTCCAAAGAGAAAAGTAATGTGGCGTGCATAGTGCCCCCTCACCTTCCTATCAGACCCTATTCTGAGCCACATTCCTGCCTAATATTGTGTCCGGGTTTCAGGCAGTCTGAAACCCGGACACATGAGTCAAAACCCGAACTGTCCGGGTGAATCCCGAACAGGTGGCAACCCTACCCTGCTGGGAGCCGCTGCGTGTTCTGGTGTGAACCCAGCCTAAAGAGAGAAACATCTCAGCTTTATGAGTGCTATGAAAGCAAGTAGCCTACTGTGGGAATATGAAGAAGAAGGGAGGAGTCTAAGGCCTAAAGTAACTATGCCCAACATACAGGGAGTCTGGATTAATAACAGACATAAAAATAACAAGTTGCAGTTACACTGCATTGACACTAGATGGCAGCACCAAGACTATAATAAATTCATAATGCATTCTTACGCAATAGTAATGGATACAGGATAATAACTCATACACTAATACCCATTATGCAAATTACAGGCATTCATCACAGTGTATGCAACACCTGGGGGTGAGTAAGTGGGAGAAGCTGCCCAGTTAGAGAGGATGCTGTATGAAAGACTGCTCTGCCTCTGTTAAAAAGCAAGAAAGAGACCCTAACAGTGCTAGTGCTGGTCAGTGCTGGATTTAGACCTTGGGGGCCCCAGTTCCTCTCAACATAGAAATTAAATTGTATGACATATAAAACGTGAATTGAAACGAATGATGAACTGCATTTGTTCTAAAAATATACATTATATTACCAAAAGTATTGGGACACCTGCCTTTACACGCACATGAACTTTAACGGCATCCCATTCTTAGTCCGTAGGGTTCAATATTGAGTTGGCCCACCCTGTTAGAAGACTATGCTGAGGGTTAATTGGATTTGATTGTTGTTTCCTCTAGCCCACAGAGGAGCAGTTCTATTTAAACTTCTTGCTTCCTGTAGCAAGTGCTGTCTGATCTACAGTGTGTGGTGTGTGTTCCTGATCTGCCTGTACTCTGATTACCTGTTCCTATGACCCGGCCTGCCTGACTTTGCTGATTTCCACCTGCACCAACCCCTGGACTGCCTACGACCACCCTCCTGCCTAGCCCTCCTGTACTTCTGATGCCCACCTGTTGACGATCCTGCCTGAACCCGACCATCCATCTGCCTGCTCCTTCTGTACTGCACCGCCAGCCAGCTTCACGACCCGGCCTGTACGAGCACGCTTCTTGTGCACGAGTGCACCTACGGACTTCCTATCAACACCAGTGACCCAGTCCGACCCTCGTGCCATCCTGCACTCCCGAGCCACCTGTCTACTCTACCAGGGGTTCCCAAGTCAGGGTGGTAAGGGAGGTTACCCACTGCATAAGTCAGACTCATCCACCAGCTACGTGACAGTATCAGACAGCCATGTTAGAGTCTGGGCAGGGGTCCTCTCCAAGGAATAAACTCTGTATTTATCTGGCCGGCCTTACTCGGGTGGTGAAGGCTCTGCAGGATGACTACCTGCGACTGGAAAACCAATTCCGGGAGCTCGCCGCACCACCCGCATTGGGGTCCAACCCACTTCCTGATCACACCCTCATCACTTTGCCTACCGAGGGTACCCTTACCCGAACGGTTTGCAGGGGACCGCAAGAGGTTGCGAATTGTACTTCGCTCTTCAGCCCAGCACCTTCTCTTGAGAAGCCACCAAGGTGGGACTGGCCATCTCACTCCTCCGAGACAGACCCCAGGCCTGGGCTCACCGACTTCTGGAAGATAAGTCCCCTGATACCACCACTATAGCAGGCTCCTTCCGGGCCATGGCGCGCCTGTATGATGACCCGCACCAGACCGCCACAGCCGAAGCCGTGCTCCATGCGCTCAAGCAGGGCGGCCGCCCGGTGGAAGATTATGTGGCCGAATTCCGGCGCTGGAGCGCCGACACCACCTGGAACTCCGCTGCCCTCTGCTTCCAGTTCCGGTTGGGCCTGTCCGACTCCCTTAAGGACGAGCTAGCCCGCATAGGGGTTCCCTCAACTTTGAATGCTTTAACGGATCTGGTCATCCAGATTGCCCGCCGACTACGGGAGCACAGATCGGAAAGGCAGGTCACCCACCAGCGTCCAAACCTCACTTCAGAGGAGAGACTGAATCGCAGGGCCCATGACCTGTGCCTATATTGTGGTGCTGCCGGGCACAGGGTGCGGACCTGCCTTGCCAAGTGGCCTAGGAGTCCCTACCCCGTCAAGAGGGAGGTCCTGTCCATGTTCAGCCCGACGGCCCATTTGGCGCTCTCCATCACCCTTCAGCTGCCAGGGGGAGACGTCCCAGTCTGGGCAGTCATAGACTCTGGGGCCTGCAGTTGTTTTATGGACCTGACCAGCACCAGGTTCCTCTCCAGCCGAAGGCACACCAAATGACTGTTCGCTTGGCCGATGAGTCCACCATCAGCTCGGGTACGGTGACTCATGAGACCGTACCCATTCCAGCCAGTACTCCTATTGGTCACTCAGAGATGCTAATACTGGACGCCATTGCTTCCCCGCTGAGTCCTGTCATCCTCGGGCTTCCTTGGCTCCGGGCCCACTGCCCGCAAATTGATTGGGTCACTGGCAACGTGCAATTCCCATCTCCCTATTGCCGTCTCCACTGCTTCCCACAACCTACGGGTCTTGCCCACACGGCACCCTGTCCGGATCCTGATACAGAAACATGCCTGGCAGTCCCTGCACAGTATCACGAGTTCTTAGATGTCTTTAGCAAGAAGGGAGCGGATGCCTTGCCTCCACACCGACCCTATGACTGCACCATCGAGCTACTCCCAGGGGCAGAGGTGCCTTTCGGTAGGATATACCCCCTTTCCAAGCTGGAGCTGGCAGCCCTTAAGGCCTACCTGGAAGACAAGTTAAAGAAGGGGTTTATCCGCCCGTCTATGGATATTCTTTGTTGAAAAGAAGGATAAATCCTTGAGGCCCTGCATCGACTACAGGGATCTCAACAAGATCACTGTTAAGAACCGTTATCCCTTGCCTCTGGTCCCGGAATTATTCCAAAGACTTGGGTCGGCCTCGGTCTTCTCTAAATTGGATCTGAGAGGGGCCTATAACCTCATCCGCATCAGAGAGGGGGATGAGTGGAAGACGGCCTTCCGAACCCGTTTTGGCCACTATGAATATCTAGTCATGCCGTTTGGGCTCTGTAACGCCCCGGCCACCTTTGAGCATCTAGTAAACTACATCTTCCGGGACTTCCTTGATGTATTCGTAGTGGTATACCTGGATGACATCCTCATTTTTTCGTCATCATTGGAAGAGTACTGAGCCGCCTCCGCCAACAGGACCTGTATGCTAAGGCTGAGGAGTGCGCTTTCGAGTGCTCTGACATTCCCTTCCTGGGTTTCATACTCTCCGTGTCCGGTATTACTATGGACCCCCAGAAGGTTTCCGCTATTGTGGAGTGGCCTGCACCTACTGACAGGAAAGCGGTCCAACACTTCGTGGGCTTTGCTAACTTTTACCGGAAGTTCATTAGGGGATTCTCCGCTGTCATTGCCCCTATTACCCAGCTCACGAAGCAGAACACACGCTTCCGTTGGACTCTGAAGAGCAGGCAGCTTTTCAACGACTAAAGCAACTCTTCACCACGGCCCCGGTCCTCAAACATCCGGACCCTACCCTTCCTTACACTCTGGAAGTAGATGCTTCCGAAATGACAGTGGGAGCAGTACTGTCCCAGAGGCAGGGGCCCAAGGCGGCTCTTCATCCCATCGCCTCACAGAAACTAATCCCCCGGAGAGAAACTATGACGTGGGAGATAGAGAGTTGCTGGCTATCAAGTCTGCCCTGCAAGAATGGCGGTATTTGCTGGAGGGAGCTTCTCACCCAGTTCTGGTGTACACAGATCACAAAAATCTGGAGTACTTACGAACCACCAAGAGACTGAGACCCCGCCAGGCCCACTGGGCCCTCTTCTTTTCTCGGTTCCAGCTGCACATTACGTACAGGACTGGCTCGAAAAATGTGAAACCTGACGCCCTCTCCAGGATGTTTCATACCACAGGGGAGACTCCCCCACCGGACACGATCCTCCCGTCCCGGAGTTTCCTATTAACTCAGGAGGACCTCCTCTCACAAATTAGACGGTCCCTGGCCAGGTCCTCTGTCCCTCAAGATTCCAGGCTGACCCAGCATGACAGGTTGTGGTGGTTTGGTTCGAGAGTCTACCTCCCCGAAGAGCAACGCCTGGCAGTCCTTGAGTTATGCCATGATCTCAAACTGGCAGGACACTTTGGGGGTCGTAAGATGGCGGAGCTAGTGGCACGCTCTTTCTGGTGGCCCCAGACCGACAAGGATTGCAAGGAATATGTTAAGGTCTGTCCTACCTGTGCCCGCAACAAGGTCGATCAGACCAAAGCCTGGGGGTTGCTAAACCCATTACCTGTTCTGGAGTGGCCTTGGTCGCATATATCTATGGACTTTATAGTCGAGCTGCCCCCGTCTGCAGGATGTACTACCATCTTTGTGGTCATGGACCGCCTCACCAAAATGGCCCATTTCATCCCCATGAAAGCTCGGTGCCTGTTGTCCAGGACAGGGCTGCTTTCTTGGTGGAGAACAACAGGCTCCTGCGGGAGACATTATTCCGGTCCCAGGAATACAACAAACGGATGTTCGACAGAGGAAGGAGAGGGGAACTGGACCTGCAACCAGGCGACCAAGCTTGGCTCACAACTAAGAACTTAAAATTGGCCTGCCCCTCAAAGAAGCTTGGACCAAAGTTCATTGGCCCTTTCCAAGTCAAGAGAAGAATCAATAGGGTGGCGTATGAGCTGAACCTTCCCCCTTCTCTTCGGGTGCACCCGGTATTTCACGTGTCCCTGCTGAAACCGGTAACCAAGGACTACTTCTCGGGGAGGAGATCGGCTCCACCTGAGCCCATTATAGTGGACGGTGAGGTAGAATACGGTGTCGAGGCAATCCTCGACTGCAGAGTGAGAGGGGGTGTGACACAATTCTTGATCAAGTGGAAGGGGTATGGACCTGAAGAGAGCTCATGGGAGCCCGAAGAACACATCAATGCCAAAGAGTTGATTTGGCTATTCTGGAGGACTCACCCAGATCTAAAGGCCCAACTGGGCACCCGGAGGCTGCCCCTTGGGGGGGGGGGGCAATGTTAGAAGACCATGCTGAGGGTTTAATTGCATTTGTTGTTTCCTTTAGCACACGGAGGAGCAGTTCTATTTAAACTTCCTGCTTCCTGTAGCAAGTGCTGTCTGATCTACGGCGTGTGGTGTGTGTTCCTGATCTGTCTGTACTCTGATTACCTGTTCCTACGACCCGGCCTGCCTGACTTTGCTGATTTTCACCTGCACTGACCCCTGGACTGCCTACGACCACCCTCTTGCCTAGCCCTCCTGTACTTCTGCTGCCCGCCTGTTGACGACCCTGCCTGAACCCGACCATCCATCTGCCTGCTCCTTCTGTAGTGCACCGCCAGCCAGCTTCACGACCCGGCCTGTACGACCACGCTTCTTGTGCACGAGTGCACCTATGGACTTCCTATCAACACCAGTGACCCAGTCCAACCCTCGTGCCATCCTGCACTCCTGAGCCACCTGTCTACTCTAACAGGGGTTCCCAAGTCAGAGTCCTAAGGTAGGTTACCACTGCATAAGTCAGACTCATCCACCAGGTACGTGACACACCCTTTGCAGCTTTAACACTTCTGGGAAGGCTGTCCACAAGGTTTAGGAGTGTGTCTATGGGAATGTTTGACCATTATTCCAGAAACACACTTGTGAGGTCAGGCACTGATGTTGGATGAGAAGACCTGGCTCGCAGTCTCCGCTGTAATTTATGCCAAAGGTGTTCTATCGGGTTGAGGTCAAGACTCTGTGCAGGCCAGTCAAGTTCCTCCATCCCAAACTTGCTCATCCATGTCTTTATGAACCGTGCTTTGTGCACTGGTCCAAATCATTTGGTGGAGGGGGGATTATGGTGTGGGGGTTGTTTTTCAGGGGTTGGGCTTGGCCCTTTAGTTCCAGTGAAGGGAACTCTTAAGGTGTCAGCATACCAAGACATTTTGGACAATTTCATGCTCCCAACTTTGTGGGAAGAGTTTGGGGATGACCCCTTCCTGTTCCAACATGACTGCGCACCACTGCACAAAGCAAGGTCCATAAAGACGTGGATGAGCGAGTTTTCCTCTCTTTTCTTATCAGAGTCCTCAGCAGTGGCAGCCCGTTCATTAGGGGCTACGGGCACCACCCCCCTGGGACAATTAATCTGGCCTGAATGTCCTGGAGTCAGTGGCAGCCGCTCCATAAGGGGAGCCGCCCCCCCATCCATGCGTCTGGCCCCCTGATCTACAAGCAGGGATGCCGGACTATGGATTCCAATGGCGGGGTGTATTTTTTTTGAAGCATGTGATTAGAGCCTGGGGCTCTAATAGGATTCAAAAAAGGGTGCAGTAGGGGCAGAGAGCGCTGCGCCCTGAGCCCACCCATGAATATTCACTATTGTCACACTGATCCTCCTCCTAGGCAATCAAGAAGCTGGTCCTGAGACCCATCACCCCTTCCTATTGGATGCCTAGGAGGAGGAGGGAGGAGACGAACATGCCGTGATGCAGAGACCCGATGGAAGCCGCTGCCCATCACCTGTTGCCCATCCCCCGTAGGGGCGCTACCCGCCTGCGACTTAGATGGGGTAAGTGCAGGGCTGGGTGACCGACCGACAGGGAGGGGGGATGTTGCCGCTGGCCGACCGGGGGGTGGTTGTTTGCTGCTCAAAAAAAAAAACAGCCGCCACTGGTCCACAGTCTACATTCTCCAGCAACTCCCCCACCAACCATAATACATTCTCTGGCAGCTCCCTTCACCATTACCATCTGTTCTACATTCTATGATAGCTCACCTCCCAGCATTCACATTATATTCACCATTGTCTCCCCACCCACACTAAAGCCAGCCATAGTTCAAATCTTGGCCAGTTCACCAGGGACTGGCTAAGATATGAACCATGTATAGGCAGGTTGATCGTACCTAAGTCAATCTATCAATTAACTTGGATACAACCAGCATGCCGGATTTTTACATGCAATTATTGCCAGCATCTATAGCCTCTAGCAGTAATCACTGTGTTCTTCCGGCAGGGATCGGCTCTCATGTCTATTATATATGTAATTACCATACATACACACAGGTGCGGCAATATCTGCACATTACAAGTCGGGGAGGGTGTACTGTCTGAAGTATATTTGAGGTCACCTCAGTTCAGAGAGAATCCAGGTTTCTGAATTTTGTTCGATATCACGGTTCTTCATTTTTATGTTACAAGCCAATAAATGTAAAACACAATGACTGAGAAAACCAAGAGCATTTCACAGTTTGCATTCACTGCTTTGCTCGGCTCTGACACTGAACCCTATGGAGATCCTTGCTGGGCCCCCAGACAGCACATTGGACATCTCCTGTTGATGTCCATGGGTGGCAGATCTGCCTTTCCTCTTCTGAAGACATTCATTGTAATGGCAGGAAATGTGCCGAGGTCCACAGTATACATGAACAGGATACGTCTACAGGATACGTCTACAGGATACGTCTACAGGATACATCTACAGCAGTGTTTTTCAACTCCAGTCCTCAAGGCACACCAACAGGTCATGTTTTCAGGATTTCCCTCAGATGAAACAGCTGTGGTAATTACTAAGGCAGTGAAACTGATCAAATCACCTGTGCAAACTCATGGAAATCCTGAAAACATGACCTGTTGGTGTGCCTTGAGGACTGGAGTTGAAAAACACTGGTCTACAGGATACGTCTACGCCAATGTTTGTAACTCACAGCAGTCACATCTGAAGTATAAAATATTCACATCTATCAGCTGGCTTCAGTAATGACAATGTGCAAACTACAAAACTTCGCTGCACTCCGTTTACTCCAAATGTTCAACACAGAGAACATTCCTGCTTGGGTTTTGTAGCTAAACAGCCAGTTTCTTAGTGATAGCTGAGGACAGTCAGGCAGGATGGATCGTCCCAGGACAGTCAGGCAGGATGGATCGTCCCAGGACAGTCAGGTAGGATGGATCTCCCAGGACAGTCAGGAAGGATGGATCTCCCAGGACAGTCAGGCAGGATGGATCTCCCAGGACAGTCAGGCAGTAGGGATCTCCCAGGACAGTCAGGCAGGATGGATCTCCCAGGACAGTCAGGCAGGATGGATCTCCCAAGACAGTCAGGCAGGATGGATCTCCCAGGACAGTCAGGCAGGATGGATCTCCCAAGACAGTCAGGCAGGATGGATCTCCCAAGAAAGTCAGGCAGGATGGATCATCCCAAGACAGTCAGGCAGGATGGATCTCCCAAGACAGTCAGGCAGGATGGATCTCCCAAGACAGTCAGGCAGGATGGATCTCCCAGGACAGTCAGGCAGGATGGATCTCCCAGGACAGTCAGGCAGGATGGATCTCCCAGGACAGTCAGGCAGGAGAGATCTCCCAGGACAGTCAGGCAGGAGGGATCTCCCAGGACAGTCAAGCAGGATGGATCTCCCAAGACAGTCAGGCAGGATGGATCGTCCCAGGACAGTCAGGCAGGATGGATCTCCCAAGACAGTCAGGCAGGATGGATCTCCCAGGACAGGCAGGCAGGATGGATCTCCCAGGACAGTCAGGCAGGATGGATCTCCCAGGACAGTCAGGCAGGATGGATCTCCCAGGACAGTCAGGCAGCATGGATCTCCCAAGACAGTCAGGCAGGATGGATCTCCCAGGACAGTAAGGCAGGATGGATCTCCCAGGACAGTCAGGCAGGATGGATCGTCCCAGGACAGTCAGGCAGGAGGGATTTTCCCAGGACAGTCAGGCAGGAGGGATCA
>BLSH010219255.1:386861-402333 GCA_018402905.1 Glandirana rugosa | reverse complement strand
ACCCTCTAGGTAGGACGGACTGACAGGACCCTGCTAGGTAGGACGGACTGACAGGACCCTGCTAGGTAGGATGGACTGACAGGACCCTGCTTAGGATGGATCGTCCCAGGACAGTCAGGCAGGATGGATCGTCCCAGGACAGTCAGGAAGGATGGATCTCCCAGGACAGTCAGGCAGGATGGATCGTCCCAGGACAGTCAGGAAGGATGGATCTCCCAGGACAGTCAGGAAGGATGGATCTCCCAGGACAGTCAGGAAGGATGGATCTCCCAGGACAGTCAGGCAGGATGGATCTCCCAGGACAGTCAGGCAGGAGGGATCTCCCAGGACAGTCAGGCAGGATGGATCTCCCAGGACAGTCAGGCAGGATGGATCTCCCAAGACAGTCAGGCAGGATGGATCTCCCAGGACAGTCAGGCAGGATGGATCTTCCCAGGACAGTCAGGCAGGATGGATCTCCTAGGACAGTCAGGAAGGATGGATCATCCCAAGACAGTCAGGAAGGATGGATCTCCCAAGACAGTCAGGAAGGATGGATCATCCCAAGACAGTCAGGAAGGATGGATCTCCCAGGACAGTCAGGCAGGATGGATCTTCCCAGGACAGTCAGGAAGGATGGATCATCCCAAGACAGTCAGGAAGGATGGATCTCCCAGGACAGTCAGGCAGGATGGATCTCCCAGGACAGTCAGGCAGGATGGATCTTCCCAGGACAGTCAGGCAGGATGGATCTCCCAGGACAGTCAGGCAGGATGGATCTTCCCAGGACAGTCAGGAAGGATGGATCTCCCAGGACAGTGAATGAGTTAGGATGAATCATCCCAGGATGCACTTTCCATGTCCCAGGTGATTCAATTTATGTCTAAAAATCATCAAAAATGCACTTTTAACGCTACACAGTCTATTCATCAACGTATTCATAACTCAAGAATCACACATTTCTCTCAGAATTCTGATTTCCACATTATATAACATTAGAAAAATAAATAAACCTTGTGTTAAGGTTCTGTAAATATTGGGTGAAAACCAGTGGCGGCTGGTGAAGTTTTAGGATGGGGGGGGGGGGAAGCCAGGCCCTGCCCTTTCTTTTTGACCCCTCCTATTTATCATAAGCCCCACCCCTTATAGAATCCACCCACGCCGCCCCCTGTATTCCACATATTGTGTCAGGAGTATACAGCTTAGCATCACAGGACAGAGTATACAGCTCAGCATCACAGGTGGGGTATACTGCAGCCAGTAACACAGTATGCAGCCAGTACACAGGTATTGCAGCCAGTACACAGGTATATTCAGCCAGTACAAATGTAGCCAGTGCACAGGTATATTCAGCCAGTACAAATGTAGCCAGTACAAAGGTAGTCAGTGCACAGGTATATTCAGCCAGTACACAGGTAGCCAGTACACAGGTAGCCAGTGCACAGGTATATTCAGCCAGTATACAGGCAGCCAGTACACAGGTAGCCAGTACACAGGTAGATTCAGCCAGTACACAGGTAGCCAGTACACAGGGAGCCAGTACACAGAGAGCCAGTGCACAGGTAGCCAGTACACAGGGAGCCAGTACACAGGGAGCCAGTACACAGGGAGCCAGTGCACAAGTATATTCAGCTAGTGCACAGGGAGCCAGTACACAGGTAGCCAGTACACAGGGAGCCAGTACACAGGGAGCCAGTGCACAAGTATATTCAGCTAGTACACAGGGAGCCAGTACACAGGGAGCCAGTACACAGGTAGTCAGTACACAGGGAGCCAATGCACAGGAAGCCAGTACACAGGGAGCCAGTACACAGGGAGCCAGTGCACAGGTAGCCAGTACACAGTTAGCCAGTGCACAGGTAGTCAGTGCACAGGTATATTCAGCCAGTACACAGGTAGCTGAGAACACAGGTATATTCAGCCAGTACAAATGTAGCCAGTACACAGGTATATTCAGCCATTACACAGGTAGCCAGTACACAGGTATATTCAGCCAGTACTCAGGTAGCCAGTACACAGGTATATTCAGCCAGAACAAAGGTAACCAGTACACAAGTATATTCAGCCAGTACACAGGTAGCCACAGCCAGTACACGGGTAGACAGTACACAAGGAGCCAGTACACAGGGAGCCAGTACACAGGTATATTCAGCCAGTACACAGGTAGCCAGTACACAGGGAGCCAGTGCACAAGTATATTCAGCCAGTACACAGGTAGCCAGTACACAGGTAGCCAGTACACAGGGAGCCAGTGCACAAGTATATTCAGCCAGTACACAGGGAGCCAGTACACAGGTAGCCAGTACACAGGTATATTCAGCCAGTACACAGGGAGCCAGAACACAGGTATATTCAGCCAGTACACAGGTAGCCAGTACAAAGGTATATTCAGCCAGTACAAAGGTAGTCAGTGCTTACAGACAGGCTTACATCTGTATGTGACATCACAAGAAGAGATGTCACATACAGACAGGAAGTTCCGGGTGAGAGGTGAATCTGGAGCAAGTAGAGAAGAGACATTGCTGGAAGTGGCAGTAGAGGAGCCGCCCATTTCGTAGCACATATATACTTGGATTTCTTACGTTAAGCCACGCCCTTGATAAAGTCATTGATGACGAAACGCATTGGGAGGAGTTAGGACGCGTGACGTCAGTGCGCATCGGTACGAAGCGGCCATCACTGTGGTTGGAAACCCATCTAGGAATGTTTTTATTGCTCTGATATTGTCTCACCCATGTAAGTGAGCTACTTTTATTCGATAAATTTTGGCTTTGCATACTGCTCTATGTTGGGATTTCGTTTTATATGGAGTACCATTGGCGGTGATATACCGGAGGAACAGAGGAGGTGAAGACGGTCGGGTTACGACAGTTGGTGACACCATTCCCTGTGTGGAGTTTGTCATGGGCGTTTTTGACCTCCGTAATAGAGGTCCTTTATTACTGGCAAGGACCAGTGTGTGAGGGTGACGGTGGCGACCACACGAGCACTGTATTGGGATTGTTACACCTGATCTGGTTTCCGCACTCCCCCCCCCCCCCTTTCTTCCTCTTTGGTTTTAGAAGACTTTCTGGTGATGTGTGACAACTTTTACCAGTTGGATCATATAGACTATGGACAATCTTTAGAAACTGTTTGAGCGATGCACCATTTTTTTTCCTTTTTATCTGTTTAGTTCAATAATTTGTGTATAGCTGCTATTTTATATGTGTTTTCATTTTCTTAGTGCAGTTGCTCCATCAAAATGTATTGTGTATTGGTAGTTAATCACTGCTGGGATTTTTATTTTCTGCTAAACAAACAAAAAAAAACAAAAATTTTGGAAAAAAAAAAACAGTTTTCGTAGACTGTTATACAATTTTGCAAACAGGTAGCTTTTCTGCTTCATTGATGTGCGCTGATGAGGCTGCACTGATAGGCACTGATAAGGCGGCAGTGATGGGCACAGATAGGCGGCACTGATGCACACTGATAAGGCGGCACTGATGAGGTGGCACTGATGGGTGGCACTAATGGGCAGCACTGAAGGGCACTGATAGGTGCCACCAATAGGTAGCACTGATAGGTGGCACTTATGTGCACTGATAGGCAGCACTGATGATGAGGCGTTGATGGGCACTGATTGGCAGCACTGATCGGCGCTGATAGGTGGCACTGGTGGGCATTGATAGGTGGCACTGGTGGGCACTGGTAGGTGGTGCTGGAGGGCACTGATAGGCAGCACTGATTTGCACTGGTAGGTGGCACTGATGAGCACAGATGAGGCGGCAGTTGCTCTCTGTGTTCGTTACCGATGTCCCTCTGACAAAAGCTGGTTTTTGGCTACCAGCATGAGGAAAAAAAATAACCGATTACCAGCTTTGTTTACATCATGTGATTAGCTGTGATTGGCTGACAGCTGATCACGTGGTAAGGGGTCAGGATCGGCCTTTTACTTTGATCTGTGATCAGCCGAGTCTCATTGACCCACTGATTACAGAGCGCGCCGCACGCACCCTGCAAGGTGCAGGCAGCTCATGCACAGGAGGACCTACATGGACACCCTCCCGGCAATTAAGGCCCACGCTGTAGCTATCTTTTGGCTATAATGTGGGCGCGAAGGAGTTAGCAGGTATGTGGGCATGTGGTAGGAGTATGCATGTGTGGTTTTGTTGAGAAGTCTTTTACTACTGTTGTAAAGAATATCCTGCCATCAATGAGTACCTGTGTGAGTAGGGCACAATGACTTTTTTTCCCCACGCCAATGGCTGCTCATGCATGCATGCACTGTACAGTCACCATTTGAGGAGGCCACAATGTTTGCATCAGTGACACAATCCCTGTTGTGTTCCTGCTGGAGCAGACTCTGCGTAGCATTATAGACAGGGCACTCGAGGCAGAGCAGCGGGAGGAAGAGGAGGACTTCCTTTCCTCTCAAGGCCCACTTAATGCAGACATCATTCTTGCAACGCCACACAACAAACAAGAGGAGAGGGAGGAGGATTCTGGGAGTTTTGGAGGCATTGAAGCAGAGGAAGACATACATCAACCCTTAGGCTACACACACACAGGCGTTCTGAAAAACGAGCTGTAAAGCTAGTACCGACGCCAGGAAAAAAGACACGTTAAAAAATAGGTTTTATCAGCGATTTGCACTGCGTCAATGTGCGTTTTTCCGCGCTAGCTTTCTGTGGCGTTTCTCTGCCTCTTTTCAAAATCAATGGTTTCCTACGGAAGCCCATTGATTTGAATAGAAGTCGCACCATAAGTCATGATGATCGGACTTGCGGTGCGACTTGTGTGCTGAGGATCTTGAAGGGGAACCCCTGCAAAAATTTTACAAACATTTGCGTGGGGTTCCCCCCCAAGAGGTACCAAACCCTTCCGTCTGGTATGGATTTTAAAGGGAACCTTCATGCCAAAAAAATGGAATGGGGTCCCCCCAAAATCTTTACCAGACCCTTATCCGAGCATGCAGCCTGGCAGGCCAGGAAAGGGGGTGGGGACAAGCGAGTATGGTCCCCCTCCTCCATACCAGGCCCCATGCCCTCAACATGGGGGGGGGGTGGATGATTTGGAGCAGGGGGGGCACTGCACTCCCCACCCCAAAGCACCTTGTCCCCATGTTGATGAGGACAAGGGCCTTTTCCCAACAACCCTGGCTGTTTGGTTGTCGGGGTCTGCGGGCAGAGCTTATCAGAATCTTGAAGCCCCCTTCAACAAGGGGACACCCAAATCCTGGCCCCCTATCCATTCACCTAAAAAAAAGTGTAAAAAAAAAAAAAACACACTACACAGGTTTTTAAAATTTTTTATTAAATCAGCTCCGGCGTCTTCTCCCCTCTCAGGCTCTTCTCCCTCTCTGACGTCTTCTCTCTTCAGCTCTTTTGTGGGGTCTTCTTTCTTCTGAGGGGTCTTCTATCTCCTGGTCTTTTGTCTGCTCTTCTGCCTTCTGCTCTTTTGCCTGGTCTTCTGTCTTCTCCGCTGTTCTTCTTCCCATGTTGACTTGATGCGATCTCTCGGACTACTGCTGTCTGCGTGCTCTGCATTGACTTATATTGGCATGGGGCGGGGCCACCCGTTGACATCATTCTGAGGCCCCGCCCCTTATGACGTCACTGTCTGAGGCCATGGGTCTGGTACCTTTTGGGGGGGAACCCCACACAATTTTTTTTAATTTTTGCGGGGGGTCCCCTTCAAGATCCTCAGCACACAAGTCCCACTGCAAGTCGGATCATCATGATCCGACTTCTGGTGCGACTTCTATTCAATTCAATGGGCTCCCATAGGGAACCATTGATTTTGAATAGAGGCAGAGAAACGGCTGACAAGGCTAATGCAGTGTATACAACGTTAAGCGCGTTAAACGCGTTTCGATGTACTTGCGATATCTTCCTCAGGGGTATGTGGTCATAGTAAATGTTAAAAACAATGCTCATAGACGTGTAGGACACCCGCACAAGCTGTCTACAGAAAGGTTACGAATAACCATTTAGCTCAACCAGAATTAGCAACGAGTCAGAAATAAAGGAGGTAGAAGATATACTCAGCCATGGACATCAGTGGCTGCTAAGGTATCCATATCAGCATGTAAGACAGAAGGCACGTGCCCAGCTGGTATCACGGTAATGAACTTCAAATTTGCCAACACGCAAAAGAGTGGCAGTTAATGGCCACCCAGAAGTGTGCTATTGGCTAAATCACAAACGATCACAAGGCGAATAGCTGACAAACCGGTATTTATAAAAAAGTACAGGCACCCCAGGAGGGGAGAGAAAACGCCAGCGAAGAGACCCCCCCAATCACAACGTCCAGACCAGCCCAAGCAAAGTCTTGTTTGAAATCACATAGGAGCCTCCATCCATCCTCAGCACAGCCTAGCCAAACTGGACTGGAGAGGTTTTGTAAGGAGGAATGGTCCAAAATCCATTCACCCAGAATCCAGACCCTCATTACAGCTATAGGAAGCGTCTAGAGGCTGTTATTTCTGCTAAAGGAGGCTCTACTAAATATTCATTTGATTTTTCTGTTGGGGTGCCCAAATTTATGCACCTGTCTAATTTCGTTTTGATGCATATTGTGCATTTTCTGTTAATCCAATAAACCTCATTTCCAGCGGCGGCTGGTGTGTGAGGGGCGCTAGGGCGCCTCCTCCCCGCCGGCAAAAGAGGGAAAAAAAAGTCAACCCCGCCCACCTGCAGGTGGCGCCAGTACAATGACTTTCTCTTTTTTTTTTTTTCGGCTCCTTGGCTGTCACATGACAGCCAAGTAGTGAGCCTATTGGTTGGCCATTAAAAGCTATGAGTGTGCGCTGAGCAGGCGCACACTCATAACTTGATTGGCTGCCCTGAGCCTCCACTCAGGGTGATTGGATAATGTTGACATGATGCAATCTCTCGGACTACTGCTGTCTGCGTGCTCTGCATTGACTTATATTGGCATGGGGCGGGGCCACCCGTTGACATCATTCTGAGGCCCCGCCCCTTATGACGTCACTGTCTGAGGCATGTTCCCCTTAAAATCCATACCAGACCAATGGGTCTGGTAACTTTTGGGGGGGGGAACCCCACACAATTTTTTTAAAATTTTTGCGGGGGGTCCCCTTCAAGATCCTCAGCACACAAGTCCCACTGCAAGTCGGATCATCATGATCCGACTTCTGGTGCGACTTCTATTCAATTCAATGGGCTCCCATAGGGAACCATTGATTTTGAATAGAGGCAGAGAAACGGCTGACGAGGCTAATGCAGTGTATACAACGTTAAGCCGCATTTTTGAGCGTTTTGCCGCTGTCAGCGTCAAAACAGCTCTAGCGCTGGAGCCTCGGAACGCGCTGGACCTGGGATTTTTTTGCAGCTTAAAAATGCTGAAACTAAATTAGACAGGTGCATACATTTGTGCACCCTTGTCATTTTGTTGATTTGAATCCCTGTAACTTCTTAGCACTGATTAATTGGAACACACAATTGGCTTGGGGAGCTCATTAAGCCTTGAACTTCATAGACAGGAGCATCCAATCATGAGAAAAGGTATTTAAGGTGGCCAATTGCAAGTTGTTGTTCTCTTTGACTCTCCTCTGAAGAGTGGCAACATGGGGGCCTCAAAACAACTCTCAAATGACCTGAAAACAAAGATTGTTCTACATTATGGTTTAGGGGAAGGCTACAAAAAGTCATGGCAGAGATATAAGCTGTCAGTGTCCCCTGTGAGGAAATGGAAGGCCACAGGCACAGCTCTTGTGGCCAGAAGTGGCAGCCACATAAAATATTGGAGAGGCAAAGGCGAGGGATGGTGAGAACGGTCAAAAACAGCCCACAGACCTCCTACAACATCAACTTGCTGCAGATGGCGTCACTGTGCATCGTTCAATAATTCAGCGCATGGGGGATGGGAAAGAAGCCTTTTCTGCACACCACAAACGGAGTCGCTTGAGGGATGCAAACGCACATTTGGACAAAGATTGAGTTATTTGGCCATAACAAGGGGCGTTAAGCATGGCGGCAAAAGAACACAGCGTTCCAAGAAAAACCCTTGCTACCCACAGTAAAATTTGGTGGAGGTTCCACCATGCTGTGGGGCTGTGTGGCGGTGCCGGTACTGGGAATCTGGTTAAAGTTGAGGGTCGCATGGATTCCACTCAATATCAGCAGATTCCTGAGAATAATGTTGAGGAATCACAAAGTTGAGGTTACGCTGGGGCTGGATATTTCCACAAGACAACGACCCAAAACACTGCTCAGAATCTACTCAGCGTTTATGCAGAGGAAGAAGTCCAATGTTCTGGAATGGCCATCCCACTCCCCAAACCTGAATATCATTGAACATCTGTGGGGGGATTGAAGCGGGGTGTCCATGCTCGGCAACCATCAAACCCAACAGAACTGGACAGAACCAGCATATGATAAACCCCCTATATGGGACTTTAAAGGGAGAACCAACTCAGCAAAAAACAGTCATAAAATGTAACATTTATTTGTAATCTTAACCACTTCAGATCCGCGCTATTGCCGAAGTACGGCTCCAGTGCGGATCTGAAATGCCCGGACGACGTCCATGGACGTCGTCCACTGTGCGCGCTCCTGGCGCGCCCCCTGGAGGCAGCGGCGGCGCGAGCGTGCCCGTGTGTCGGGCGGACTCGATGTCCACCCAGACTCGGCGATCTCTTTTGGGAGCCTCAGAAAGGGGGAACCGCCGTTGTAAACACGGCGGTTCCCCGTTCTGTGACAGGGGACAAGCAGATCTACTGATCCCTGTCACTGGGATCAGTTAGATCTGTTATGTCCCGGCCAGCCCCGCCCCCCCACAGTTAGACACACCCAGGGAACATTTGTTAACCCCTTCACTGCCCCCTGCTGGTTAACCCCTTCACTGCCAATGACATTTATACAGTAATCAGTGGATATTTAAATTTCTGATCGCTGTATGAATGTCATTGGTCCCAAAAATGTGTAAAAAATGTCCGTCATTTCTGCAGCAATATTGCAGTCCCGCTAAAAATCGCAGGTCGCCGCCATTACTAGTAAAAAAAAAAAATAAATAATAAAAACGCCATAAATCAATTCCCAGTTTGTAGATGCGATAACTTTTGCGCAAACCAATGAATATACGCCGATTGCGATTTTTTTTTTACCAAAAATATGTAGAAGAAAATATATCGGCCAAAACTGATGAATAATTTTTTTAATGGATTTGTACTTTAGCAAAAAGTAAAAAATATTGTTCTTTTTTTGCAAAATTGTCGCTCATTTTTTGTTTATAGCGGCGATCAGAAATGGCGCAGAGGCGATCAAATACCACCAAAAGAAAGCTCTATTTGTGGGAAAAAAAGGACGCAAATTTTGTTTGGGTACAACGTTGCACGACCACGCAATTGTCATTCAAATTGCGACAGCGCTGAAAGCCAAAAATTGGTCTGGGCAGGAGGGGGGTTTAAGTGCCCAGTAAGGAAGGGGTTAAAAACATATTCCGTTGTGGCGAGGGACCGTGCCCGACATGGACAATAATGCATACAAAATAAACATGAAATGACCAACATATAATCTTGAATATCACACTACACAAACAAGATTAAAAAAGACCACTCATCTGCCGCACTAAGTAGGCAGAGACGGACCCAACGCGTTTCGATGTAATGCGATATCTTCTTCAGGGGTATATGGTCGTAGTAAATGTTAAAAACAATGCTCATAGACGTGTAGGACACCCGCACAAGCTGTCTACAGGAAGGTTACGAATAACCATTTAGCTCAACCCGAATTAGTAACGAGTCAGAAATAAAGGAGGTAGAAGATATACTCAGCCATGGACATCAGTGGCTGCTAAGGTATCCATATCAGCATGTAAGACAGAAGGCACGTGCCCAGCTGGTATCACGCTAATGAACTTCAAATTTGCCAACACGCAAAAGAGTGGCAGTTAATGGCCACCCAGTAGTGTGCTATTGGCTAAATCACAAACGATCACAAGGCGAATAGCTGGCAAACCGGTATTTATAAAAAAAGTACAGGCACCCCAGGAGGGGAGAGAAAACGCCAGCGAAGAGACCCCCCCCCAATCACAACGTCCAGACCAGCCCAAGCAAAGTCTTGTTTGAGATCACATAGGAGCCTCCATCCATCCGCAGCACAGCCTAGCCAAACGGAACTGGAGAGGTTTTGTAAGGAGGAATGGTCCAAAATCCATTCACCCAGAATCCAGACACTCATTACAGCTATAGGAAGCGTCTAGAGCAGGCATCCTCAAACTACGGCCCTCCAGTTGTTGCAGAACTACACATCCCATGAGGCATTGTAAAACTCTGACATTCACAGACATGACTAGGCATGATGGGAATTGTAGTTCCTGAACAACTGGAGGGCCGTAGTTTCAGGACCCCTGGTCTAGAGGCTGTTATTTCTGCTAAAGGAGGCTCTACTAAATATTCATGTGATTTTTCTGTTGGGGTGCCCAAATTTATGCACCTGTCTAATTTCGTTTTGATGCATAGTGCACATTTTCTGTTAATCCAATAAACCTCATTTCACTACTGGAATATTACTGTGTCCTTAAGTTATTTGATCGATCAAAATGAAATTGCCGATCCAAACACCCAAATATTTATAAATGACAATCATGGAAATTGTCAGGGGTTCCTAAGCTTGTGCATACAACTGTATATTCACTCCTTCTCCTCTTAGACTCCTGTTCCACACTCCTGCACAAACTTGGTTCCAGCCTAGATAGCACACGGGGAAGCCTGCCGTTCTGTTATCAGGACCTCCGGACCTCCCATTACAGGCAGGGACCTCTGGTCCCCAAAGTGTAGCAAAGTACAAATGTGCTAGCTAGTATTGATGGACTACTGCTCCCAGCCCATCCTCTTCCAGGCCCTGCCAGCCCTTGCAGCTGCAATGGCCCTCTCCACTACCCCAGTGACCCCACAGTCCTATGCTGGCTTCTGCATCCTTTCCAGACGGTTTCTCACCCCAATCTGCCCCAGCATGCCTCTCTTCCAGCTTCCCAGGGTGTGTCACTCACCGACACCCCTGACTTGTTGTTCCTCCCAGAGAGATCTCTCTGATAGTTCTCTCTCCTGCTGTCCTCTTCCACACTCTGTGCCTCTCCACCAGGATTTCACTCTCTCCTCCTGGATGCCCTCCCCCCAGACTGGGGGCTCCCCAAGGCCACGACAGCCTCCACACTACTACTCCATCTCCGTCACTTCCACCCGAACTCTCCTCGCTCCACAGGTCAGACCACAGGTATTTAAGGAGTCCTGCCCCCAGCCAATCAAAGTTGGGGATTGGTCAGGGCTCCTTAACATACCTCAGAAATCCTCACCTCCTCTTCCCATCCCCTCTTCCAGAACTTTCTGAACAAGAGGGGAGGAGTAACCAAGGGGTGTTCCTTCCTGCAGTCTCCAGTCCTCCCTGGGCCACTCCCCTGCCCAAAATCAAAACAATCAGGCCTACACAAAAATCTCACACCTTAAGTAGAGGGCGCTACATGAGCGAGACGAATTGTTCCGGCCAATCTACCTTTTTGTTTCTTGTTTTTAATATTACATAATTGCTGATTTTGGTTGCCTGTGTTGGGCTCCTTGTTAACGTTGTCCATCGGTGTAGTAGTCAAGCCCACTTTTGAACCTACCTGGATTTCGAAATACTGTATGTTGTGACTGTAATTCCTCCTTACTCAAGGTTTAGTTTTCTGTATATCTTTCTTCTGCAATAAAACTAACAAAGAAAAAAAGATATTTTTTTTTTACAAACTTTGTTTGCATTGATACATGTCCCCCATGGTGGTACCTGGACCCTCATAACCATTGTATGCCCAATTACTAGGCATGTGCAATTCGTTTCATTCCAAATTTGTTTTTTGACAAATTTTTCGAAATTCTGCAACTCGGACGAATCGGAAATTGCTGAATTCTGGAATTTGAAAATTCAGTAATCCGAAAACCGACAAATCCGAAAATCCGAAAATTCAGAAATTCGGTAATCGGAAAAGCCAAAAATCTGAAATTCGAAAATTCGGAAATCCAGAAATTCAAAAATAAGAAAGAATATTTGAAATAATAACTAACTAATAAATAACTATTAAATTATGGGTATTGGAATTTCCTTGAAAATATGGCTGTTAGTGAACTTAAAATTTATCACTAACAGCCATATTTTCAAGGAAATTACAATACCCATAATTTAATAGTTATTTATTAGTTAGCTATTATTTCAAATGTTCTTTCTTATTTTCGAATTTCTGAATTCCCAATTTTTCGAGTTTTTGGATTTTTTACTTCTGAATTTCCAAATATCGAATTTTGGCATTTTCGAATTGCGGAATTCACGAATTTTCCGAATTGCGAATCCCAAAATTTAGAATTTCCAAATTGTTTTCAAATTCCTGAATTTACGAATTCCAGAATTCCGAAAAAATAGAAAAACGAGCACATTGTTCAGCCATGCACAAGCCTCCCAGTTACCTGCATATAAGCCTTCCAAATGGGCACTTTGGACTTTTCACGTTCGGGTCCCATGGACTTCAATGGGGTTCGTTATTCGGTTCCGAAGTTTTGCGATGTTCAAAGCTTTGCCGCGAACCGAACGGGGGGTCGTGCGGCCCATGTCTAGTTTTTTTATATTATTTTCTGTGTCTCACAATACGTTTTTAATTTCCTCTTTCTTCTTTATCTGTAACTTGAAACTTTGTAAATATAAAACTTCAGAAGAAACAATCTTTGTATTTCCTCTTTCTGAGGATGGAGGAGGATTTTCTGTGCCAATACCTTGCTAAATCCTCCACCTGTCCAATCAGCACTGAGAGAGGAGACCCTCCAATGTACAATATGGGACAACAAATCCCAGCAATCCCTCATGGAAAGTCAATGCAGGTTGTAGGAATGACAGACGTATTCCTGGAACTCCCCGTCAGAGATGGAAAGTCATGTGATCTGCAGCACCAGAAAGTGAAACTCTCCTTGGAGTTCTGTTATCATAAATATTCGATCCTCGCCCAGAAACCACCGACCTCCACCCCCTGCCAGGCTGTGCCACCGCGCCTTCTACTAACCGCCCCGCACTGAATGTCACCATCATGGGGGACAGAAACTACCAGCACCCTGTGGCCCTAACCTGGAGCCAGGGGCCACAAAAACTGAAAAAGCTGAAGAATAAACTGCAGCTGTATTTCGGGAGTAAAAGCAAATCAGACGGAGGAGATTGTGAGATCCGAGACACCGACTGCACCCGGGGGTTCATCCTCATACACTTCAAGGAGGAGACAGGTAGGTACCGGGGTAGGGGTTTTATAATATACTACTAGAAAGGGGCAGGTAAGTACTGAGGACTGGAGGGGGCAGGGGCGGACTGACAACTCATGGGGCCCCCAGGCAATCAGTGGCGGCCCACCCATAGGGGGCACCCAGGCGCCGCCCCCCCCCCCAAGAAAAAAAAAAAAAAAAAAGGCCCCCTTTAAAAAAAAGAAAGAAAAAAAAAGTTTGTTTAAATTAACATAGTGCACTGTGTTGGGGCACCGGACACTATGAGAAGCGTGACGTGAGCCTCGGCGTCACTTTCGGCCATGCGTTGCGGAGAGAAACCGGACTCCAGGCTCCAGCGCGCTCACCGCAAACGCTGCCTCTGCACACTGACAGCCGCTGGCCGCATGCCAATCTCTGCACACTCCTGCCTGCCTATTAGATGGGGTAAGTGCGGGACTTGTCCCGACTTTGTGGGGGGGGGGGGGCACCGCGAGCCCCTATCTGGGACCACATATACCCCTATGTAGTGACTGTACATCCTATCTGGGACCCTGTATACCCCTATCTGGTGATTGTATACCCTATCTGGGACCCTGTATACCCCTATCTGGTGACTGTATACCCTATCTGGGACCCTGTATACCCTATCGGGGACCCCGTATACCCTATCTGGTGACTGTATACCCTATCTGGGACCCTGTATACTCCCATCTGGTGACTGTATACCCTATCTGGGACCCTGTATACCCCTATCTGGTGACTGTATACCCTATCTGGGACCCTGTATACCCTATCGGGGACCCCGTATACCCTATCTGGTGACTGTATACCCTATCTGGGACCCTGTATACCCCTATCTGGTGACTGTATACCCTATCGGGGACCCCGTATACCCTATCTGGGGCTCTGTATACCCCTATCTGGTGACTGTATACCCTCTCTGGGACCCTGTATACCCTATCGGGTGACAGTATACCCTATCTGGGACTCTGTATACTGCTATCTGGGGCTCTGTATACTGATATCTGGTAACTCTGTATACCCCTATCTGGTGACTCTGTATACTCCTATCTGGTGATGCTGTATACCCTATCTCACAGGTGTCAAACTGGCGGCCCTCCAGCTGTTACGGAACTACAAATCCCATGAGGCATTGCAAGGCTGACAATTACAAGCATGACTCCCACAGGCAGAGGCATGATGGGACTTGTAGTTTTGCAACAGCTGGAGGGCCGCCAGTTTGACACCCCTGCCCTATCTGATGATGCTGGGCTGTATACTCCTGACACAAGGGGTGGAAACTATAAGGGGTGGGGCTTGTGAGAAGTGGGAGGGGTCAAAAGGAAGGGGAGGGTCTTGCACCCCCCCATCCTAAAATTTCATTAGCCACCACTGTAGGTAATAGAAGATCATGGGGGCCCCCTGTGTCTCAGTCCACATTTAAGTCACACCTGCACAAAGCCCCACCTACATATTACACTGTCCACATTACATGCGCTTGTCACACAATTTATCTACACTATGTTTAACATAAATGTTTAATAAGTTAATAAAATAAAGAAAAATATACTTACATGCAACTACTTACATTAAGTGCAACTATGGTACATTTCCAGACCATGGGGGGAGGCACGGCAAAGTATAAGGGTCCTTTCACGCTAGCGGAGTCCGTTTTGATGGACTCCGCTTGCTCAGCAGGGATCCATCCGTTGATCCCCGCTGAGCCGGCGGATGACAGGTCAATCTCTGCACTCTGTACTGAGATGGACCTGTCAGAGCCCCGCTCTCCTCTATGGGGTTTCCATCTGTCTGGATTTAGATGTTCGGATGTCAGGGGACATGTCACCATAGAGGTGCATGGAGCGTCCGTTCAGGTCCGCCTGAAAAACTGACCTGAGCGGTCCGTACGTGTGAAAGGACACTAAGAGTCAGCAGGTCAGAGCACAGGGGGTCAGGAGGGCACATTATGTGGCACACCAGTGCACATTACAGGGGGGGCGGCAAAGCAAGGCATGTTATGGGGAACACCATGGCACATTATGTGAGGGGAGAGCAGCAGGGCACTTTATGGGGCACAGCAGGGCACATTACAGGGGGATAGTAGGGCACATTATGGGACACAGCAGGGAACATTACATGGGGCACAGCAAGGCATATTATTACAAGGGAGGGGGGAACAGGGCACATCAGGGCAAACCAGGGTACGTTATGGGGAACACCAGGGCACATTATATGGGGGGGGGGCAGTGCATGGGACCAAACGGGACTACACGGGAC
>BLSH010219255.1:341705-354399 GCA_018402905.1 Glandirana rugosa | reverse complement strand
CTTGAAATTATGCCCCCCCCCCTGGAAAAAGTTCTGCGGACGCCCATGATAGCGATGTCAGGATGTTGAGAAAATTGGGCCCAAAACCCCATTTTTCAATGGCCGCAAAAAGAAATGACCATGATACGGTATCGAAGGCCTTCTGTAAGTCTAAAGAGAGCAGGAAGCCCTTCTGAGGGGACCCACCATCCCAACCGATCTCATGCCTTCCAGGGATGAAACCAACCTGGTCTTTATGTACATACAAGCCTACAAAGCTGGCCAGCCTCATAGATAATATTTTAGTCATCATTTTCAGATCCACATTTATCGGGGATATAGGTCTATAGTTGCTAACTTCGCTGGGATCTTCCTCTGGTTTTGGAATAACTGAAACGAAGGCCAGGTTTGCGTTCGTTTCAATGGGTTTCCCACTTTGCAGAGAATTATAAAACCGGACCAGGTAAGGAGAGGGAGCCTCCAGAAAAGTTTTGTAGTAAGAGGAAGAGAATCCACCTGGCCCCGGGGCAGAGCCATTGTGCAAGGCTTTGATTACCTCTTTGATCTCAGCCTCTGTGAAAGGGGACTCTAAAGCCTCGTACACACGGGACGATGATCGTACGTACGATCGTCTCAAATCGTATGTTGGCTGTTGTGTCTAGCATACTGACTGCACTACACGATCGTACGACCACAGAAAGAACGTTCAGGTGCATGTAATTAGCATCCGGCCATTCCTGACTTCTGAGCATGCGTGTTTTGCACAATACAACTTGTTGGACCAACTTCTCTGTACACACGATACAACGGTCGTACGAGCGCTTGTTGGTACGACCAAGTTTTCTACTTTGCTCATACAACTTCTGTTGTACGACCGTCGTACGTTGGCTGTTCTAATTGCGCGTACGAACGATCGATTTCGCATACAACGGTCGTTCGTACGACCTGTTGTATACGATCGTCGTCCCGTGTGTACGAGGCTTAAGGCATCCCTTGTGGGCTTCAGAGAGGGTGGGAAGGGTGGTCTTGTGCAGAAAGTCCTCCAGATTGAGGGGGGAGTCCAGGTCTTTTTTAGAATACAGCTGCTTGTAGTGGGCATTATGTGGTTAAATCAAATACAACGATTGTGCGATCTGCCCTCCATAGGCTGGAAATCACTCTATATGCTGTATATTACTACAACCGACACCCAATCAGTGCCCAACCAGGCAGGTGGCACGCATGTATATAGATGGGAGGGCAATAGTTTTTATCCATTATATGATGCCCATAGTGTCCAGTAATGGGACCCCTACAAGGCTCCAGATGCCAGCTTTCAGGGTCAGTTCATACCGGAAGGCACACGTTTGATCAAGCCACTGCTTTTCCTACATCTTCCTGTACAGTCCGGTGTTGCAGCCCTTTCATTCGATGGGCTACAAAACACACTGGAAGGTGGAAATAGTTGTGAAAGCACTGCTTTTTCTGCACGCACTGCACCAAACCGCATGGGACTGCAGCACCATGTGATTTGGTGAATGCAAACGCACTGAATTTGAGAGATGCGTTTCGGGCGCCATTAACTATTTGTTGGAACCATAGGCATGCGCAGGGGGTGTGCCTGGGCACACCCTAATCACTATGTATGGTGCCGATTCCCCCTACTGCTTGGGCCCCCATCATGCTGCTGGCTTCCCTCTTCTCCTCTCCCCTGGCTGCTGCAGGGGATGTTTCAGGATAGAGAGCGGGGGAAGGGTCTAGTAAATATGTCTTTTACTGGCCCCTTCCTTTTCTAAATGAACACAATCGCTCACTGTGTCCATTCACAACTGAAGCATAGTAAACTTTTTTAATGCGCCACGGTCAGGCTCCCAGAAGTGGGAACAGAATACAGGTATCCTCTCCCCCCCCCCCCCCGAGAGGGGGGGAGGAATACGATCAGCGGAAGTTCCAAATGTGGGTGGAACTCTGCTTTAACCACTTGCCGACCGCCAACCGCAGGTTGACGGTGATAAGGTGGCTCGTTATCGCAAACCGCCATCATGTGACTGCGCCTGCGAGATCGTGCACCGTGAGCGTGCGCCACCGGAGGCGCGCTCACTGTGTCCGGGCGGGGGGCCAGGGAGTGGGTAGGGCAGACTCGATCTCCGCCGGCTACCCGCGATGCCCCCCCCCCCCCGCAGTGAAAGAACGGAGATCCGTGCATGTAAACACGGATCTCTGTTCCGTGAGAGGGGGAAGGGCTGTGATCACAGCCTTCCTCTATATGGAAGCCGTGATCACTCCCCTCCCCCTGCCAGTCAAACACTAATACAGTTAGAACACGCCCAGGGAACACAGTTAACCCTTAGAGAGCCCCCTGCAGTTAACCCCTTCACTGCCAATGGCATTTACACAGTAATCAGTGCATTTTTATAGCACTGATCGCTGTATAAATGCCAATGGTCCCAAAAAAGTGCCAAAATGGTCCGACATGCCCGCCGCGATATCCCAGTATCCCAGAATACCCAGATAAAAATCGCAGATCGCTGCCATTACTAGTAAAAAAAAACAAAAAAAAAAAAAACCCAGAAATGAATTCTCATCATCCGTAACTTTTGCGCAAACCAATCAATAAACGCCGATTGAGATTTTTTTTACCAAAAATATGAGAGGGATTTTAAATCTGCAAAAACCAATGGAAAAAAATGTTTTTTATATTTTTTTTGGATTTGTATTTTAGCAAAAAGTAAGAAATTTGTTTTTTTTTTGCCAAATTTTTGCTGTTCTTTTGTTTATAGCGGCGATCAGAAATGGCGCAGAGGGGATCAAATACCACCAAAAGAAAGCTCTATTTGTGGGGAAAAAGGACGCAAATTTAGTTTGGGTACAACGTCGCACGACTGCGCAATTGTCAGTTAAAGGGATGCAGTGCCGAATCGCAAAAAGTGCTCTGGTCCTAAAGTGGGAAATCCTTCCGGGGCTGAAGTGGTGAAGGACGGGGGTTTCCAAGCTTTGCACCTGAATTAATTTTAGTGAACACGAATACAATATAATACCCAATTTTTGGTAAAGTATTAAAAATGATGTTACACTGAATAGATACCAAACATGTCACGCTTTAAAATTTACGCACACCCATGGAATGACGACAAACGAAGGTACTTGAATATAAAATTACTTAAAACCCCCAAACATTATTTTTCTTTTCTAACACCCTAGAGAATAAAATGGCGGCCGTTGCAATACTTTATGTCACACCGTATTTGCGCAGCGGTCTTACAAGCGTGATTGTTTTTGAAAAAAAATCGGAAAATTTTTGTCAAATACTTACCGTAATTTTCCTTTCCAGATTTCCAGACTCCATGGCAGCAGACGTGTGGGTAGGCTCCACCTCCATAACTACCCTATAGGACTCTGCTCCCATAAATCTTTGCTCCACCCTAACAACCGTGTTCCATAACTAGCCTACCCCAGGCCTTTGGGTGGGAACTCCTGCTGCCATGGAGTCTATCAGGAAAGGAAAATTACGGTAAGTATTTGACAGAAATTTTCCGATTTCCTGACAGACTCCATGGCAGCCTATGTGTGGGAAATAACTTGCTACACACACGGGTGGGAATCTGCTGAGCAAAGAAAACTTTAATTAACAATTAACTCAAGGGATAGAACCTGAGCACCAAAATTAACAGAAGACAAAGCTGCAGGTTCCACACAATAGTGAGCCATAAATGTATTAATAGAGGACCATGAGGCCGCCTTGCAAATTACATCAGGGACCACATGCCGAGCTGCTGCCCACGAAGTTGCGATGCTCTGGGTGGAGTGTGCCGTCACTGCCTCTGGAGGAACCAACCCCTTCTCTTTATAAGCCCGTTGGATGGTCTGGACGGTCCAGGAGGCGATAGATCTGCTTGAGGCACGAAACCCTTTGTTTCTCCCATACATGAGGACAAAAAGGTGTTCCGTCTGTCGAAAAGGAGCTGTGGCTTCTAGATAAAGCTTTAGGGACTGCCCCACATCTAGTCGATGAACTTCGGAACTGTCCGACCTTTTAAGAGTGGGGAGCACAACTACTTGATTTTCGTGAAATACAGAGGTTACCTTAGGTCTTGAACCTAGCCTAGGCACTAGAACCACCCTGTCAGGGAAGAAGGTTATAAAGGGTTCTTTTGATCCCACATTGCTAATCTCAGATACTCTCTTGGCTGAAGAGATTGCCACTAGGAAGGCAGTCTTGTGTGTAAGGTCCTTCAGCGTTGGTGGACTGCTCGGGTCTGAGTTAAACTGAGACAAGGAATCCAAGACAAACGGCAAATCCCATTTTGGAAATCTTGGCTTCCTTTGAGGCCTCAGCCTGGCCGCCCCTTTGAAGAATTGGCGTATAAGTGTTTCTTTAGCCCATGAAATGCCTGAGAAGGCTGAGATAGCTGATACTTGGACTCTTAGCAAACTGACAGATAAGGATAAGTCGAGGCCAGTTTGCAGAAAACTAAGAACGTCCGAGACTGATAGAGCATCTCTAGTGCTATTTCTGGAAGACAAATGGTCCATGAGCTTCGCCCAAATCCTCTGATACACCCTGTTGGTGCCGCTTCTCCTCGCACTTAATAAGGTGGGCATGGCCTCTTCCGGACAACCGAGTGATTCCAACCTTCTCCTTTCAAAAACCAGACCCTGAGACGTAAATGCGTCCGGCATGGGTGCAGAGCTGCACCTTGTGAGAGAAGCTCCGGTCTGGTTGGAAGGGCAACCGAGTCCTTGAAGCTGAGTGAGGATAGCAGTGGGAACCACGGCCTGTTTGGCCAGAAGGGGATCACCGCTACTACTTCTACCTTCTTGGTCCTGAGCCTCCTGAGAAATCGAAAGATCAGAGGCACCGGAGGAAAAGCGTAGGCCCTGCGGAACGTCCATTGTTCGGAGAGAGCATCCACCACATAGGCTTGGGGATCTTGGAACCTTGAGAAGTACCTCGGGAGTTTGTTGTTGCAGGGTGAGGTGAACAAATCGATCTCCGGAGTCATCCCCAAGGATAGGAGCCAACTGAACACAGGGACCACTCGTTGTTGTCCAACTCTTGTCTGGATAAAAAGTCTGCCTGGACATTCTGGGCTCCGGAAATATACACTGCCGAGATGTTGTCCAGGTGTTTTTGGGCCCAGCCCATGATTGGCTCCACCTCTCGCAGCAGGGAACCACTGCGAGTCCCCCCCTGCTTCTTTATGTAGGCCACTGTGGTGGTGTTGTCCAGCTTTAGCATAACTGATGCCTTCTTTGTTAAATGATGGAACGTCACAAGGGCTTTGAAGGTGGCTCGGAGTTCCAGAGATTTGGACACTACCCGTTGCGCCGGAAAGTTCCAAGTGCCTTGCGCTACTTCTGTCGGGCAGTGCGCCCCCCATCCTTTGGTGCTGGCATCCGACGTCACTGTCAACCATGTGATGGGCATCAGTGAGTGACATCTGGCCAGGTTTTCTCTTCACATCCACCAGAGAAGAGACGATTTCATTGATGACGTTATGTGGATAAGCTGGGATTTGCTGCGTGACCTCCACTGTTTGAGGAAGCCCCTCTGGAAGGGCCGCATCCGCCACTGTGCCCAGTTCACCATCGGAATCAAGGCTGCCATAGTCCCAATCACTTTCAAGTGCTGAAGAGCTGAAAGGCGTGAGGACGACAGAGCTTGGCGTATCCTGTCTTGGATTGTCGATATCTTCTCCTTGGGAAGAGAAACTGTGCTTGAACTGGTATTGAAGTGGGCCCCGAGAAAGATTAGGGATTGAGTGGGCACCAGCTGACTCTTCTCTAAATTTAAGAGCCATCCGTACCGCTGTAGGGTACGATTCACCAAACCCTTGTGTTCCAACAAGCGGCCTCTGTCTTGGGCTAGGAGAAGTATATCATCCAGGTAATGGTAAATGCGGATGCCTTTGACCCTCAGAAGTGCCACTACAGCTAGTAGAACTTTGGAAAACACGCGAGGCGATGTCGTTAGGCCGAATGGGAGGCATGTAAATTGTAGGTGCAACTGACCCAGTGTGAAACGCAGGAACTGTTACCGCTACCGGAACATGAAAGTAGGCGTCTTTCAAATTGATAGAAATCATCCAGTCTCCTGGCTGGACAGATTGTATTATGGTGAGTAGGGATTCCATTTTGAATCTTTCCTTGCGGATGAACCGGTTGAGATGTGTGAGGTCTATTATTATACTATTTTCTGTACCAAGAACAGGGGAGAATTCATGCCTCGACCCCGTTCGTTTTCTGGACCCAGAGTGACAGCTCCTTGCCCAAGAAGAGTGTTCACATAAGACACTAGAACTTGTCTCTTTTCTTCCAAAGCAGGTAAAATTGTAGGCACAAACTTGAGTCTTGGACTTCTGTCGAAGGACCATGTGTGGCCCATAGAGACCGTTCTGACTGTCCAGAAGTCCCGGATTGAGGCCGCCCGGACATGCCGAAACCAGCAGAGGCGCGCCCCCACCTGGCCTGCCTGAGCGGGCCCAATCTCAAAAGGACTTCGCGGAATCCCGATTGGCGGGAGGGGCGCTTTTTGCCGTTTTCTTGGTGGCTGCTTGTCTGTTCCTCCAAGACCTTCCAAACTGATGGCCTGGCCTATAACTGCGCGCTTCCTTGCCCCTGTCTGCGCCTTGCTTCCTTGGGAAGGAGCGCCTAAACGCCTGCAGACACCGATCCTGAGTGAGGAAGCCCGACTTACCTCCCGTGGCCCGAGAAATGGCCTCGCTCCCAAAAAGAGAGGACCCCCCGAAGGAAATCCGGCACCAAGCCTGCTTGGAGGCCAGATCAGCCATCCACGGGCGCAGCCACAGAGCTCTCTTGGCGATCACAGAGGACAACATCACCCGGGCCCCTAGGCGAATGATGTCGAGCGATGCCTCCCCCAGGAAAGCTGAGGCCATCCTTAGCTCTTGAATAGGGGAATTCCTTGCGACCTCTAGAGAGTAGCCCGCTAGGGTTTCCTCCACACTGTCAGTCCAGATCTCCATTGCCTTAGAAATTGCTGCCAAGGCCAAGGCCGGCTTGCAGGCCATCCCTGCTGACAAATATATCTTTTTAAGGTCAGCGTCAATTTGCCTTTCTAGCGGGTCCTTAAAGGAGACTTTATCTTCCAATGGCAGGGTCACATATCTGGTAAGTCTCATTAGAGCTGCATCTATGGCTGGTGCTGACTCAAGGTGCTTAACATCTTCCTCTTTAAAGGGATACAGTCTCTGCACCTTAGAAGGCAGAGAGCTCCTCTTGTCCACCTTGGCCCACTCTTCCGAGATAATTTCCCCAAGTTCTCCCAGCAGCGGAAAGTGGGGACGCTCTCTGCTGAGCTGTTTGAAAAATTTCTTTTGTTTCGGAGGGTAAACTGCCGGGTCCTCCAACCTTAGAGCTTCCTTGACCGCTCTGACCATGGCCGGAACTAAGGCATATTGAAAGCCCACCGTGGGAACCTCTGCCTCTGACTCACTGTCTGAGGGCACAACTGATGGTCTGCTGACCTGGGAGGATTCCCCCTTTTCTGAGTAAACAGTCTCTCCTGAAGGGCCTGGTGATTCCAACATAGGGTCCTGGGGTCTGCTTGACTCTTTCTCCTGGAGGGAGTCTTGCACCACCTGCCTGAGTAATGTTTCCAGGCGCTGCTCTGGTCCTTCTCTTTCATTTGCCACTTTCCCAAAGCAGAAATCGCAGAGGGATCTTCCCGCCTGAACCCCAGTCCTACATCCCCAACAAGAATTATCACACCTTTCCCTAGGACGTGAGGGGGGAGGGGGTGCCGGCTCCCTACTGCGGTGGCTTGACCGGGAGTGGGACCCACGTTTTGACCTAGAGGAAGAATGCCGGTGGTGTGATTTTGAGCTGCTCCTTCTCCTTGAATCTTCCTGATGTTTAGACCTAAAAGGGCTAAAAAGGAAAAGATTGCCTGAAGTAGACAAAAATAGAGAGAGAGAGAGAGAGAGGTACAAACGTGAGACACAGGTGACAAGAGCTCCTCTCCCCCGTCCACAGGAATCACAATACCTGCTGTGAGAGGTTTGGCCACCAGGGGGCAGTGAGGCATCCATAGTAAACCTTGAATGTCTATAGAGAGAAAGAGACAAATCATCAGGCTGATACCCCCTTCTCACCAGTCACCCAGACCATTGAGTGCCTACCTGAAGCTGTGGATCAGAGAGCCTGGGGAAGCTACCGCAACGCCCGTACGCATTCCCGAGGCTTTGCTGATCACACACAACTTTTTTAAACACGGTGCCGCCATGACGTCACACAAGCGCCGGCGACCGTTCGTTCGCGCCAGGACGAACGCGCGCACCAAGCCTCGTTCGTGCCGCATCTGCACATGCGCAGTGCGGCTGCGATGACCGACGCTGGGACGCAGATCCAGCCAAACCCCCAGCCACCCCTATGGTCGCACCCAGCACGGGCGCTACCAGGAAGTGTAGGGGCCATGGCCAGACCTGCGAGGAGAGGAAGCAAAAGGAGGAACAGGCAAGTGCCCTAACACAAATATGACACACACCACTGCCTTGTACAAAATATGCCAAAAATGACTTACCAATCCCCTACGATCGTGGCGGACAGGGTGCTTGAATTATGTACACACACACCGGGCTTGCAGATAGGGCCACCTGCTCACAGCAAGGCTATTGGCCATTGGGCACTCTTCAGGGCTCCTGACTTCAGCGCTACTCTGCATTACACTCCATGCCCTTCCTTAGTGGGGCTTATCGGAGGTGAGCAACCCTGGCAACATAGCCGGATATCAATCGTGGTGGGGACACCATAAGGCAGAGAACCGTCCAACCGGTCCTACGGAGGAGGGCAAAAAAGGAACACGGATGTTGGTGTGGAGCAAAGATTTATGGGAGCAGAGTCCTATAGGGTAGTTATGGAGGTGGAGCCTACCCACACGTCTGCTGCCATGGAGTCTGTCAGGAAATTCACTTTTTTGAGTGAAAAAAATAAGACAACAGTAACGTTATCCCATTTTTATTTTCCATACTGTGAAAGATAGGGGCTGATTTACTAAAGCTGGAGAGTGCAAAAACCGGTGCAGCTGTGCAATGGCGGCCAATCAGCTTCTAACCTCAGCTTGTTCAATCCAAGCTTTGACAATAAAACCTGGAAGCTGATTGGTTTCTGTGTGGAGCTGCACCAAATTTTGCACTTTCGAGCTTTAGTAAATCAACTCCATAGCGTTACGCCGAGTAAATTGATACCCAACGTGCCACGCTTCAAAAGTGCGCCCGCTCGCGGAATGGCGACAAACTTTGCAACCTAAAAATCTCCATTGGCGACGTTTAAAAATTTCTACAGGTTACCAGTTTTGAGTTACAGAATGCTAGGGGACGGGGCATTTTACATTTTTTTTTTATTTATTTATTTCCCTTTTTATTTTTTCATTTTACACTGTTCTTTTTTTTTAAAAAAAAATGTGATCATTTTTATTCCTGTTACAAGCGGGGGAGCTTTACTTTTTTTTTTCTTATTTATTTTACTTTTTATTTTTTAATTTTACACTGTTCTTTTTTTTTTTTTTTTTTTTTAAATGTCATCACTTTTATTCCTGTTACAAGAAATGTCTCCTTGTAATAGAAAAAGCATGAGAGGACCTCCTAAATATGAGATCTGGAGGTCAAAAAGACCTCACATCTCATATTTACAATTAAATGCAAAAAAAAAAAAAAAATGACAGTTCAAAAAAAATGTCCCCTTTAAGAGCATTGGGGCGGAAGTGGTAAAAAAGGCTGCTTGATCATCCTCCCCTCCCTGCACTGTCCCCCCTGGACAAGTCTGGATAAGACAGAGCCTTTGGCGTCAAGCTGCACATGCTCAGTTTGGTGTGTATTGCTAGCGAGGTTTTTTTTTTTTTCTTGGGAGGGTGCATGTGATCAGCACAGAGCCAATCAGCACTGTCCAGACAGAGGGTCAGGAACCCTACAGCATCTCAGTGCAATGTGAAAACTCCTCCTACAAGCTTCACAAGGAACTGATAGAAATCACAAGACTGCTATATACTGCTGATGAGAAAAGGTATTCTTATTACAAGAAATGTTTCCTTGTAATAGAAAAAGCATGAGAGGGCCTCCTAAATATGAGATCTGGAGGTCAAAAAGACAGTTAAATGCAAGAAAAAAAAAAGACAGTTAAAAAAAAAAGTCCCCTTTAAGAGCATTGGGGCGGAAGTGACTCGTGACGCCGCTTCCGCCCTGCAATGTTATGGAGCCGAGTGGGCAGCATCTTCTGCTCGCTCGACTTCCTCCTGTGCGGGGGGGGGGACCCGATCGTCTCAGCCGGCGGCCCGATAAGTGGCGGAGATGACGGAAAAGTGGCGGGAGGGGAGGGGGGGCACCTCGCCCGCCACTGATAAAAGCGATCTTGCGCGAATTCGCGGCTAAGACCACTTTTATCTTGCCGGTGGCAATAAACGGTATCTGAATGGTGCCTGTGGCAGGCGACGTCATATGACGGCGTCCCCCCATGAGGTGGTTAAAGGCCTTTACAGGTTACCTATTTAGAGTTGCACAGATCTGCTGCTAGAATTATTGCTCTCACTCTGACATGCGCGGTGATACCTGAGGAGTGCGGCTATCCGGACCTTTACTTCCCTCCTTGGTATTTGGTATAACCTGCAATGCTATGTTTTTAATATGTGCCTATTTTTTAATAATTTTAATCATTTCTCAATAAAATGTATGCAATTATCAATTTTTTTTGGGGGTGCCCAGGGGTAAGCTTGTTCCGGGTCATGTATGATTAGGGATGTGGTAATTGGCAGATCCTTGCACCTTTAACCCAATTGACCCTATTGGGTTATTCCTATTAGCTCAGTGGTTACATCCTGATTTATTTAAAAAAAATCGATTCACCTTCGTTCTGTGTGAACAAATGTCCTTTATGCTGTATTCTCTTCTTTACAAATGTTGTTTTATTACAGACAGTAAACTACCACTAGATGGAGCTGAGGAGCATAGAAAATATACGATATTGCCAAAAGTATTGGGACGCCTGCCTTTACACGCACATGAACTTTAATGACATCTCAGTCTTAGTCTGTAGGGTTCAATATTGAGTTGGCCCACCCTTTGCAGCTAGAACAGCTTCAACTCTTCTGGGAAGGCTGTCCACAAGGTTTAGGAGTGTCTATGGGAATGTTTGACCATTCTTCCAGAGGTCAGGCACTGATGTTGGATGAGAAGGCAGTCTCCGCTCTATTTCATCCCAAAGGTGTTCTATCAGGGTTGAGGTCAGGACTCTGTGCAGGCCAGTCAAGTTCCTCCACTCCAAACTCGCTCATCTGTGGCTTTATGGACCTTGCTTTGTGCAGTGGTGGGCAGTCATGTTGGAGCAGGAAGGGGCCATCCCCAAACTCTTCCCATAAAATTGGGAGCATGAAATTGTCCAAAATATCTTGGTATGCTGACACCTTAAGAGTTTCCTTGAGGTCAGGCACTGATGTTGGATGAGAAGGCCTGGCTTGCGGTCTCCACTCTAATTCATCCCAATAGGGGTTCTATCGGGTTGAGGTCAGGACTCTGTGCAGGCAGTCAAGTTCCTCCACCCCAAACTCGCTCATCCATGTCTTTATGGACCTGGCTTTGTGCAGTGGTCCAAATCATTTGGTGGAGGGGGGATTATGGTGTGGGGGTTGCTTTTCAGGGGTTGGGCTTGGCCCCTTGGTTCCAGTGAAGGGAACTATTAAGGCGTCAGCATACCAAGACATTTTGGACAATTTCATGCTCCCAACTTTGTGGGAAGAGTTTGGGGATGGCCCCTTCCTGTTCCAACATGACTGCGCACCACTGCACAAAGCAAGGTCCATAAAGACATGGATGAGCGAGTTTGGGGTGGAGGAACTTGACTGGCCTGCACAGAGTCCTGACCTCAACTTGATAGAACATGTTTGGGATGAATTAGAGTGGAGACTGCGAGCCATGCCTTCTCGTCCAACATCAGTGCCTGACCTCTGGAAGAATGGTCAAACATTCCCATAGACACTCCTAAACCTTGTGGACAGCCTTCCCAGAAGAGGTGAAGCTGTTATAGCTGCAGAGGGTGGGCCGACTCAATATTGAACCCTACGGACTAAGACTGGGATGCCATTAACGTTCATGTGCGTGTAAAGGCAGGCGTTCCAATACTTTTGGTAATGTAGTGTTCATATGTCTTTGTAAAAAGAGACACAATATAACAATTCTAGAGTACGCTAGAGGGAATTGGCAAATAAATGTAAGCAATGGTTACATAACCTTTAAGTAAATTCCAGCAGGGCCAGGCTACCAGGCTGGGCTGGGAAGGAGAAGATATGTGTATCTACTTATTCATTGGGATGTGATGTCTCTGTTCACAGATGTTGCCGATTTCATTGGAAAATTATCCGGTAGCCCAAGAGTAAAACAGCAGAAAATAACAACGAAGAGTCTGGAAGAAACCAGAAGTGTCCGGGTGGAGGGGATCCCCCCCAATACCCCGGAGGTCATGGTCACTCTTTACTTCGAGAGCGCAAAGAACGGAGGAGGGAGTGTAGAAGATGTGGAGATGTTATCAGATGAAGGAGCCGCGCGGGTCACCTTTCACCAGGCAGAAGGTGAGGGTGATAGTTGATGATGGCACTGGGGGGCAGTGAATGGTAATATCTGGGGCAGGAGGTGAGAAGGATAGATGAGGAGGGCACTGGGGGGCAGTGAATGGTAATGTCTGGGGCAGGAGGTGAGAGGGATAGACGAGGAGGGCACTGTAAGTGACGGGG